>JAPKLY010000354.1:329593-416474 GCA_026898435.1 Prunella vulgaris | reverse complement strand
TTAATTTATTAAATAATTAATTATATTTATCATTTAGGTATTTCCGATTAGTCCCCGACTAGTCGCTAGACCCTAGTGGTCCGACCGACTAGCGACTTTTAGAACACAGTGCTAATTGCATTGAAAAATGAGTGTTAATTACACTGAAAAATGTGGCCTGATTGTACTAAAAAATTTACCCTGAAAATTGATAACCGTGTAAACTTGTCAGTGAAATCAACTCAGGACTCATTTGGTTCGTAAGATAAAAATATCTATCCGTAAAAAACATGCATGTTTTTTACGGATAGATATTTTTATCTTACGAACCAAATGAGCCCTGAGTTGATTTCACTGACAAGTTTACACGGTTATCAATTTTCAGGGTAAATTTTTTAGTACAATCAGGCCACATTTTTCAGTGTAATTAACACTCATTTTTCAATGCAATTAGCACTGTGTTCTAAAAGTCGCTAGTCGGTCGGACCACTAGGGTCTAGCGACTAGTCGGGGACTAATCGGAAATACCTAAATGATAAATATAATTAATTATTTAATAAATTAATAATACATTATGCATAAAATAAAATAACATAACCACCTTTAAAAATTAAAATTATAAATGATAGCAACCATGAAACTCAAAATGAAATAAAGTCATAATTTAAAATTCAATTGATGACACATTAATTTAAATTTTAATCTTTAAAGTTCTACATATTAAAAGATAAGCATCATGATATGAGAAAAAAACAATTGCGAACTCAAATTAATAATGGAGTAAGTAGTTTCTAAAGGATAAAGGAAATTTAAAAAAAAAAAAATTTTACATAAGGCGGCGCCTAGTCGGTCGTCTAGTCGGCCAAATTACATATATAAGTCGGCGCCTAGTCGGCAAGTCGACCGTCTAGTCGGATCTAGACGCTGATCACTGCTCCAGACATCTTTTTCCGTAGATTTGAGGCAAAACGGGTCGGCCGACTTAGCCGTTTTTTAGAATAATATTTTCAATATAAACAACCTTAACTATTGAATGTTGCACCGTCCATATGTGAATATGAGACTTAGTCCTTTTTAATTAATTTTTTGGATCAAAATTCAAAGTGATGAGTAAAATATATATCCAAACAAAACGTGAAAATTTGATAAATGCTTCTAGTAAAAATGATTACTACGAATAAGCTTTTTTCTCTTTCTAATAAAAACTATCATTCGATTTATATTCCATTACCAACGGCTAGAGGTTGAGATCAGTGTTTCCGAGAACCGGTTGAATGGGAAACCGGCTATAGAACAGGTCCGGTCACCTCCTAAAAATTGTTTTTACGGTTCAACTGGAAAAAACTGATCAAAACGAGAAAAATATTTTTATTAAAAAATCTAATTCTTCTATTAAATTAAATCGTGAGACACGTTCCAACCCAAAAAATTAATTTATTCTACAATTATATATTTTAAATTTTCATAGTAATATTTTAATTTGAGATTTTAATATGCATGAGTTATAAAATATATCATGGATTACAATCTGATATTATAAATTGAATTGTTTTAAGTATTTTGATTTTGATTGTATATGATTTTATGTTGTTTATTTCAAAATATAACTTATAGTTTATTAAAATTTTATATGAGAATATTTAATATATTTTATTTTTTAATATAACATATATAATATTAAGAGAAATAGGCCGAAATAATTTTAACGGTTAGACCGTCGGTTCAATTGGTTGAACCGCCAATTGACGCTCTATCTGATTTGATCACCGGTCCCATTATGAAAAGACTGGTAGAGATGTTAAACGGGTTAATCCTAACCTATTAGGACCAACCTTACAGAGTTGTGGGCATAAACGTTCCCAGAGTCTTAGCTGTTCGTTCTTAGCAGACACTAACATTTGGGACCTAACCCTAGCAGTCCGCAAGCTAAATGGGCCATTAACGTGTTCGAGATAAAAAAAAAATTAAAAAGAAAATAAATTTCGATATAAAATAAAAGGTCATATTTATCATGCGGTAAAATTCAAATATTGTTCATAAATTCATGAAAATTGCATCCAAAGATACTTCACAAAGTTGGAAGGAGAAAACCCTAATAATGAAGTGTGAAATTTGAAATTTTAGAGGACTTCTAATTTTTAAGTTAATAATTAATAATGGTGGAAGTTATAATTAATAAGTCTCTAGTACTAAGTACATTATCCTTTTTTAATTTAATATAATTAAGTTAATAAATAAAAAAAATAAGCAAACTAACGGGCCAGTCCGCGAAACTGGTAGGTTAGCCCATTTAGCCCTGAGGTTAATCGATTTGAGTAGAAATTCAATTTTAAACGGACTATTATATACTCGAATCTAACACTGAAAATTTTTGGGTTAAATGGGCCAGTCCATCAGCCGACGACCCGTTTAACATCTCTAGCCAGAGGGTGGCTGGAAAATTCTCGAACTTCAAAAACTTGAAAAATATTGGGTAAATTCTCTCAATATTTTTGTGTTAAATTTGGAGAGCGATAGATATATAATTAAAATAGTTAATAAAACTAAATATTTGTGGAAGTCACGATAATATATAAAATTTAGAAAAAATACATTTTTTTGTCCTTTAAGTTCCATTAATTTTGTTTTTCGTCCTCCTAAAATTTGAATTTAACTTTAAATAAAAAAATTATTATTTTGGTCATGTGATTTGTTATACCCGGTCACTCAACCATTTTCAGAACTAAAATTATAATTTTTTATAAGTTAATATTATTGACAGGCGAACTACCCTAAGATAACTATGAAATTAATTAAACAAGGTTAAGAAGGTCGCCAACTTACTGGGAAGATACGTCGTCAACGCTGACTAAAGTCAATATTGGAGAAGGTCGCCAAGAAGAGAAAGAAGCTCGCCCAGCTACCCGATGGCTCAAACCCAATGACTGACTATGCTTAAGGGAGAGAAGCTCGCAGGCGAGCTTCATCACTTGAAAGGAAGCTCGCCCCGTATTCCAAGAGACCAAACATGACTCCACCTCTGCATTGTTCCGAAACGACACAAGGCCTGAAGCTCGCCTAGGACCAGGGTATTGACAACGTGTATATAAGGAACAGGTAGACATGTAGTAGGACGAAACTTGGTAAAGAAAAACATTATGTAGTGAGTAAAAATAAGGGTCAAGGACACTTGTCAACACCTCAGGCCAAGTAGGCTGATAAGGTGCCACCTCACACATGCAAATCTATAAATATGTCTCACATGTACTTAATTTTCTCTCTCTAAGTTGAATAATACACACATACTTTCTCACTCTAAGCTCTTTACTTTCTCCCTCTAAATTTAATCCTCAAGAACAATCAATAATCTTTTATTATTGTTTGGTAGATTTAAGCACATAAACAACCATCAATCTTCCATTAACAAAATCTATCAACAAATATATTAAATTCAAAATTTAAAAGAACGAAAAATAAAATTAATAAAATTTAAAGGACCCTCCTAATAAGGAATTTACACGAACAAAGGGAAGAATCCAAGTATAAAAATATCACATGTAAAATTCAAGTGAATCACGTTTGATTGGTTTGGACAAATGTGTGAGAAAGATCTTCCTGAATTCTGAATTCGCTGAACCGATTCACACGCCTCAACAAAATCCGAAACGTTATTAGAAACCGCGCACTCGATTAATCAATCATCAAAGCTCACCACTTCCCCCCAACAGTTTTCTGCTGCTGCTCTCTCTCTCTCACCTCACTCTCTACCTTTTCTTTTGCCAAGATTCTCTCTCTTAAATTCCTGACCGTCCATGAGCACCACAAAACTCCCCTTGCAAGTAACTGTTCCAAACCTAAAACCCAATTCGAATTTTCGATTTTCGGGTGTGGTCGTCAACTTGAATTTTGGATTTGTGAAAAGGTCAAGAAATAGAGAGCGTAGTAAATTGTGGTGGGTGGATGAGCGGGATGAAATGGGAATTCTACGAAAACTTAGTAGGGGTTGCTTCAAGGGTCGCAATTCAAAGATGGAAAAGAAGGGGGAAGTAGAGTCCGCCAGCGGTGGCGAGGATGTCTTTGATCCGGCGGCCGCGGAGGCTAGAGTGGCTGACCATCTTGTCATCATGGTTAATGGTATCATTGGAAGGTACTACTTCATATGCTGCATTTTTCTACTTGTTATCATCATAGCTTTCTGAATTTATATGTTTCTTTGGTATAATGTGTTCAATGGAAATCTGTCCAAAATTAACTGATTTTGTTTTTTGAAATTGTGTCGTTGATATGGCTGTGAGAATTCCTCTTTTGTATGATCAATTCGAGTAATGATTACTTTGGTCCATAGAGTTTGAATGTCAAGATTACACCAAATGATCTGAAGTCATCTGAGACGGTTGAGGAATATTGGCACTATGTGATTTAAAGTTTTCAATTGAATTTACTGAAGTCCTGTGAGTGAAGTGCCTCGAGTGATGAAAATCATTCGGATCATTCCCCGTCCGATATTGAATTTGACTGTTTTTTTACTGCATAATGTGCTGAACTTGTTTAGCTTCTGTGATATTCTAGAAATTGACAAATTGTATAATGGAAGTTGAATTGATAATCTCTCTCTCTCTCTCTCTCTCTCTCTCTCCCCCAGTGAATTTTTAAGTAGACAGAGTTAGTTGAATTTGCTACGTGATTGTAGGAATCCTGCTTGAGGGGGCACTCTCCTGCGCCGCGCCCTCTTGACATGATTGGACATAGAACTTGGTTGAGGATTTAACTATAGTGGTTGCTTCACCTTATATTAGTATCAAGAGCCAAGCCAGATCACTGTTTAGGCATGTAATATACGATTATATAGCTGTTGGTTACAGACTACCTCTACATTTTGAAGTATGGCTGTAATGCAACTTTAACTCAGTCTTCTGGTTTTCTTACAATTTTCCATCTGCAGTGCTGCAGATTGGAGATATGCCGGTGAGCAGTTTGTGAAGAACCTGCCTGATAAAGTCATTGTTCATCGTAAGTAATTTTTTGTCTCAGTCTCTCACTGCCTATATATATCCATACTCAGATCTGTATATTCTTGGAACTTGTAAGTTCTATTCGTTTGGCTATTAACTGCTTTTTCATGCATCAAATTAGTCATGATTTGGCTGATTAGGTGCAGTATTGGTCAATATTCTAGAGTGGTCAAAATTAGTTGATTTGTATATTGAACGAGAAAGGTACAGGCCTATTTTTAAATGTATAATGGGTTATACAAATTCTACATATGGAAGGACCTCCTATATAGTATCAACTCTCCATGAAAACATAAACTGATAAGCACACACATACCGATGTGCATATTTACAGATGCCCAGTATGTACTACTCTCTATGTATTTTACGAAGTGTAGCATTTACTAAATTTAGCTAGGTTTTAGATTAATTGTAATTCTGATCTTTAAATTAAATCGTTGTCCCTTCAATGTCAGTACACATCAACTAATTTTGACCACCTACAAAGTTGGCAACATTGCGCTCAATTAGCCATGTCATGGCTATATTGACAATTTAAAAAGAATTTATCAAAATAGCAAACTGTTGCAAAGTTTAAGCAAAACTTACTCACATCAGTCATCTTGCAACCCTAATGTTACTTTGCACTTAGCTTTTGCTTGTCTAAGCATATAGGGCAGGGTTCACCATAACTTGCAGTTGCTTTCGACAAATATCTATATTTCTGACTGACTGAACCTTTTTCTCTTTATCTAATGCACCTATAACACCTGACTGGTCTAGGGATGAATTTTGAGATTAAATTGACTTCAGGGGACCTTATTTAATGTTACAGTTGTTTACTTTGCTTTTTTTTTTTTTCCTGTGGGTGATGCATAATTACGGACTTGTTAAGTGAGTAAACTGGTTACTCCATAATGCTTTGACTACTACCCAAACAACAGTTATAATATCTTTTTTCCCCATGAAACAAGACACTAGTGTAATGCATGCCCCGTCAATTTGTGCATTTAGTGCATAATGTTCTAAAAGTGAGAATTAAAATTCATTTCTTTTAACAAGAAGCATTTGGTGCTCCTTTTCATTTCTTTTTTTAACCCCCCATTTCGGCGTTTCTATTGAAGAGCTCATTTTGGTACATTAAAGATGGTGTTTCAAGACAATTGTATGTTATACTACGGTGTTACCATTCTTTCAATTCTTTACTCTTCCAAGTGTCGAAGTATTATGTTCACCTTAAAGTACGATTGATTTGTTACTTCCATAATACCATTGTGATTTTGTGAACAGGTAGCGAGTGCAATCCTTCCAGGTTAACTTTTGATGGCGTTGACAAAATGGGCGAAAGGCTGGCTGAAGAGGTACTTTGGTAATAGCATATATATCCTTGTTTCTCAGTTAGGAAATCATCTCCAAACTCTAGTTCTGTCAATTTTTGAATAATGCAATTTTGAATACATAGTGCAGGTGATGGATGTCATCAAGCATTGGCATGGAGTTCACAAAATTTCATTCGTTGCTCACTCTTTGGGTGGACTTGTTGCACGATATGCCATTGGAAGACTATATGAACTTTATCCTAAAACGGAATCTGCAAGTATTCCTATATATAGCCCAAATGGGGAAGCAAACATTCCTATATCTCCCCCACACCCTGACCAGTTTTATGAAGCAAAGATAGGTGGACTGGAGCCCATGAACTTTGTGACAGTTGCGACCCCACATCTGGGTTCAAGAGGGCATAAACAGGTCAGTTTATGCCTATATTTTACTCTATGAAAACTCATTCGGTATGGTCTGCTGTTGTATTGTGAGTGCTGCTTTTCAGCTGCTATTTGGATGTTAATGTAGCATTTATACATAATCATGTGGATGGAATTTTCATTTTTCCTGTGAAATTACTTTGTTATTATTTTTCTTGTGGGGTTGGGAATGCATAACTGAACTCTATTTGGAGAGTTGTTCTTCGGTTTAGTTTTTCTTTTTAAATTAAATATCTTGGCGTTCGAGAGTTGACTTAAGTTCAAAAAAGCATGAATCATCTCTCTGCAGTATATCTCCTCATGTAATACTTCACAAATTTCAGCTGCCGCTTCTTTGCGGTCTTCCTTTTCTGGAAAAAAGTGCATCACAAACTGCACATTTGATAGCTGGAAGATCAGGGAAGCACCTTTTCCTCACCGATAACGACGATGGAAAACCACCTCTCTTGCTGAGGATGGTGAACGACTCAGATGATCTTCATTTCATGTTAGTATATATCTTCCCGCAGCTGATTTAAATATACCATTTTTACTTTTCTAAAATTGTTTCTACTGATAACTGTATCGTATATGCAGCTCAGCTTTACGTTCTTTTAAGCGTCGTGTGGCATATGCCAATGCAAACTATGACCGTATCCTTTAAAGAGTTTTAAGATCCCTTTTGTTGTCGGAAAAATATCCTGGTCTCTATCTTATGTTGCCTTTACTGATAGTAAAGATGTGGTGGGATGGAGAACTTCATCAATCCGTCGACAGAACGAGCTACCCAAGGTTAATTTTTTTCTTCTCCGGTTGTGACTGCTTATTGTCATTACTTCATGAAATAGCTAGTTCAGTAATCTTTCTTTTTATTTTTTTACAGTCAAACCTTCTCGTGAATGATCTAAAGTATCCTCATATTGTCCATATAGAACAAGGTGCAACTGAAGAGGTAAATAGGAAAGCATCCTCTGCTGTTGGAACACACGTTATTGATTTGGAAGGTTAGTCTGACTGAGTGAAAAAATTATTTGTGCTTAATTTTCAGATCCATAAAAAATGCCTTTATCCACACAAATTGGTGAACATACATAAAAAGAAGGCATTTTCACTTCTTTTAGTTGTAACCATCAAATTTTTGTGTAGAGGAGATGATTATGGGTCTTAATCAAGTATGTTGGGAACGTATTGACGTTAGCTTTCACAAAAGCAGTCAGCGATATGTTGCACACAATACCATTCAGGTAAGAAATCTGACTTCTCCTGAATTATGGTCTTCTCCAACTTCTAAATGTCAATAGACTGCAGTTGACACTTAGGCAGAATGCGCAGAGTTAATTACATCTGACAATGTTCATATTCTTCATAATCTGCATATTGCACTTGTGATGATAATCTTGCATTGAAGCACTCTAATGCCGAGAATTACATCTAGATACAAACTTATCTTATTTCTTTTTAAAAATTCTTCTTAATATCTTATATACTACCTCCGTCTCTCAAAAGCTTGTAATGCTTTTTGGGCACATAAATTAGAAAAAAATTAAATGAGTAGAATGTGTAAGATGTAAAGATCAAGATTTTGAGGATGAATATTTTAAGAAATACATCTACTTTGGAGTATTGAAACTCTTGTCAGACGAACTAAAAAGGAAAGTAAACGACCTTTTCTAAGACGGAGGTAGTAGCAATGACTTGTCATGTTCGTTTTGTATATTATCCTACATTCAAAATTGTTTGTACCCTTCCGTTGTGTTGTATTAAGATGTAGAAGAATGTTTATGTATATGTTCATTTGTACACTCAATTCTTCTTTTCTGGTAGAAATTTATATCTAACACCCTTTGTTCACTAACTTTCTTAGGTTAAAAGTTACTGGTTAAATTCGGACGGAGCTGATGTGGTTCAACACATGATAGATAACTTCCTTCAGTAGCTCTCGTGTGAAAGATTTTTGCATTTACAAGCTGGGATTACACTTTCTTTCTTTTACCACTTCTTCTTGTCAACTTTAATTCTTCCATCATTCTTGTTCCCATAGTAATGTAGGCCTTAAGGAATGCGAGCAGGGCACCGCAACCCTGGCTAGCTGGATCTTGTACATTATTTGCACCAAGCCTCGACATAATGCGACGTACTTCTGCTACTCGAGTCTAATACCAAACTTCCACGTTATGAGGCGGAACTCTTTGAAAATCGGGAAAACAACTGGTTTTCACCTCTAATCTGGTTCATCAGGAAGTTGGTACCAGCACCCAGCCTGTGTTGTCTGGTTGGTACACGGTTTTTTCTATTCTCTCCCTCTTTAGAAGATATTGGACTTGGAGGGATTTGAAACTCAAAATATTTACCATGAATATATTGTAATTTATGCAAGTTTGAGTAATTTATTTTTGAAGTCATTAGAGATGATTCTCAAATTCATTCAAAATCGTACATAAAATTACATCCTCAAATCATATTTTTTCTTCTTTCTGCAATTATGATGTGTGTGTGTGTGTGTGTAATATATATATTTAATCAGAAAAATAAAATTAGTATAACTAATTTGGCGTATGAGGGTTAGGAAACAGCATTTCAGGTTAAAACAAAATTTTCAATTCACAAACTAAAACCAAAATTTTGCTTTAATCTCATTCACTGTTTTGGCCAGATTCGGAATTGCATAACTAAAAGAGTAGGTATTCTATAATGCATCTTATAGCATTAAATATATTTATTGATATTATTAAAATTATTAACCTGAATTTTATAATTTAATTTGAGTTTATAAGTTTAATAGTATCAGCACTTATAAATAATATATTATTAATATTATATTATTACGCTTGTTCATAGAAAAGTTAGTTGCTGGTGACATCCATATTAATTAAAAAAAAAAACACATGAAAATTGATTGAAAATATCTATGTTGTTTCCCCTGGATCTTCCTCTTATTGAGAAAGTGTGTCCAATTCTTTTACTTGTAAATTTTTTGTTTTAAAAAATTATGTATTTTTATTGCGTCAAATTCTAATATAAATTTTTTTTTCATCGGTAAATATTAGTTGTTAGTAGTTAGAAATAAGCATTAATTTCATCTATTAATTTTATTTTATATCTTTTATAAATATAAATATACCTATTTATACTGAAAACATTTTAATATTTTGATATTCGGTATATACCGAATAATTTTGATATTTCGGTGCATACAAAATAATTTCGATATTTCAGTATGACGGTATACTGTGCCGATAATTTAATATTTAATTTATTTTTGTATTAAATAATTAATTAAATTCAACTTTAATTATTTCGATCTTTACCAGTATGGTGGTATTGACCGATATGTTCAGTATACTAACATGATCGATATTTTAGTATAAACCGATATTTCAATACGGATTGATTTGTACCGAAATATAAATACAGTATGACATACATAATGTTTGGTACGATATACAATATTTTTTTTTTGTATATAGAAAATTTGATACGGTATAGATATACAAAAATGTATATCGAGTATTTGGGTCTCTTTACTGCCCCAATTAATTTTTTATTGATTTGAATAAATATTGTATAAAATAATTTCAAAGTTAATTTAATAAAAGTCAAATCAAATGAGAATAATTTATCTCCTAAAAGTAGTGATTATTTCAATTTTAATAAATATTAATATTGAATATATATATATATATGATTTATAAAGAAAATAAATTTGTTTCACTATCTAATACTCTTATCATATTTAAAAAAGAGCCACACTTGTTTAAAAATTTATAGGTAGAAATTACTAAATAAAAAAAAAAAAAAAAAAAACCCCACGCGCACATACCTGCCAACAAACTCGCGTACATACCCTCTCCCCCCCTGGTGGGCGACGGCCTACAAATTCATTTAATTTACCTTCCCCACCTCTGTCAGCAATCAAATCCCCCACATTCATTTAGCCTTTTAAGTTTATTTTAATATTTTACTTTTTCTTAATTATTATATAGATTAAAATATATATTTAATATTATATAATAAATAAATATTTATACATATAGTAACACATATTTAATATTACAGTAACACCCATTTACTTTTATAGTAACATACATTTGTCTCCCAATTGTGTTATCATATGGGCAAATTTGTGTTACTATAAAAATAAAATATATTTTTATAAGAATAAATATGTGTTTTTTAATTTATTCATCATCCATTTAAATTTAGGTATATTATTTCATGTAATACATGTGTTATTATATGAAAAAAATAATTACTTCTATAAAAATAAATAAATATTTATGAATAGTCAATATTTGTTCTTATAGTAACACACATTTTGTTATTGCATTATGTGAAAAATTATTTATTCTATAAAAATAAATGAAATAATAACAACATTTTATATGATAGCAACACACATTTCCTTTAATAATAACACACATTTATCTCTCTATTTGTGTTACTATATGAGCAAATGTGTATTACTATATGGGCAAAATATACTTTTATGAGAATAAATATATGTTTCTTAATTTATTCGTCATTCCTTTAAATTTAGGTATATTATTTCATGTAATAAATATGTTATTATATAGAAATAAATAAATATTTGTGAATAATTAATATTTGTTTTTATAGTAACACACTTTTTGCTCTTGCATTATGTGAAAAAAAATTTATTCTATAAAAATAAATAAATATATGTAAAATAACAATATTTTATAAGATAGTAACACATATTTGCTCTAATAGTAACACACATTTGTATCTCAATTTGTGTTACTATATGTGCAAATGTGTGTTACTATATGAGCAAAATATATTTTTATGAGAATAAATATATGTTTCTTAATTTATTCATCATTCCTTTGAGTCTAGGTATATTGTTTCATGTAATACATATATTATTATATGAAAATATAATTATTTCTATAAAAATAAATAAATATTGTGAATAACTAATATTTGTTCTTATAGTAACACATATTTGCTCTAATAGTAACACACATTTGTATCTCAATTTGTATTACTATATGTGCAAATGTGTGTTACTGTATGAGCAAAATATATTTTTATGAGAATAAATATATGTTTCTTAATTTATTCATCATTCCTTTGAATCTAGGTATATTGTTTCACGTAATACATATATTATTATATGAAAATATAATTATTTCTATAAAAATAAATAAATATTGTGAATAACTAATATTTGTTCTTAAATTAACACACTTTTTGCTCTTGCATTATGTGGAAAATTATTTATTTTATAAAAATAAATAAATATATGTAAAATAACAATATTTTATAAGATAATAACACATATTTGCTCTAATAGTAACACACATTTGTCTCCCAAATTGTGTTACTATATGTGCAAATGTGTGTTACGATATGAGCAAAATATATTTTTATGAGAATAAACATGTGTTTCTTAATTTATTCATCATTCATTTAAATCTAGGTATATTGTTTTATGTAATACATATGTTATTATATTAAAAAAATAATTATTTCTATAAAAATAAATAAATATTTGTGAATAATCAATATTTATTCTTAAAGTAACACACAGTTTGCTCTTGCATTTTGTGAAAATTGATTATTCTATAAAAACAAATGAATATATGTAAAATAAACAACATTTATAAAATAGTAACACACATTTGTTCTAATAGTAACATATATTTGGTCTACAGTTTATGTTATTATATGGACAAATGTGTACTACTATATAGGAAAAATGTGTATTATTATACTACATAAATTGAAAACAAAATTTTAAATTTATTATAAAATATTATTTAATTAAATTTTAAATTTATAATAATTAAATAATAATAATAATAAATAAAATTTATTAGTTTTGGCCAGGCTGAACGTGTGTGTTTGGGGTTTGGGACGGGGGAAGCATTAGTAAGGCTGGGTACATGTGTGTGTTGCGGTGGGGTGGGGGTGTTGGAGGAGCAATTAATCTGCAAACATTGAGGTTGGGCGTGCGTGTGTTAGTGATTGGATTTGGCGCTGTGTTTAATAATTTTTTTAAGTTATTTTTAAAAAATTCTACCGTAGAAATCTCTATATAAGTTTTTATCTTTAAAAAAATATTCAAAATTAAGTTTAAAGAGAAGACTATTAAAGTTTTGAATGAAATGAAAATAAAATGAGATTTATATATATAAAAGATATAAAATAAAATTAATACAATTGAAATATGAATAGGGATTAACTCAAAAGATTAGAATAAATCAGAATACAGAAATTTTGAAAAAGAGAATATTAGTTGCTTTTATAAATTTAGTTTTATATAGTGATTAAGATTAAGATATTATGATATATTTAAAGATATAATTTGATTTAAGAGTAAGTTTTATATGAAATTGATTTACGATAATCTTATTGTGAAACTCTTTTAAAAGCATTAAGTATTTGATCAAGTCTAGATTGTTGATAATGACAAGAGTATTAAAAAAAATTACTCAATAAAATTTCTCTTATTAAAAAAAAATTAAATATTTGATCAAGAGTATTAAGAAAATTACCATGAGTATAAAAATCTGGTAAAAAAATCATCAATAGTTAAATATAATACCGTCGATCGCGGTTTTATTTTACTCTAAATTAAATATATAATATTTTAAAATAATTTTTGATAAACTTAGGTAAAGTGTTATATGAAAATAGTTAATGATAAGCTTATCATAAAACAATATTTATGTATTAAATATTGGGATTAAAGTTTTTTTAGTCATATAACTTGTCACATATTTGAATTTGGTCCTTTATATTACACATTTTGATTTTGGTCATGTAAGTTTGAAAATATTTTGATTTTGGTCCTTTTACAAATATACAGGACCAAAATCAAATTTGTAATATAAAGGACCAAATTCAAAATGAAGCAACATAAATCTTTAATATTTGATAATAGTATAAATTTTTTATCAAAAGTATCAAAAATCTAGATCAATAAATTATATTGTACTCTCTCTATCCCACTATAAGTTGCTCATTTTGCCATTTTTGTCTGTCCCACAATATGTTGGTCATTTGTTTTTTTACCTTTTTAAGAAACTATTATTCACATCTTTATTATTATTTTCAATATTTTTTACACTATTCTCATTACTTTTTCACTTTTCTCCATCACATCACATGCACTATATCAATATTTTTATAACCTTCTTAATATTAATGCCCAAAAATTGTGAACAACTTATAGAGGGACAGAGTGAGTAATTATTATAAATTTTATTACTCCCAACTTTTAATACTCCTAATTAAATATATAATATTTTAAAATTATTTATAATAAATCATAAACAATTTTCATAAACATATCATTCGCCATTTTCATAATTTTTTTTTTAATCTTGATTGAAATCAAATATCCAATCCAATGCTAACCAAGGATGAAAATATTCCGATATTTTCCCGATATAACCATTAAAAATATCGGGTTGTAATATCGATATCGCTTATTTTTTTTCACAAATTAAACAAAATATTGTTAGATATCGAGAAAATATCGAAAGATATCGGGAAAATATCGATAAATTTCGGGAAAAACTCCAAAAAATAGTGTATATATATAAATTTGTTACAACTGTACAGTTTATTTAATTTTTTTTTGTTAAATATATGTATAAAATGTCTGCTCTTATTTTTTTTGTAATTTTTAAATTTATCAATATCGAATATTGATATAGATATATAAATCGATATTTTCACATGATCTTGATATTTTTATTGATACAGATATTTTTAAATTTGATGCTAATCAAAGATGAACTTTTTTTTTTTTTTTTGAAAGGAATCAAAGATGAACTTCACCTGATGGGATGTGGACGAATAAAAAAGCAATACGAGGTCAGCAAGTAAATAAGCGGATAAACTTTACAACAGTCATGCCACGTCAATCTAGACTCATCACTTCCCAAAACTATATGTTGTAAATAGAAGAGTGATGATAAGCTGATGAACATTTATGCCAATCTATAATTATGCAATAAATTAAGAGAAATAAGTACTATTCTACCCCCAAAACGATGAACAACAATCACACCGCATATCCGTCTAAAATGAGGGGGCAAAAAAAGAACTCCGTTAAATATAACAAATATTATTTGAGCAATATTTGCATAGAAATTTAAACGATAAAAAATTTTAATTATAAAAAATGAAAATGAAAATGAAAAAGTCCACGCGCTGCGGTACCTGAGGCAACATTTCCCACCCATACATGCTAGCTTTCCCTGAGCCCATACTAATTCCCTTCCCCCTATTCATACTGCTTTCCGTCCCAACCTTATGTTAAAGCTGTTGGAATATATATTTTTTAATTTATTTTAATATTTTATTTTTTTAATTATTATATTGATTAAAAAGTATATATTTAATATTATGTTATAAATAAATATTTATACATATAGTAATACATATTTAATTTTATAGTAACACATATTTTCTCTAATAGTAACACACATTTGTCTCCCAATTTGTGTTACCATATGAACTAATGTGTGTTACTATAAGGACAAATATATTTTCATTAGAATAAATATGTGTTTCTTAATTTATTCATCATCCCTTTAAATTTAGGTATATTATTTCATGTAATACACATGTTATTATATGAAAAAAAAATAACTATTTCAATCAAAATAAATAAATATTTGCTCTTATAATAACACACAGCTTGTTCTTGTATTATGTGAAAAATTATTTATTCAATAAAAACAAATAAATATATGTAAAATAACAAAATTTTATAAAATAGTAACACACATTTGTCTCCCATTTTGTGTTACTATATGGGCAAATGTGTGTTACTATATGAGAAAAATATATTTTTATGAGAATAAATATATATGTCATAATTTATTCATCATCCCTTTAAATCTAGATATATTGTTTCATGTAACACATATGTTTTTATATGAAAAAATAATTATTTCTATAAAATAAAATAATATTTGTTCTTATAATAATACACATTTTGTTCTTGCATTATGTGACAAATTATTTATTCTATAAATAAAAATGAATATATGTAAAATAATAATATTTTTTAAGATAGTAACACACATTTGCTCTAATAGTAACATATATTTGCTCTCCAAATTGTGTTACTATATGAGCAAATATGTGTTACTATATGGACATATGCGTGTTACTATAAGGACAAAATGAATTTTTATAAAAAAGTAACATAAACTTTCTCTTATAGTAACATGCATTTGTCCATAGAATAGCACAAATTAAAAGTAAAATAAATTTATTGCATTATATTATTTGACTTTTTTTAAAAAAAATCCACAATAATAAAAAAATTAAATAAAAAAGTTTGAGCTATTTTCATGGACAATACTTCAATTCCCTGGAGCGGGCAATACTTCCGTTATATTAGCATTGTGTTATTTAATTATTTTTAACTAACTCTTGGCAGAAGCGCGCGTATTATTTAATTTTTTTTAAATCTATTTTTAAAAATTTCTACCGTAGAAATTTCTATATAAATTTTTGTCATATTATTTTAATACTATGCTTATATAATATAATCTCATTTCTTAAAATAAAAATAATTATTTTATTTATATCTTTCAATATATATTTATTTATTACTAACTTCACATTCATGATTTATAAAATATTTAATTTTATATTTAATTTGATTAGAATATTTTTATTTTTACCGTATCATATTTACTTTTCTTAATAATCGAGCTAAAAATAATAAGAATAAATTTTACAGATGAAGAAGAGAGTATAAATTATTTTTACTAAAGAGTATGAATTCTACTAAAATTATTTCAATTCAGTTTTATCATGAACAAGTTTCATATCATGCATACTCTTCTCTTTATATTTATAAAATCATAAAATATATCATAAAACTAATTTATATATTAGTTGTTTCAATAGAAAATTAATTTACTAATGATATTATTTAATAAAAATAACATTCAAATAAAAGTATATTTTATATAAAAATAGTTCATCATTATTACTAACTGATACTTTAATTAATATTTCTTAAACTTCAAAACTATAATATTGTATTTTGAATACTCTCATTAATTAATTATTTAATATTTATAATCATGAGTTATTTATGATTTTATGCATAAAATTATCTGTGAATTTTGCGGTATGAAGTATATTGTATGCATAATAAAAATTGTGTACACAAATTTGCGGTATGAAGTATATTGTATGCATAATAAAAATTGTATACACAAATTTGCGGTATGAAGTATATTGTATGCATAATAAAAATTGTATACACAAAAACGCTTATAGTACATAATATATTTAATTTTTTTAATTTAATTAATATTTAACTGTTGATACATTTATAAAATAAATTAAAGTAGTTCACACATTAATTGATAAAAGAAACTAATAAGTCCACAAATAAAAACAAGAAATAATTTAATCAACCACTAATTTAATGCATTTATTAAGTACACATAATAAAAAAATATAATATATATTTTATTAAATTTTAAAAAAAAGTTATAGTGCATAATCATAATCATAGTGATTATCATCATGTGCACAATATTTTAAAAATAAAATATTTTAAAAGATTTTGTTTTTATATATTTCATAAATTGAATATACATATTAAAATCAATCTGTTATTTCTGAATTTATAATATCTAACGAATCACTTTAAGATTTTAAATAATATATCCCATTATAAGATAATTAATATTCTTTAATTTATATATAAAATTATTAATGTTGCATATAAGAATTGGATAACTTAATTCGAGTCATCGTGACGTATAGAGGAAATAAAAATCAGATTTGATCCTAATCCATATGAGGCCCCTCTTTTTCTGGAAAAGCGTTCCACGTGAATTACTAAACTAACCCAAACAGATTTTTTTCTGTGCTATAAAGGCCCTCTCTTTCCTCGCCTATATTGCTGTGCTAATCAACGACTCACATTCATCTAAAGTTCTCTCTCACTCTTCTTTCGATATTTACCAAGGTAATTACAATACTTCACTTGCATAAGCGCACTTCTCTTTTGAAGGTTTTGATTAAAGTGTAGAGTTCTCTTTTCGTTTAAAAATTATTGCGATCAGTCGAGGTTTTTAGTAAATCGTGTGTTTATGGTCTATTTGATGATATGCTGAAGACAGAGACAGATGTGGGTGGTTTATAATTGACTTGGGTGATGTGACATCGATTTATTCTGTTTTAAAGAGCATAGTACTGATTTTTATGTGGAGGCAGGGTAGAATCGGGTTATTTTTGTTCTTCCAGAAATTTGTGTTATGTTGAATAATAGTGGGAGACTGATGATCCTTGTACTAATTTTGAACTGGTTGCAGGTTTTCTGTTTTCTTGAGAGATTGAAATGAAGAGGGCCAAGTTCTTGTTGTTGCTTCTTTCTCTAATTGCCTTGTATAATATAGTGGTAAAGATTTTATCAGAATGTTTGTGATCTGCGATATATTTTTTATGTAGGGTTTCTGTTAAATTTATGAACTAATGAATATGAATGCAGTTTGCTGCAGCTCCGCCAACATGTCCTGCGGATTTAGGAAGTGAGTGTGCCAAACCGGAAGGGGAGTTTTTCCCGGGAATTCCAAAGATTAAGTATGAGGTAAGTATTTTAATGCGAATTTCTTCCAATTTTTATGTAGAAATTTATTATTATTTTTTGGGTAAAATAGTTAAATAATTCATGTGTTGATCATGATTTGTAAATTGTAATTGTTATGCTTTGCTTATGTAGGGTCCTTCAAGTAAGAACCCTCTCTCTTTTAAGTGGTATAATGCTGATGAGGAAGTTCTTGGTAAAAAGATGAAGGTGAGGGTTGAATTAGGTTAGTTTGTCTAATTTTTCAGTAATTATAGAGATTATGTGGTATAATACTGAATCAATGTAGGATTGGCTGAGGTTCAGCGTTGCATTTTGGCATACGTTTCGTGGGACAGGGGCCGATCCATTTGGTGCGCCAACGAAGGCGTGGCCATGGGAAGACGGCACTAATTCATTGGAAATGGCAAAGAAAAGAAGTATAGTTATTTTGTAATATTTAGTTCAAAATTCATTTCAGTGGATAAAAATTCACTTATCTAAAGTTTCTGGATGTTTGATTATGCAGTGAGGGTAAACTTTGAGTTCTTAGAGAAGCTTGGAGTTGAGAAATGGTGCTTCCATGACAGGGATATTGCTCCAGATGGTAAAACAATCGAGGTTAGTGCATGTGCTTCATTTTTTACAACCAAGATATCAATTGTTTTCTGTAGATAGCCTTAAAATTTTTGTATCGGACTTTACTTACACTTCTCTTCATCATAATTTTTGTAGGAAACTAATGCTAACTTGGATGAAGTCGTTGCTCTTGCCAAAGAACTTCAGGTAACTAGGAGTTTCGTGTATAGATGATGGAAAGATAACACATTGCTCATCTGGATCATGCATACCTCTCTCTGCTTTTTCTTGCCTCTATTTTTGTCTTAATCTTATATCTATCTGAACATTAGGGTACAAAGTTTCGTCTTTTGTGGGGCACAGCTCAGTTATTCCACCATCCAAGATTCATGCATGGAGCGGCAACTAGGTAGATGATTTCGTATGTTTGACTTAATATGATGACTCTTTTATATTTAGTGCTGACCTTTTCTCTTTACAGCTCTGAACTGGGAGTATACGCATATTCTGCAGCTCAAGTGAAGAAAGCCATTGAGGTTAGTGGTTCACTAAGCCTGGTTATATTCTATTTGTTAAGAGCTTAGATCCTTTTCTATGGCTTGCTTTCCTAACTCTATATAATGTTTCACTTACCGCTTTCTGCCTATAGGTTACACATTATCTAGGCGGAGAAAATTATGTTTTCTGGGGTGGTCGTGAGGGATATCAGTCGCTTTTGAACACAGACATGGAAAGAGAGCTCAATCACTTGGTAAAGATTATGATTTCTGTGTGCCTTTTTGCCTTCTTGGATTGATGATATTATGTTTTTGAGGAATATATAATCTGAAATTTTTACTTGTTTGTCTATTGAAAGATGTTTGATCTCGTTAAAACAAGAAGGTATTTTTGTATTCTATGATGCTTGAAACAGATTATTCTGATGAGAATTTGTATTATTTTTGTTAAGGATTCTGCTGAAATATTATAATATGTGCCTTACCCAACAATAAGTCCAAACTAATTTCTCAAGTTATGTGTTAATTTTCTTTCAGGCCCGCTTTTTTGAAGCAGCTGTAGCCTCTAAGAAGAAAATTGGATTCAATGGTATTCCCACATTCTAGTCATGTGGGCAACCCCAGAAATATTTTTCTAATTATGTATCAACAATATGAATGGAATTGGCCTAATGCTTGTCTAATAATAGTTGCAACATTAGTTTGACAAATATAAACGTAACATGCTTTCTGTGCATTTGTTTTCAGGAACATTACTGATTGAACCTAAGCCTCAGGAGCCCACAAAGCACCAGTATGCTTCTGTCCTATAATAATACTTCACACACACTCATTCTTATTAATATTGAGCTTCTGTAACATCTCTGAATCTTTTCAGGTACGATTGGGATGCTGCCACAGCAGCTAACTTCCTTCGTAAATATGGATTAATTGGTAACTTCAGTGCTTATATTAATATTTAGGGTAATTAAGTGATTATATTAATATTAATATTTAGTATTTTACCCATCTCGATTGCAGATGAATTTAAGCTGAACATTGAGTGCAACCACGCAACGCTCTCTGGTCACAGGTATGGCATGTTCTGTTCTCAAACTAATGATTCAATGACATAGCATGCTTTACACCTTAAATACTCCTGTCTTTCTCTGCAGCTGTCATCATGAGCTGGAGACTGCAAGAATTAATGGTCTCTTGGGGAACATTGACGCAAACAGCGGCGATCCTCAAATTGGTATTTTATTATAGAAGTTAATGCAGAGAGACCTCAAATTCTTTTGATGGAAATACATTGTAATGTGAAATTTTGAGCCTATTGCAGGTTGGGATACAGACCAATTTATGATGGATGTAGGAGAAGCTACATTGGTTATGCTTTCTGTTATTAAAAACGTATGTAGATTTCAGAGTTCCCAACTTGTCTTTCATCGTGATAAACATACCAGAAAATAAAATTAAGTTGATAAAACATGGTTTGTTTTACATATGCATTACAGGGAGGACTGGCACCTGGAGGGATCAATTTTGATGCTAAACTGTAGGCTCTCTTTTCCTAATTTTGGTGTGTTATTTGTAACTATGAAATGGGTGGTTTACGTGAATGTTTCGTTTGATATCTGAGCAGGCGAAGGGAGAGCACGGATGTTGAGGACATATTTATTGGTCATATAGCGGGTATGGATACTGTGGCACGTGGGCTCCGAAATGCTGCCAAGATCATCGAGGTGATTCTTGTCCTGGTTTTGATGATATATTACTGCTTTTGTGACCCTTTCAATGTACGAACTAGGAGTAACTAATGTAAATATACCTCGAAGCAGGATGGTTTGTTGGGTGAGCTTGTTCGCAAGAGGTACCAAAGTTTCGACTCGGAATTAGGAGCCCAGATAGAGGTGAGTAGTTTGTGCTGGATTACTGTTTGATGGTGCATTTAGACAAGAGTGATTGAGATGAATGAAACTATTTTTGTGATAGGCTGGGAAGGCCGATTTTGAATCGCTGGAAAAGAAGGCTATCGAATGGGGGGAACCCACAGTTCCGTCTGGTAGACAGGTATATATGACTTCTTCCAGTTTTAACATTCTATACATTTGTCCAACCTGAATCAATGAATGAGTTTTGATGTTTTTTGTACGGAAATATTGCAGGAGTTGGCGGAGATGATATTCCAATCGGCATTGTAGAAACTACTTTTTTCTTTTAATATGGCTCGTAAGGGTGTATCTCTACCCTCAACTTAAAAGCACTTGCGAGAAGTAGATGTGACTGAGAAGGCAGTTGTGGAAAAAAAGTGATTCTGCTC
This sequence comes from Prunella vulgaris, assembly GCA_026898435.1. Lineage (NCBI taxonomy): Eukaryota > Viridiplantae > Streptophyta > Magnoliopsida > Lamiales > Lamiaceae > Prunella > Prunella vulgaris. Next base: position 394,827 of record JAPKLY010000354.1, on the reverse strand, counting down.
CTTCGAGCTGTGTTTGCAAAAATGTCTTCAGGTAGATTATAAGTTGAAATAAACATTTACTTGAGATTCGCTTCTCTTTTCCGTGTCTGCTGCGCCATTATTATTATTATGTTATGATATTAGGACTTGTAATATGTTGCGGCAAATGAAGTTTAAAATTAACATTTACTTGAGATGTGTCACTCTTTTCCGTATCTACTATTACGCCATTATTATTATTATTATTATTATTATTAATGTTGTATTAATACAAGTTCAAATTTATAAGAAAGGGAGAGTTTTATTTTATTTAGCTATAAATGAATATTGAAATATTTATTGGAGACATGATTCAAATAATTGATGTTACTCAGCACGATATTAGGTTTCTAGTCTTTAATTACGGTAAATCGACTGTCACAGTCCTCATGGGCCATAAATATTATAATAATAATGTTAATAATTATTATTGTTAATATAACAATGCAAAATGATGAGAAGTCTATTTTGCAAATAGACCTAATTGTTCAGAAAAGATATTATAATTATTTACGAATTTATCTGAATTATTACTCCTATTTTCGTCCGTAATTTGTTTTTTTTAGAAAATTACTATTTTTTTTTTATTATTATTTTTATTTTTTTATTCTTTTTAATCACATTAGTTGTATTATATTAATATTTTTATACATATTTTAGTACTCGTGTTCAAAAAATATGGACGGATTTATAAGGAGAAGAGGGAGTATATATTTGTTGCCTACAAAATTTTGAGCTTAAACGATGCATTTGGCACAAATTAATTCCAAATTTTTAATAGCAGGGTGCAGGGCCTATTCTCTGCAAAATTTCAATGTATCAATTGCATCATTATCATTAAGTGTATTTTTTGATATTATTAAACGTATTTATTAATATTATAATACTTTATATTATGATTATAATTTACATAAACAAATTGATACTTTATATTAATAGGATCAAGCATATGCATGTTGAAAAAAAAATCATAAACAAATTAAATCGATCACATGCAGTCTAATTTAAAATTTTGGATAACTACAAATAAATTCTCACTTTTTAACAGTACTGCAAATTTGACTTTCAAACTGCTATATTTGTCCCTTTTTTACATAATTTTTGTATATTTTTATTTATTAAATCGAATTAAAAAATAATATTGTAAAATTAAGGAAGTGTCACGTAAGCTAGTCATGTCGGACATGGACACAGAGGGGACCGTCTAGTGTTTACAACAAATTTGAAGATAATAATTTATTTTGCTTATCTAAATTTTAAATTAAATTGTAACTAATGACATGTGATAATTTAATTTGTACTTATCTCTTCATGTCAATCCAACACCAACATTTTTCAGGTATTTTTATTATTATTATTATTATTATTATTATTATGATGATGATGATGCGTAGATATTATTAATTAGAATATACATTTACTGTTATTATTTAAAAAATACTTGATTTTTAAAAATTAATTATATGTATACATAATAATGATGATGAATAGATATTAACATCTATATCGTGTATACATATCATTAATACATGTGGAGATTGAGTTCACTTGAATTCGAATTATAATTTTTTTTAATCTTAAAATATAGAGTAGGTCTCTTGTGAACTTGAGTTCACATGAACTCGTATCACTATTATGTATAATCACTATCACTGTTATTCATATATACTATCACTGTTATAAAAATACACTTGATATTTTGACAGTGATAATGTATATGCATAACAGTGATAGTGAATATGCATAACAGTGATAGTGTATACACATGACAGTAATAATTGATAACCAGTAAACTCGGGTTCATACAAGTTTTTGTCTAAAATATAATACATAAATGTGATTCACGATGTAAACTACTATTCAATTTAATAGACTACTACCAAATTCATAACATTCAATATTTTAAACATAAATATTATGATATCCTGTTTATTAATAATTTAAATAGTATAAAAGTTAAGAGTTTGTATAATGTGAATTTTATTTATGATGAAATTGATTTGCAGGTAAGAGTAAGTCTCTTGTGCACCAGGTGCACCGTGCAACTCAAATGTATTTTAAAAAAATTACACAGTTTATTACTGGAAAGTTAAACAAATTATTACTCAAAAGTTATACCATAAAGATACACTTTTCAGTAATAATATGTGTAACTTTTCAATAGTATTTTGTGTAACTTTTTAAAATTAAACTTAAATTGCACGGTACACCTGGTGTATGTAAGACTAATTAATTCAGGTAATTTTTAGTAAAACAACTCATATTTTATAAGATAACAAGTCATATCTTTAGTAAAACATTTAATTTTTAATGAAAATAACTAATTATATATCCTCAATAATAAAAATAACTTATAAACTTAATAATACAATTCAAGCCATTCAAACAAATTTCACGATAAAAACTTATTCACACAATACTTTGCCAAAATTAATTATAGTTGATTCTTAATTAGTAATATGATAGTAATGATCCCAATACTCCTAATAATTATTTTTTAATACTATTAATCAAATATTTAATACACTAAAATTTTGTTAAAAATAATTTCACAATTAATCATTATATGAATAATTTTTCTATAAAAAGAAAGACTTTAGGGTCGGGCTATAGGGTCGGGCAATACAGGCTAAAACCGATAACCCATCTTTCCTTTATTCTCTTCTTCGTACTCAACACTGAAAAAAGTTCCTCCATTGAATTTTCAGAAGCAAACAATTCTCCTCCCTTTAGCCAAGAATCTCTCCTATTATATCAAATTGCCTCCATCACTACGCCCCCCGCAAATTTTATCCATTGTTGCAGGTAAATCCTCCATTTTTCCTTCGTTACTAGATTACACCACTCCTACACTTTGATTTGTGGTGATATAATTATAATTTATAACTGGGATCGCATTGTTGAGAAAATTCGGTTTCAACCCTCTGCAGGAAAGATGAGAGGGTACTGGAATTTCGCTTGATCCGATCTGGGTTTTCGTTTTTTCTTTTTCACCCGTAGAGTGTTCGTGTGATCGCATTTGAACGTGAAAAGAGGGAGAAATGGGAATTGTTTTTACGCGGCTGTTTTCGTCGTTATTCGGGAATAAGGAAGCTCGGATCCTCGTTCTGGGTCTTGACAACGCCGGAAAAACCACAATTCTTTGTATGAATAAGTCCTTTGGCATTTCTATTTTGTGTAATCGTGTCTTCTTGATTGTATTGATCCTCTTTTTCGTAATTTATGTTTTCGCAGATCGACTTCAGATGGGAGAAGTAGTCTCCACTATTCCAAGTAAGTATTTGAAATTTCGATATTATGATATTGAAATTGCATAATCTAATGTCCATCTTAATTTATTAGCGAATCACTTTGAAGAAAATGCAGGATTGTAGGTTTTTGATCATGTTCTTGTTCTTTCTAAATGCTATTTGAATTTGCTCTCTGTTCTTAAGATTTCTTTTTGTTGCTACTTTTAGCTGTAAAACTCTTAAGTTAATGGAATTTTGTTGACATTGCGCCATACAAAACCGTGTATGACTATCTCCAGTAAGGGGAAAAGGAATATGTTATTTTTCTTGGTTAACATGACATTTTTTTTCGTACAGCAATTGGATTCAATGTGGAAACTGTGCAATATAACAACATAAAGTTTCAAGTTTGGGATCTAGGTACGTAATGTCTACATTTCTCAGGTTGATAATGTTGAATTTGTTTCACAGTTAGCAAGTATGCCATTTTTGGCATGCTGTTTTGTGAAATCTGATATTATGACTAAGTGACTACTCATTCTAAGTAATGGATGAAATTTATTATAACCGCATAGATTTGAAGACTTAGAAGTTTTTATGAATCATTCACATTAGTAAATCTAAAATATGGAAGGAAGAGATCTGGCCTGGTTGAGTTATTTATGCTGTGTCTAAGTGCTAATACTTTTTTCACTCAAAAGTACTCTCATTGCTATTAGTGTTTATGATGAATGAAGGAGTAAATAGGTTTTTTGATGTTTTTTCATTTGATATCCCAAAATTGATATTTCTAGCCAGCACCAGATTCTTCTTCTAATTTTACCTTCAGTGCCTTTTTGTTTCCATTTATCTGGAGACAGAGGTAGTACATTGAGGCATGATCACTTGCAGATATAGGCAATGACCTACCTCAGTCTCCAGAAAATATTAATAAAACCTCACTGAAGGTAAAATTAGATAGAAGAATCTGTGCTGCTGTCCTAGGACTAAAGTTATTGCATTTGAAGCTAATAAAAAAGAAAAGAAAAGAAAAGAAAAGAAAAGAAAAAACTTTTCGTTCTTTGATAGTTGACTTTATTCTAACATAAAGTTTTTCTTTATTGCTGATGGCAGGTGGACAGACTAGTATCAGGTAATTTATTCTTCGTTCTATAATTTAGCGAGTTAGGCTTAATTGTTTGATGTAAGTAAGTTTACATTTGCAAGAACGATTTGATTAGGTTCGTTATTTTTTGTTTTTCTCAAGCTTTCTGTCTCTGAGGAGCATCATGTTAGTTTCTCACTCTGCAATAAGAATTACTTTGAAATTTTATTACACGTAGTTATGTGATACTACAGCTACAAGAGAATATTTCAAATAATCCCACACTCTCACTCAGGCAGACCTATGATGATAGTTCTCATAAGATTTTAGTCTAGTCTTTGTTGATCCCCATTCTTTCTGATATATTTTATGTGGCTCTCCGTATCATGATTCATGAGCTTCTTGTCCAAATGTGGGACACTTGATGTTGGAGAGTCACCTGACGCAAACTTGATTGTGCAATGTCCCCATAACAGATATCTGACTGCATCGTAACACTCAATGCTGGCGTGTCATAAATTTTGTACTGCAGCCTGTAGCTTTGTCTGGTTCAATCAAGCAAGATGAAATTATGAATGAGGAGAAATTTCTCCAATCCTTCCAGTTATATTTTCCCCCCAACAAATTGTTGTTATTATATGTACCTTTCTTTCATCCATTAAAACCAGTTGAGCTTTTGTCAAAGCTTCCTCTCTTAAGCTGTCTTTCCCATTTTTATCTTCTTATTATGTATACTATATCTCCCGAATAAGATATGGAGAGAGGCTTGTGGAGAAGATTAAATTCTTGCACTCGACCCAACGTGATTCTATTTGGTTCATGTCGCTAGCCATTATTTGGGATTAAAGGCTCTGTTTGTTTGTTTTATTTTGTTTTATGTATACAATATCTTCCAAAAAGTTTTACGTTCTCTTGTCATGATTCATCATCAACCTATGTCAGCGCAAATCTTTTCTTCCTTTTACCAAAGTAACGTGCAGTTATCGCTGTAGAGAAATACAGTTTCAAGAAAATGCGTAACATACATATATATATATATGTATATATAGAATGGAAGAGCTGTATTATCTGGCATATATTTCTGTTTCGATTCTCACTTCTCCCTGAAAATAGCTGTAACTGGGAGTTATGTTTATACTGAATATTTAATTAATTCTTGGTATGCCAAAACGTAAAACTTCCATGAATAAGGCATAACCATGAAAAATTTGGCATTATCTTTGTAAACAACTGTCGCTCATTACGCTTGGTTGATCTATTTTGCTATTTAGGCCATACTGGAGGTGTTATTTTCCAAACACACAAGCTATAATATATGTTGTTGATTCAAGTGATACTGATAGGCTGGTGGTCGCTAAAGAGGAATTTCATGCAATACTGGAGGTGATCTTCCCTTTTTCGTGTTTTCATCTCCTTGTGATAATTTATTTTACTTCATCATCATAAAACATTATACCAGTGGAAAATATTACTCCCTTCGTCCCTTAGAAACTTGCAAGGGTGGAGAAACACGCATATTAAGAAAAAAATTGAATAAAAGAAAATTGTGTTTTGAGAGATAATTTGGTAAATTTTTATGTAAAAAGTAAAGAATTTGGTTGGATTGAGTGTAATGTAGACCCAAAAAGTGAAAAAGTAATGATATTTTGTGTAAATATGTAAATATTATGGGGGTGGAGTTTATGAAAGAATTTCCTTTTTTTGGGTCTGCAAGTTCTTGTGGGACGTTCCAAAAAGAAAAGTCTGCAAGTTTCTATGGGATGGAGGGAGTACAAAATATGTCTTGCAAGAATGCTTGTGAGGAATTGGTTCCTGTTCCACACCCCCCATGGAAGGACAGTTTAACGAAATTATGAGCACCCAATACATCTCATTTTACAAATATTTGGAGTTAACATTTGGCCACTTATGTGTTTAGCCCTCTGGTTTTCCGTATATATTTAATTATTCTGCATCGCTATATTAAACATGATCTTAGATATTTGGTATCAAAGTATGTTTTTGTGCTATCGTTGGCATTAACCTTCTCAACTTTTTGATTTTAGATTCTAGGTGATTAATTTAAGTACAATTATTCAATTCATAAACACTGAAATCAGCTTAAAGCTCTTGAAAACACTACCTATATGAGACAGGTTAGTAGGCATAAATCTTACTTACTTGAATACTTATCGAGGTGGCAAATTTCACATTTTCTTGTGTTGCGTTCTTACTCGTGGGCTTAATGTTTACCATTCAGATTCGTACTCTCATATAGTTTTTTTTCTGGATTTGGACATAATTCATCTGTATTTTTCTCGTTTTTTTTTTCTGGATTTGGACATAATTCATCTGTATTTTTCTCCTTTTAACACTGTTCCAATTATAATTCTCTTTTCAGGAGGAGGAGCTAAAAGGTGCTGTTGTTCTCTTATTTGCCAACAAACAGGTATGTCTTATAGGATTTAGAAGTGGGATTTGGTTCAAACTCTTCAATGATAATGGTAATGAGAATTATCGAATAGTGAATTACAATGAGAATGATGATCATATTGCTAGTGTATTGCTCTGATGCTGGAATACGTTTGGACAAAAAATGATAGTTGGTTAAGGAATAGTGGAATGATTGAGGAGAAATGATCATAGGGGGTGACGTAGTTAATCAAAATAGGTAATGATTAACTTATTTTGAGTCTTATACCCTTAGTACCTCATATGAAGTATTATTAAGGTGAAATAATTAATTTTTTATTACAGTAACCAACCAAATGTCCCTTAATAATTTTGTTGAAGCATGAATTTTTTTTTCTTTCTTTTTTAGCCTTAGCGGTATGTTTTAAGTTTGTTGCGTTCATGTACTAAAATCCATATATTTCTCATTGCTGATTGGTTTATAGGATCTTCCTGGGGCGCTCGACGATGCTGCAATAACAGAGGCCTTAGAGCTGCACAAAATCAAGAACCGACAGTGGGCTATTTTCAAAACTTCCGCCATAAAAGGTGAAGGCCTCTTTGAGGGCTTGGACTGGTAAGTACAATCTACTATCTACAATAGATTTATTTCTGTGAATATAATTTCTCACGTTAATTACTTGATGTGATTATTGAACTGATGAATAGGTTAAGTAACACACTTAAATCTGGAGGTGGTTAAATTTCGGAATAAGTAAGGAGACGATTTTTGTGATTGATCGCCCCAGTGCTGGTCGAAGAACGTTGGATGATTACTGGTAATGATTTTGTATTGGGATTCATTAGTGCATTGTCTTGTTACAATTACACGAACAAATAGTTGATATAAAGTTTTATTTTTTAAGCTCTATAATGTCTTTCCCTTTTAAATGCTCTCTTATAGAGATACATCCTTTTCGAACGTTATGATTTTTCTGTCTGGGCTGCTTTTCTTTTGGCTCGAAATCGATTATTCCATTTGATTTCATGTGTAAGGAAAGAAACACGATCTGGAAAGCAACATCTGGTTTTATTGATATGTAAGAAGGTGTTCTGAAGGAACATTACTGCCCATCAATTATGTCCTTGTTTCCACGCGTAAAATGTCCTTGATTGGGACATGTATTTTGCTCAGGGATCATCCAAGAGATTTAAAAATAAATGGATTTTATTTAAGAATCCATTGATTTTAAATAACATGCTTGAAATTTTAAACTAAATTTAAATCTATGTTTCCTTTGAATCCGTTAATTTGAATATTTATTTAAACAAGGGGGGTGGATTTAGGTTGTAGATTCAAATATAGTTATACCCTTCTATCGATGGGATAAAATTTTGCAATTCAAGTGTATTCTTACTATTTTTATTGAACAGTTACAATTGAGAAATTGTACCTTTTCTATTCTAAATCTATCTTCGTGCTTGTATTTTATATATATTAAAGAAAAACTATGTCATTGATTTTTTAAATCAATCAAAATAAGTTGTTATACTTGCTAGCGTATAAGATGGGTATAACATGAGTATTATATCGCTTGGTATAAAATTATTCAATGGTAATGGGAATGAGATATACACATAGTAATTATTATATGTAATGAGTATAAATGAGATATATAGCATTATTTTTTCTTCTAAATAAGGTAATCATTACCCCCATTTGATTACCTACATCTCACTTTATAATCATCCTCCTCAATCAATCTCCCATACCACAACCAGCAACATTTTTTTTTTGTCAACTTTTTCAAAATTGGAGCACAACATTAATGATGTAACCACCATGAACATAAACTCTCATTCCACATATGTAAGTGTAAAAGAGGAAAATGAAATTTCATTCCCATTACCATTGAAAAATTTGAAACAAACTCCCCCTAAATTTTATTTATTTTTTAAGAGTGTGAAGATAGAGTTGGAATGGATCGAAATGGAAAGTATGAAGATAATCAGGGGATGAATAAAGTAATTATTTTCAAGGAAATAATCATAACTGGTAACTAAAACTTACTAATATTATTAAAAACTATACTTGACTTATATGATAAATTTAGTGTATAAAATTAAAGCAAACCATAAATTTTTGCCTACTTTAATTAGAGGATTTACCTCAAAATCTCTGAACTTTTCTTTTAATAAATATAAATTGATGATATATATGTACCAAACCCAGACTCCTTTAACAAATTTACTCTGAAAATGCATTTCGTTGTTATTTAACTAATACAAGGAGAATAGTGAACAAGATCTCAGGTGTGGTTCTATATCAAGGCATTTTATTTCTCAACCATGGCATGCTTCCATTTTGGAATCAAAAGAGCCTGAGTCATATTTTCAGATTTTGGAATGGATGAAGTAGAGGTGTTGAGAGATGTTTTGGGCTTGAAAACATAAACTTTAGATTTGGTAATCATATAATGAGAAGGAATGGGATGAGAAGGGGATTATAGAAGTGGGGGAAGGAGACAAACTTATGTTGAAGATATGTGGAGAGTAATGTGTGGATTGATGTGGAGAAGAAACTCCAGAGGGAGAAGATGAGAAATTTGGAATAGGAATGGAATTGGGGTAAATAAAAGAAGAAGAAGATGGTGAGGAACTCATAAGATAAGATTAAGGAAAACCCAGTTTGTTGAAGTCAATAGTTATAGAAATATAGACCTTTTTAGATGGATGTGAACACTTGTACCCTATGTTATGAGGACTGTAAGTCTGTACCCAAGAAATGTACACTGAGATGAACGAAATCGTAGCTTTGAGAAATGTATGGTCTCAAAAAAGGATAGTAAAGACAACCAAAAACCTTAATGAGTGAGTAATCAGGAGAATGATAGAATAACTTATAAAATTGAGAGGTATTATGAAGGATAGGAGCAGGAGGTCTATTGATAAAACCCATTTTTATGATGTATTGACGTTTTATTTCAACAAGGACATTTGAAAGATGTGAATAAGGGCAAAAATGTCTAAAGAAAATCCCATGTTTAAAGTATGAAAGTATAAAATGAATTTCCCTCTCATATCAAATTGAACAACTTTAACACTAGTATTAAACTACCTCTTAACAAATGTAATGAACTTAGTGAACAAAGGAACAACTTCAGACTTAGCTCTCAATGGATAAATCCAGGTATACTTTTTACATTCATCAATTAATGACATATGATAAACAAATCCATTAGTAGAAGGATGAGAAGATTGGCCCCAAACATCAGCATGAAGAATAGCAAAAGGCACTAATGCATGATAAGTAAGAGATAGAAAAGAAGATTGATGCATTTTTCCAAGCTTAATTAGAGGCTTCACAAAAGCTGATATTCTTAGAGCAAGGTACCCTCAATTTTTTAGTACAACATGCAAAATAGGAGCAGATATACAATTACCAACTGTAAGATGAGAAATACCTTTATATGTAGTGCTCAAGTGCATATTCCCCAAAAAATAATGTGTAGCACCACTATCAACATACCAGTCACAACCTGTATTAGGCCGAGAAGAAGATTTAGCTGGGAAATCAAGGTCGTCATAAGCAAATGGATGAGTTTGAGGATTAGTAGTGGAGTGAAAAGAAAAAGGATTAGATGTAGAATGGTAAGCAGAAGGATTAGTGTGGATAGTAATTCGAGAAATTTATATGAGATTAGCTTGATAACCACTAGAAGGGATTTGAGAAGAAGAATCACCAGAAGAAGAAATTTATTTGTTACCAAGACCAGACTTATAATCTGGTATCGGTGACAAACTTTGGCGTAGGCAATGATATCTTATTTGAGTGAGATCTAAAAGTAGTCTCACCTCATTAACTTGTGAACGAATGCATGCCCCCAACATGATTTTCATAGACTCTATTATGGATTTTGGCTAGGACTTTTGCCCTTGCTCTAGGGTCATGCATTTCAGGAAGGATGAACAAAAATTTCTTTTGTAAAATTGATCGTAGAGTAATATGTACCTCACTAGTCGTAATTGTAACAGACGGGCTCATGTTCTATTTTTTGGAAGGATCATGTTTTGAGGTAAAGGATGATTGTGGGTCATCAAACTTGAGCTCCTATACTAAAGCGATAAAGTTTCTATCGGTTGATGAGATAGCCAGCTTGGTGAATCGAATCTGTATGGGAGTTCTGTTTGCGGAGAGTTGCTATAATGATCAATTAACCATTATAATTATCAAATATTTATTTCATTAACGAATTTTCAAGCCAAACACTTATATAAGAAAAAAGTTGATTTCTGCACACATGCTTGAAGGATTTTGAGTGCGACTTTGTGTGTTTAACTTATTTTAAAAATCTGAACTTATATAATAGTTTGGAATCAATTTACTTTTTTAATTTTTTAACACTCTCTCTCATTTCAACTTTCCACTTTGAAGAGGAGCTCAATAAATGGTCAATGTGAATAACTCAAGTGGTTAGAGCTCCACTATTTAAGATCTTGAGGTTTTGGTTCGACACACAATTTTTCTGCTTTTGGTAGTCCCTCTTGTAGTGGGACCGTAGGGTGGCGGTTAGGTGGTCCCCCTCTTGTGGTGATTGCGGTTCCGATCTATAGCGAGAAGAAATAATATATCATATATCCGATAGTAGAAAAAACTATTATAATTGATTATTTTGAAAAACTATTATAATTTTTTTTTTAAATGTAATATAATAAGAATTGCTTCAAGAAGTCGAGTCCAAGATGTAGGTGGCCTAAATCTAATACAATAAATAATTTTATTTCATCTTAAATCTACTTATAATAAAATATAAAATCAATTTGTCTATTTAAAATTTTAAAACAAAATATAATTAAGTCGTCACAACCAAGGATTGAAATTTCGCGAAATTTCGCCGAAATTTGAGGGTACCGATATGAAAATTCACTTGAATGATTATTTTTCCAAAATTTCGGTAAAATTTCGGAAATTTCGGGAAATTTCGGCGAAATTTCGATATCGGTCCAGGGTAATTCAAAATGTGCAGATTATCGAGAAATATCGTGGAAATTTCGGTAATTTATCGGTCAAAATTTTGGGAAATTTCGGGAATTTTTTTTTTTTTTAATTCTCAATTCTCGGGTCATTTGCTTCAAGAATTTCTCTAATTTGATGACTTGGTACCATTATTGCTTAGACCAAGATGATCTTTCTTCTTTTACATTTGAGGCTCATAAGACATCATTTTGGTATTAGTTGTGTAATATTCAATAATTATGAACAATTGTTGTATCGTTTTATATGTTTTACGTATGTTTTCTTGATATGTTTGTTGTAAGATTCTCATTTTATTGAGATTTTAAGTTCAATTAATGTATTAAAACTAGTAATAATATTGTCTAAAATTTCATGTTAAATTTCCATCATTTTAATGAAATTTCCGTGAATTTTCTATTTTTTACCGATATCGATATTCAATATTCGATATCGATATTTCCACCGATATATCCATAAATTCAGGGTACCGATATTTTCGACGATACCAATATTTTCATCCTTGGTCACAACAAATAAATATGGGGTTTCGTTCGCGATATTCATCATGATAAACGTGGACGACAAAAAGTAAAAGACAATTATTAGAAGAAAAACACATGTCTAGTCTAGGCATAATTAGGTTGTACTTGGAAAATATTGGTTTTTATTTTTATTTTTTTGCATTATATATTACACCAATACACACGAGATTCACACCAACATTTTTATTACTTTACCTTTAATACTCTCTCTAAAATTAATTTAACCACCCTCAACAAATATACAATATTATAACCAATATAAAATTTTCTATGAATAAGTTTCATACATATAAAATTTAAATATATTTATTAATTTTATTATATGTATTACTAATACTATATATGACTGTTAAAAGCTGTTTTAATATTTGATTGATAGATTGAGGATAGAACTTGGGTTTTCACAAAAAATTATGCACAAAAAATGTTACTTGTTTTGTATATTTTTAATTCAAAACATAATTTTTTTATTTGTATAAAATAAAAAGGAATTGTGAAAAAATAAAGAATAATTGTTTAATATATATATATATATATATTCATGACAATTCAATTATAAATAATAAAGATTTAATCATTTGAGCTATATAACTTCGTCTATATTTCTTTATTAATATATGAAGTATTATTTTTATTTTTTACAGAATGAAAAATTTATTATAAAACGACAAAAAAAGGATCACTGTAAATAAATTTAACTCACATAAGAAAAAAGTATTAATCGGTCTAAATAATGGTAAGCAATATGAGATTAAAAATAAAAAAACATTTCTTTTATTTTTAACATATAACAACAGTGCTCTGGAAAAAGAAAGAAGCGCATCAGGTTTGGTATATATGTTTGATATATATATATATATATATTTTTCAAACCCACCCCCATTTTCCCTTAATTCGTTACCAAAGAAAATCGAACCGACCAGATGACCTAGCCCATTTTCCCTTAATATTTGATATTAAAAAGTGTTAAACAATTAAATTTTGTTGTTTGTTACTACAAAATATTTATATAAATTAGTCTTGTGTAAAACTGCCTCATAATATAATACATATAAATAAAATATTAATTGAGTATGACTCATTATCATTTTGGTAGAGATGGATATTAATTTATATGATCTCATATCGTAAAACAGTCTCGCTTAATTTGTTATATGCTTCTAATTTCGAACAGGATTTCTTTTGGTCATCACTGTATCTAATATTTTGTTATATGTTTTTGATTTCGAACATGATTTCTTTTGGTATTAGATTGCAGATACAATTGTACACACAAATTAATTCCGGTGAAAACACTTATTTTGTTGATACTGATCAACTAATAATTTTTAATAAACAATTTATACTAGCTCTCTCCTATTCAAAATAAATATTATTTTGAACTTTCACTTTTTTACAAATTATATGATGTTTTGGAACCAAAAATCTGCTATTAGGAGGTAGAACGCAAACACCAGATTTTTTCAGGGTTTGAGATTCCATTCATGTGAATGATCGAATCATCTCGAATGATAACGAACTACTCCTTCCGTCCCAGAGGAACTTGCAAGTTTTCCTTTTCGGGACGTCCCAAAGGAACTTGCAGACCCAAAAAAGGAAACCCTTTTATAAACTTCACCCTCACAATATCTACATATTTACACAAAATGCTATTACTTTTTCACTTTTTGAGCCCACATTACACTCAATCCAACTAACTTTTTCACTTTTTACATAAAATTTTACCAAATTAATGCTCAAAACACTACTTATTTTATTTTATTCAACTTTTTCTTAATTTGTGTGCCCCTCCTCCCTTGCAAATTGCTCTGGGACGGAGGGAGTATTTTTTTTTTCAATAAAGTATAATTTATATATATATATATATATATATATAAGGTAAAATTATCTTTAATAAAATTATAGCTTTAATTATTTGTGGTGATTAATTCCGGTCGACGGGCTAGGCTAGTCAGAAGTCATCAAATTGGAGGGATTAATTAGGCAATAAAATTAAGGAAATTTAAAGGTCTCGTAATCTTCAACTTGCATGCAATAATTACACGTTCACAGCACTCGATTTTGACATTTGAATTATGATAATTAAGAAATTAAAATATTATTTTCCTTATGATCGATCGACTTGATTAATTAAGGGACATAAATTCAAGGTGAAATTAATAAATGTGTTTTAACTAACAAATTGAGAGAAGCCAAACTTGGTAGGCTGCTTAATTTTGGTCCGTATGAGATGTCACATCTGATGTGCACAAAATCTTCCTCTTCATTTGCTCACTTCAATTTTTTTTATTCACTATAAATTGACATTTACAACTAATTCTCCTTCCAAATCAACCTTTCTCTCACTACAACCAAGGCTTGCTTTTTTTTAGAGAGAGAGAGAGAGGAAGAGAGGAAAATGGCGTCTTGTGGAGGTGCAAGTTTCATGCCATTGCTTCACTCTCATGACAATAGTACCTTGTTATCTTCCTCTACTTCTGCTCTTCCTCTCAAAAGACAAAAGGTCTACCCTTTTTCATCTTAATATTTTCTTGCATTCCAAGACAATATTTGCAAAATAAATTAGGGTGATTAATTACATATAACTTTAAAAAATCACTATATTTACAAATAAGTTCTGTGCAGAAAAAAAAAATGCTTCTCTGCAAATATTGTGAATCTATTTGTAAATATAATAATTTTTTTAAAACTATATGTAAATCACCCAATAAATTAATGTGTTATTATATTGAGTTGAATTTGTGTAAACCCACATACCACTAATACTCTATTATAAAATAATTAATAATTTTTAACAAAGCAATTAATATCATTTAAAACAAGTAGCACCCTTAAAATCAATGTTTTTAGTGAAATTGTTTTGCGAAAGACTTTCCGTTTATTTATATATTTAACATTTATTTATGTTTTCAGTTTTGTGGGATAAGAGCTCTCCAACAGGAGGGTAACACGAGCGACGTCGTTTCGAATGGAGAGAGCGTGACACGTCAGACGCCGCAAAGGAATCTTAGTTTTACTAAAGGAAAGCCCTCTACTCCTATTTTGGACACCATTAACCATCCCATTCACATGAAGAATCTCTCTCTCCAGGTAACGGATTACGTACATTCACACTAAGTATATATATATATATATATATATAATGCAAAAATCGACCTAAGCAGCCTTTTGCCGATTCGATTGTTATAAAAATTTTAATTCTAAACCTTTTTGGGTCCAGGCGGCCCAAAATTTGTATATTTTTTTTTAATAATTGTGTTTTCTTGTAATAAGCTGTTAGAAGTTTGGGTGGACCTGCTTTTGGAAAATAACTTTTGCCAGCTTATTGTAGTTGATAAAATTGAAATAAAATACTTAAAAACTGATTAAAAAAGTAATTTAATTGATTAAAAGCTGTAAAATGTATTTGCAAACACACCCTTAGCTTGAAAGATAAATTGGAAGCTAATGAAATAAAATTTAACCACCACTCATTAATTAATAAATTGAGCAGGAATTAGAAAGATTGGCAGATGAATTGAGAGAAGAGATAGTGTACACGGTGTCCAAAACGGGAGGCCATTTAAGTTCAAGCTTAGGTGTATCGGAGCTCACTGTTGCACTTCACCACGTCTTCAACACACCTGATGATAAAATTATATGGGATGTTGGCCATCAGGTACCATTTTTAATTAATTCATGCATTCATTTTATTCATCATAATTTTAATCGTGTATATATATATGCACCAGGCGTACCCGCACAAGATTTTGACGGGCCGAAGATCGCGAATGCACACGATTCGACAGACCTTCGGGCTAGCAGGGTTCCCCAAGAGAGATGAAAGCGCCCATGATGCCTTTGGAGCTGGTCACAGTTCCACTAGCATTTCTGCTGGCCTTGGTAACCACATATATATATGTAATCAAGTTTTAGTGTTATGTGCAACGACTAAAAATATTTTTTTAGAATTGTAACTTAAGGGGTTGGTAAAATGAGGACTACAACTTTTTGAATCGGTAGATTAAGGACCGTAATTTTTTTGTAGATTGATAATTTTAGGACTAATTTTTTAAAGTTGCAAATTGAGCATAAATTCAACTTGAATTCAAGTTAAATTGGTCCAATTTTATCTAGAATTCTAATATGAAATCGGGTCATTTAGCCTAATTTGCATTGATTTATCACACTCCCTCTATCTCCTAAATTTATTCTCCTTTGTGTGGACACATGCTTTAAGGAAATTGAGATAAAGTAAAAATACTATGAAATAATTGTGGGGTTTACTAAACAATAAAGTGATTTTTTATGGATGTGGTCATGTGGTAATAATAAAATGATATTTTTAAAAAAAAAGAATAAGAATAAATTTGGAGTACAGACGAGAGTAGAAAGTGAAAATAAAGAGAATATTTTATAGTTATAGTCCCCAATTTATCAGCTCGAAAAGATATTATTCTTATTTTGTTTATCCCGTTAAATTATGGTCCTAGAGAATTTTTTTTTTTTGGTGCACGAGAGACTTACTCTGAGTGACCTACGAAACAGGAATGGCGGTAGGGAGGGACCTGTTAGGGAAGAAGAACCATGTTATATCGGTGATCGGAGACGGGGCCATGACGGCTGGGCAGGCGTACGAGGCACTCAACAACGCCGGGTATCTTGATTCCAATCTTATCATCGTTTTGAACGATAACAAACAAGTCTCGTTGCCCACAGCCACTGTCGACGGCCCTGCTCCGCCCGTCGGAGCTTTAAGCAAAGCCTTGACTAGACTACAAGCTAGCAAAAAATTCCGCCAACTTCGTGAGGCTGCAAAAGTAATTAATTCAACATCACATAAAATTAAATAATTACAAAATCAATTATTGAAAACCAATAATAATAATAAGTGTGTTGACTGCAGGACGTGACAAAGCAGTTGGGAAGCCCGGCCCATGAAATCGCGTCAAAGGTGGACACATATGTGAGAGGGATCGTTGCAAAGCCCGAGGCATCTCTATTTGAGGAACTTGGGATCTATTATATCGGGCCCGTAGACGGGCATAACATGGAAGATCTTGTTTACATCTTCAATAAGGTTAAGGAAATGCCAGCTCCAGGGCCAGTTATGATTCATATTATGACTGAGAAGGGGAAAGGCTACCCTCCAGCTGAAGTAGCTGCTGATAAGATGCATGGTACAATACCTACATCAATTATACATAAAATATCAAACATCGCAAAGATAAAGATAGATAATTTTATCTTTTAAAATAAATATATCCTCAATTTTTTGGGCACAAGTTATAACATGCAGTATGTGTAAGCTAGTAGTATTATAAACATAGATTTGAGTGAAGGAGTGAAAGCTAATTATCCATCCGTCTTATAAAAATTTGTAAATTTTTGTTTTAGAACATCCTAACAGAACTTGCAAATTTTTTCTTTTTGGAACGTTCTACAAGAACTTGCAGACTTTCCTTTTTTGGAACGTACCACAAGAACTTGCAAATTTTTCCATTTTCAGACGTTTTATAAGAACTTGCAAACTTTTCTTTTTTTGGACGTTTCACAAAAAATTACAAATTTAAAAAAGAAAGAAAATTATTTCATAAATTTCACCATCACAATATTTACATATTTAGACAAAATATCATTACTTTTTTATTTTATAGGTTCACATTACTCTCAATCCAACCAACTTCTTTAAATTTTACCTAAAATTTACTCTACAAAACATTATTTTTTTCGTAATATACGTGTTCCTCCTCCTTACAAGTTTTTATGCGACAGAGTGAGTATAATAGTATGATTAATACATATTTTTGTTAATTCATTCAGGTGTGGTTAAGTTTGATCCAGAAACTGGAAAGCAGCAGAAGGCAGTAACAAAGACAAAATCCTACACACAATACTTTGCAGAGTCACTGGTGGCGGAAGCAGAGGCAGACGAGAAGGTGGTGGCGATCCACGCGGCGATGGGCGGCGGAACGGGGCTTAACATATTCCAGAAGCGGTTTCCGGAGAGATGTTTTGATGTAGGGATAGCGGAGCAGCATGCCGTGACCTTTGCTGCCGGTTTAGCAACACAAGGCCTTAAGCCCTTTTGTGCTATTTACTCATCTTTCCTGCAGAGGGGCTATGATCAGGTAGTTCATGATGTGGACCTTCAGAAACTCCCTGTCAGGTTCATGATGGATAGGGCCGGGTTGGTTGGCGCCGACGGCCCGACCCATTGTGGAGCCTTCGACACCACGTTCATGGCGTGCTTGCCTAATATGGTAGTGATGGCTCCGTCTGATGAGGCGGAGCTTATGCACATGATTGCTACGGCAGCTCAGATCGACGACCGCCCTTCCTGCCTTCGATACCCCAGAGGAAACGGCGTCGGAGCTCTTCTTCCCCCAAATAACAAGGGAATTCCATTAGAGGTTTTTTTCTTTTTAGTTGTTAGTAGTTAGAAGTTAGTAATTCGTTCTCAAAGGAAATCGAATTCGGATCACTCATTAATTAATATATATATATATCCTACATGCAGATTGGTAAGGGAAGGATCCTGAGAGAGGGAAGTAGAGTTGCAATTTTAGGATTTGGAACAATAGTACAAAACTGTTTATCAGCCGCACAAGTTCTTGTTGAAGAACATGGGGTGTCAGTGACAGTGGCTGATGCAAGATTCTGTAAGCCTCTTGATGGCCATCTCATTAAACAATTGGCTCATGACCACCAAATTCTAATCACTGTTGAAGAAGGATCAATTGGTGGATTCAGCTCTCATGTTTCTCACTTCCTCTGTTTGAATGGACTTCTCGATGGAAATCTCAAGGTACAAAATATAAAATTATATATCGTCTATAATTTTCCCAATATAAATTTTTGAATCCATCCCACCACTTATATGCATGAATTAGAACTATTATACGATCTGAGCGAGCCCGAGTAGTGCAGGGCTCGGCTCGGCTCGTTAAACTTGTCGAGTCGAGCCGAGCTCGTTAAGCAAACAAGTATTTTTTTGAACTCGACTCGACTCGTTTTACACATCGAGTCTCATCTTAACGAGCCGAACTCACGAGCAACTCATTTATTTTAACAACAATAAAGATAAAACTATTATCAAATTCATCAGTATGAGTGATTTGAGAATATGAGTTGTATTATTATGTAAAATATTATTCCCTCCGTCCCATATGACATTGTTTTGTCTTTTGGGCACACACTTTAAGAAAAAGGTATAAAAAAATATTTTTATGAATATTATAAATGTACTGTGGCATTGGAGTTTAATAAATAGTTTTCATTTTTAGATTTGCAAACTTTTTGTGAGACTAAAATAGAAAGTATGCAATGTCTTTTTGGGACGGAGGGAATATTATTTTATATCCTAAATTTATATAATATTTATAAAATAACTTCTATTTTTCGAGCCTATCGAGCAGCTCGCGAGTCGAGCCGAGACGAGCTCATTAAGCAAACGAGTATTTTCTTTAGCTCAGCTCGTATAACACATCGAATCGAGACGAGCCGATCTTTAACGAGACGAACCAAACTCACGAGCAACTCGTTTATTTTAACAGCTCTATACATAATTGATAAATAATTATCTGTTTGTTGGACGTGCAGTGGAGGCCGATGATGCTTCCGGATAGGTATATCGATCACGGAGCTCACAGTGATCAGATTGAAGAAGCTGGATTGACTCCTAAACATATTGTAGGAACTGTTTTGTCAATGATAGGAGAAGTCAAAGATAATCTTCACTTGGTCAACCATTTTCAAGTCAAGGATGCATGAGGGCTATATTTATTTCATGTAAATTATATGTGGGGCAGATTGTCAAAGGATCATAATTCCCATGAATTTGGGAAATTATTTTTAAATAATTATGGGGTTGGCAGCTTGTTTTTTTTCCCCTCAAATATTGCATTTTTTATTTTTATTTATGAAATTATCGTAAAAATTAAAAGATTAGTCTTGTATGCACCAGTTACACGGTGCAACTAAAGTTCATTTTTAAAAAGTTAAACAGTTTATACCTGAAAAGTTAAACTGTTTATATCTGAAAAGTTATACTATAAAAGATACACTTTTCAGTAATAAACTGTTTAACTGTTCAATTATAAACTATTTAATTTTTTAAAAATGAACTAGAGTTCCACGGTGTAACTGGTGCACAGGAGACTTAGTTATGCCATAAATAAAACGATGAACAGATTGTGGATCCCACAAAATCGTGGGTGCACTTACGATTTATTAATGTTGAAGTTCACGCCCATTAAGGTGGCCTGCGTGATAGTTTTTTTTTTTTTTCTAATTGCATGCAAAGATTTTATATATATGTGCAATAATTACATTATGTAACTCAAATTTATTTTTAAAGAGTTGTCAATAATATAATGTACGAGAATGAATTAATGATCATGATAATAAATTTATAATAATTAATGAATTATTAATTATTATTTTTGTTCTCAAGATATAATTTAATTTTCATTCAAAATCTATATATTATCGATTTTTTGTAGACGTGGTAATATTTCGAGCCCATATCATAGGAAAAATTAATTCTTTCATTAAAATCTATATTCATTTAAAAATATTATCACATTTTAACTAAAAATCTAACTCCCATTTTTTTTTAAAATCTTAAATTAACACGTTTGATACATTACTAAAAATATAACTCCGAAAATTTTAAATACATTATGTAAAGAAATACTCTATTGTTCAATTTTTTTATCCAAAATTTTTGTATCAATTTAAAACTAGTACTGATAAAAATATATGAATTTAAAATTATTCCTAAATTAAAATATGCATGGGTTAGATTGTCAAGGTTCATAATTCCCATGAATTTGGGAAATTATTTTTAAATAATTATGGCGTTGGCAGCTTGTCTTGTATACTTGACCAATCTCTTGATAGAATGTAATAATTCTTCATTTTTCATTTTCTTATTGTTTGACTCGGAAATATGCAAGTTACAAACATTTTGGAGATATACGCTGATTATATTTTTTAAATATTTTATAATCATTAAAAATAATGCTCTTCAAACAATCATGAACTTTAAAAAAAATTAATTGGTTCGATTTTTTTTATTTCATAGTATATATTCCACTATCTAAATCTTTAACAGTTGTTTTCATGTTAATTATAGAGTTAATTATGTTTTGACGTTGAAAACAAGATGTTGAACCAACTCCCAAAATGAGCTTCAAAATAAAAAGACAAAGTTTTATATATTATAAAATTGTATTAAACTATTAAATATTTAATAAAAATATCAAGAATTTTATTAGGAGTATCAAAAATCGAGATCAGTTGTATAATATTTTAATTGTCGTTCATTTTTCTAACACAGAATTTTTATACTTCTGATAAATTATTTGATACTCTTGATCAAATATTTAATACAACAATTTCATGATAAACTAATCAAAATTTATGCACTATTTATGTCCATAAAAATGATATTTTTCTTTTTATAAGAAATTATCACATTTATTATCATTCTCACAACTAAGGGTGGACGGTACGGCTTACCCAAAATTTTCTCGTCATACTGTTATCGAACTGAAATTTTTAATATAAAAAAATATCAAATCTATTGTCATACCAAAAAATTTCAAAATCGAAAAAAGTCATATTATTGTCATATATACTGATATGCAAAAAAATTTGGTATATAGAAAACTTTGATATTTTTAGTATACCAAAATTTCGATACTGAAAAAAGTCATAAATTTTTTTGTATTATTGATATACTGGAAATTTTAGTATACTAAATGTTTGATAAATTTGATATATTTTAGTACGGTAAGTGCGGTATATAGATATTTTCTGTATTTCCTCCACCCTATTCACAATCAATCAATTTATTCATAAGTAGATTATACAATATATTCACACGATTTTTACTTTATCTTCTTAAAAATCTATACCCAACTATTGTGTATAAATTTAATGGATGGTTGGAGTGACTAACTTGCTCAGAAATAAACCGTTTTAGAAGAATCACATTTTCTAGTTATTAAATTTTGTATTCGTGAAATTCACACAATTAATGAATATAAATTTTGTATTTAATGTATTCATGAATCTAATTATTTGCACAGTTTAAGGTTCTTGTCTTCTTGATTCTCAATTTAAATTGACTCTATTTCTTACATTGTTCAACAGGCCAACCTCTTAATTCCAAAGCCCAACAAACTGAATTTATTCTCTTAGGCCCATTAACTAAAATTCTCAGCCCATTAAATGCAATTCCTAGCCCACTTTTCTGAACCCTAAACTCCAAATAATATCATTTTTTACGTTTCAATTTATGTTTCATAGTTTTAATACGTGGATATAAATGATAAAAAGAATTTCAACGATCCACTATTATTATGTGCTAAAAATTTCAGGAAGTAGAACAAATAAATTGAACCGTTGTTGCTCCCCCAACCATTTTGACCCACCTCCTTCTCATCTTACTTCTTCTTTATTTGATTTTCAAGAGGGCTTTTTTATTTTTAGGGTGACATAGTTCAAAAAAGTGATTATGTTTATAAATTGGTTCACAATATCTGCACAGAAGTGTAATTTTTTTCTGTACAAAAGTATATTTTTTTCTGTACAGAACCAATTTGTAATTTTTTTAATTTTGAGAACTATTTTATAATTTTTTCCCATTTTTTTACTATGCTTTGGTTTTGGGTTGATAATTTAATTACCAAAGTAAAATCCCTTTTTAGGCCCGGCCCAGATTACATGCACCAATATTTGTTAGTAGGACACACAGTCTCTAATTAAAACAGCTGCTAGAATACGATAAAGATTTGTCTTTCAAATTCGAATTTTAGATTGTATCTTCGAATTATAAAATAATTAAATGAAAAATAGTAAGCAGATAATGAGGAATGCAACAAAAAAAAAAAATCCAGAAATTTTTTGGCATCTCTATCCAAGCATGTGATAATTGATATTCCGTGTTCAAATTATCAGGCGGGGGCCCACAATTCCTCCTCCACATTACCAATATTGTCCTCCTCTCCTCAGCATGCAAACAAGGAATCGCAGTCACTTTTTGGGAGGGGAGTCAGTCAACTCTGAAGTTAGAGCCACACGGAATGCCAAAAATGCCCTATGGCAGCTGCCAAACGCTGTCCATCAAGGGTATTCCAGTCATTGCACCACTTCCCCACACGCATTCATTGATGTATGCACACAGCACACCTCTATTATAGGCTACACATATATACCCGATATTATTTGCACAATTATCTTATTAAAACAGTTTAGGGTATGTATGGTATTTTTGTAAGGAATTGAAAGAATATGAAATAAAAGTCATAGTTCTCATATAGTAGAACTATGGTTGATTTCTTAGTTTTTGGAAATCAAAGTCATAGTAGAGTCATTCTAAACGCATACTGTGACTTTGATTACCATTACTCAGTTACAAAAGTCTTCAACCAAACATCACCTTATATTATCTCTTGTTCAAAATTTTGAGGTTTTGAGTGAGAGATATAAAGAGAAAAAATTTATGCTGAATCTTCTTTTTTGAATGTTGGGATTCCGACTGCATTCTAGGTTGTAGTTTTAGGTGCTTCTCTTCTTGTAGTGGTTGCAGCTTCGGTTTATAAAGAGACAAAATGATATGTTATATATTTGATGGTGGAAGAAACTATTGTAATTGATTATTTTAAAAAAACTATTATAATTGATTACCTTCTAAAAAATAAAATATTAACTTATGTGTATACTCATAAGAATATATACATATATATTTATGTAGCACTATTTAATTTATTTATATGTTGCAAGTAATCCAAACATTTCTTCGATATTTCACTTTCTTTTATTCATAGAAAATATAGTACTCCCTTCGTTGCATTATAAGTTGCTAATTTTGACATTTTCGTTCGTCCCATTATATGTTGTTTATTTGCTTTTTTACTGATTAAGGTAATAATTGCATCATATTTGGTATATTCTATCATGATATTGAGTGATTTATATGCAATATTGACCCTAATATGCTATATATTGTGTTATTCACCCTTTTGTGCAAGAAAGTTGTGTTTATAGGTTAAATCGGCCGAAATTGAGGAAATCACGATTAGGAAGGTGAAATGACGTGATCCGAGCACTTGAGAAAGCTTAAATGATCAAGAGGAAGAACCTAGGAAGCTTAGACGAGCCATAGAATCGAAACGGAAAAAATTGAAAATGGACATCGTAAAACATGAAGTGATCGAGCACCGGGCTATAGCTGGTCGAGCGGAATGGCTCTGTTAGGGAGAGCCCAGACCGCTCGATCACAAGGGATCCACTCGATCATGGCTCTTTGAGCGGTGACACAAGGCTGGTTGAGCAAGGGTTCGAGTTTTGGCTAATTCAAGGGCAAAATCGTCTTTTCGCGCGTTTAATGAAGGACAATTGAGTCTTAATGATGTGAGCACTATATATACCTCAAGGATCAGATTTTGGAGTGAATTCTTTCCATTTTTACTTAGTTCATAGTTTAAAGAGAGATTAGAGGTAGTTACCAATTGAGCTTGTAGTTAATTTTCAAACTTCTTTCTTTGATTACTTTTGATCCAACCATTGGATTGACGATCCGTTCGGTGCATTAGATTCCTCTCATTGTTAGCTACATTTCCACGGTAGGATTTATCTTTTGGAGTTCCGGATTAGAAGATAGCATTGGAAGGTTTGTTGATTGTATTCCTAATTCATCTACATTTGGTAAGATTGCCCTTAATTCTCTTGTATTAGCATTAATCATGAATGTTATTAGCTTAATTCTAGTTTGTGATTGTCAATTAGCCATGAGCTAATTCTCTTGTTGCATTGGTGTATGGATTCTATGGTGTAGTTTAATAGCTTGTTGATCCTATGAATGAATGAGTGATCTTGATGGATTAATTCTCTAATTTCATGATTAATTGAACTCTTGGTGTAATCACTTGAATGTTTTGGGCATAATTGAGTTAGCAACACATGAGAATTTAGTTAATTCATTGAAATTCTTAATTAATATTTGTGCACACCAAGTGTTTGTATTGTTATTTTTATGTCCATGAGAATTGTTTAGGAACTAAGAACCTCTCAATTGGAGTATTAGATGTTGTAGTGAGAACTAAGCACTTGATAGAGTCTCTAGACTTGATTAATATATTAAGTGATCTTATACATGTTAGGATAGATAAGTTGTTAGATGAACCATAGTTGAAGTACTCCAATGCACACAACCCCAACATTTGCTCATCTTACCCAATGTGATAGTTAGAATTTACTATTCTTTGTTGAAAGTAGATAGAAACCAAGACTATTTTTTGTTTTCACTGGCTAAACACCTTTGTACACAATCAATACTTGTTTAATCAAGTCTCGTTTCCCTGAGTTCTATATTTTTACTTGGTTAACTTGTCTCAACAACAACGTCCACGTACACTTGCGTGATTGTAATACATAAATTAGGTAAACATTTACCTTTTTAAGAAACTATTATTCCTATTATTTTTTTTATTTTTTTCCTTCCCAGATCTGCACTATATTAATATTTTTTTAAAAAGTATATATGAGCGACTTATATATAAATAACATAGTAGTATAATTAAAAGATAGTGCGCTTTCCGCCTAACAATAATTTATAAGAGTGGAATGACACATAATAGAAAGTAGAATTAATAATATTTTGTGTAATTTGAGGTAAACAAATTAGTTGGGAAAGCAAAAAAATAACAATATTTTGTATGAAAAAATAGTGTAATTAAAAGATGGTAGGAATATACCTTTGGTCAACTGACCATGTATAGACGTTTAGATTAAAGTGTATATTTTTATATCAATAATTATTTTTTATAATCTTTATGAAAATAGAATGAGCTTATCAGATTAGGAGTGGTAATTACACTCAGCGAAAAGCCAAATAATTGAGTTGATTTTGTTTTTTAGTGAGATATCATGTAATTTAAGGTGCGTTTGGTAGGCATGAAAATCTCGTGAAATACAAATCGGATCTATCCAAACCATTTCACGGTCACCTCTCCCTTCCTACAATTTCATACAATTTCTCTATGGAGCTATTAATAAACCGCACCATAATAAAAGAGTTCCTAGAAAAATACATAGAATTGGTAAACAATTAATATTTTTCAGTAATTATAATAAATAATTTTCGATAAAAAATAATGGTAGCACTTAAAATATACACTTCATTAGTAATTTAATTTTTTTTAACAACACGTATATAATTTCTAGAAACATCTTCAATATATTTAAGACTAATTGATTCAATATTTAATTCAAGCTATGGAGGAACAATTTTAAATTTGGAGTCTGCATGCAGTGCTTTTATAATAATAATAATAATAATAATTAATAATTGGATAAAAAAAGTCAAATAGATATCTTGGAAGCGTGGGCACTTTCCAGTAATGGTAGCATTGGCTCTTCCATAAATGTTAATCCCATATACATTCCACTTAGCATAGCTATTAAATTTTAAAAGTAGGGCATTAATTAAATATTTAATTACATAAATGGAATTTTAAAAAATATCATTATAGGAGAATGATGAGTTGTGGAGATACGTGGTCCAATCGATCAGAACGCGACGAAATACTACAGTCGTGTAATAAATAAATTAAGATGAGACAGCCCATGATTATGTGATTAAACTAATTAAATGTAGGATTTTATACAAAAATTTGACCTGGGTTCGATTCCCTTTGGGAACAAATTAGAAGGGAGATATGAGAATGAACTTGGAGATATTCTTGGAGTGTAAGAAGATTTGGTGAACTAACTTCTAAATAGTAACAACTAATATTTACCTATAAAAAAAAAACTTTTATTGTATCGAAAAATATTAAATTTTTCAAAATATTCGGTATATCAAAATTTTCGATACAGTATGAAATTTCGATACTGTGACGGTATATAAATATAAAAATTTCAGTATATCACGGTATACCAAAAATTTCATATTGAAAATATTTCGATGTACAAAAGTATTTCGGTATATCACGGTATACCGAAAAAATCAACATTTTCGGTATGCCAAAAATACCAAAATTTTTGGTATGCCGTTGTCGTACCGAAATTTCGGTATGATTTTTTTCGATATCGAAATTTTGGTATAGCGAAATTTTCGGTATGACAACGGTATGATATTTTTCGGTATCGAAAATTTCGATATGATAACGGTATGACAAAAAATATTTTGGTATGTCGTACCGTTCACCCCTAGTATATACACTATCACTATTATATATACATTATTTTTTTTTAAATTAATTATATATTTTTATAATAATAAATAATACATATGAATAATAGTAATAATAACTATATATAACATATATACAAATTCATGTGAAATCACAATATCATAATTGACTTTCCTTTTGTGCGTGTCAAATAACGGTAGAAAGAGATTGATAAATTAGTCTGACAATTAATTTTACATATATATAATTTGGTGACAAGTTTTTACGATGTTGATAGGGAAATAATATAAAGTATCTATAAATTTATACTTTTAGATAAATTTAAATTAGAAGAAATTATAAAATTAAACATTTTAAAATGTTTTGCTACACCAAATTGCACAGAAAATCCTAACTTTCGAATTGGTCCATTTTATTACACATAATTCCACTTTTTGGTCTTTGTGGGCCTAGGGGTGTTCACAAAACAGAAAAATCGAATCGAACCGATGAAATTCGGTCCGTTCGGTTCGGTCTTAAAAAATCGGTTTGATTTTCGGTCCAAAATTTTAAAAATTTGGTCTACTTGGTTCGGTCCGGTTTTAATTAAAAAATAATATATTAATTATATTATATATATATTAATATATTAATTATATTATATATATAATAAAAATAATAAAACCTAAGTAATACGCACTACACTACAGTACACATACACAAATTGTGGTGAATTTTTAAGTTTATGTTGTGTAAAACTTTAAATTGTGGTGAACTTTATTAAATTAATGTTGCGAACTTTATTAAATTTAATTGTATTGTATCTCTTTAATTTCTTGGTATTAAACTAAATATAATTGTATTGTATATCTTTAATTTGTGATGAAATATAATTTTTTTTTTTTTTTAATATATTTGGACCGAATGGACCGAACCGAAATAATTCGGTTCGGTCCGATTCGGTCCATAGCCCACAAAAATCCAGTCTATTCGATCCGGTCCAAAACTGGACCGAACCGACCGAATGACCTCCATGCCTGCAAAAAATGCTACTGATATTTTTTTTTCAGGTTTTAATTGCAGAAATTTTGCATGTTTTTTTTAATCTAATATTTAAATTTTTATTTTTATGTAATTTAATTATGTTTCATTTTGGGGCTTTTTCTATGTTTTTGCATGTTTGGTTAATTTTCTCGGTCCTAATTTTGGGCTAAATTTTCAGGCCAACTCTTATTATGTATATCAGTAATTTTTTTTTTCATATATATAACCAATTTTTGCTTAACAATATATTTATATTGCATATGTACAAAGAATTTTGAATATTAAAAAAAATAGAAGATAAAAATATTGCATAATAGGCAAAATCAATCAAAATCACAAATCCTAAAAAATGCGTTCAAATGTCTAAAAAATCAACAAAAATCAAAACCCAACAAAATACCTGAAAAATGCCTAAAAATTCGATCAAATGGGGGTACGGTGAGATTCATTTATAGTGATTTTTCATATATAATTTTTAAATTCGTAAACGGACCTCACAATACTCTTATAATACCTTTCAATATTGGTTAAACTACGTGTAAAAAATGTGATCTGTTTATTGTGGACGGAGGGAGTATAAGTATATGTTTGTTTTGAGATTTTGATAGGATGATATTTTATTTTATGTCAAATCAAAATTTAATAAAAATTGACGTTGTATTATTATATTGTATTGAATGAGAAAAAAATAGGAGAGATAATGATTAAATAGTAAAAAAAATGCATGATGTGATTTTATTGAATTTTATGAAAAGTAATAATAACCATATAAACAATTTTAGGTGTGGATTAAGAATGAGATTTTAAATCTTAAACTTGTATGTAAATTGATCGCAAAGTTCTAAATTCATCTGGGTATGAATTTAACGATAATTTAAAATACATTACATTTTTACGACCGCTTATGACGGTCGTTACGTAAAATTTAACGACCGTCCAAAGACGGTCGTTGTTTCTTATAACGGGTCAAAACCCGGATTGTTTAACGACGGATTTCCGACCGAATAACC
Organism: Prunella vulgaris; assembly: GCA_026898435.1. Taxonomy (NCBI): domain Eukaryota; kingdom Viridiplantae; phylum Streptophyta; class Magnoliopsida; order Lamiales; family Lamiaceae; genus Prunella; species Prunella vulgaris. The sequence goes on along the minus strand of JAPKLY010000354.1, from coordinate 365,348 downwards.
GATCGCTATTTTGTGACCGCTGTCAAAAGCGGTACCTACCGCGTTTTCTCCGACTAACTTATTCGGTCGCTAATTTGATTTAGCGACTGATAAGCGGTCGGTAAACTTCATTTTTTTGTAGTGAGATTTTAAATCTTAAACTTGTATGGAAAGTGATCGCAAAGTTCTAAATTCATCCGGGTAAATTCTTAAATAAACATACTGTTAAGAAAATGCAAAGGTTTGCTTGGATTGCCTAAAATGGACAATTGGAAAAGCTTAAAGAGTTACAAATAATGTATTTTATATAGTTGTTAATAGTCAATTCAAAATGAGTTGTGTATCTCTGATCACTAATAATAACTGAATAAACTTATCTTTAATAATATTGTTTTCAATTCAAAAAGTATGATTGATGAATTTTGTTGTAGTGGTTATCAGTAAAAGGAGCCAAGTTTTTCATTTTGTTCTAAAAAAGGTGCCAAGTATTTGAATTTTTTTTCCCTTTAAAATCGAAGTGGTTGCTTAATTCAAGAATGTGTTGTGGAGCTTGAAATAGTCCAAATTGTATTAGTTGTCTTGCTGAGGAGAGATGATCATTAATCTATATATTAAAAAATTTGTAAGAATTGAAGTATTGTTAGTACTAAAAAAGTGGAATCCTTCGTATGATTAAAAGAGAAGAAAGGATTGTGTGGGGTTGCTAGGTTGGACTTCTATGGAGTGTTTGTCATTAACTAACTCACAATTATATTTGAGGTATGCGACGTTAGTCCATAATAATTATGTGCTTCAAATTTGAACTTCTTGATAAGACCCGATTTCTTGATTGGATGACAATATGAGATGATGTCCTCTAAATGGGAATTATACTACTTTATATATATATATGAAGATAGAATTTGGACATCTAATTATAAGATAGAATGTCGTTCGACTAAAATTGTGGATGGGTCAATAATGTTGATAGTTGTTAGAGTTTAGTGCTAGATTGTGGTATAAGGAGAATCAAATCAATTATGATATCTAACTAGGTGAGTTAGTTCGTTTGTCCACTAGGCTTCTCATTTTAGTGAAATATTCAGGTTTAATCCCATTTGGAAAAAGGGAAATATAGGGTCTTTTGGAGAAAAAATCTTGGAGTTGTTGGAAACTTGGTGAACTAACTTCTAACTTTGTCATTTTTTATGGACTTATAGTTGTGTATTCTTTATTTGGGATCTTTGAGATTCTATTTATAAATTTTAAATAGTTAATTTGTGAAACAATGTCTCTCAATGGTCCCCAAAAAATTATACGCTGAGAATTTGACATATATTAGGGGTGTAAGGGACCTATTTTTGGGACAGTTCCAGATTCAATACAATAATGCCACGTTGAACAAGGATTTGTAGTGCTCCTGAAGTGTGTCATTGTATTAGATAGTGGCAATGCAAGTGCACATCAGTGTCTTTTTCCAATTATTGTCTTTTTTTGTTAGATGAAGTCGTTAGGTCCTGTTGTATGTCATCGTCGTCGAATAACTTTGTTCTAGCAACATCATCTCCAAAGTGTATTTTATTATCGATGAGGTTCTCTCATCATCGTTGGCCTAGATAAATGTGTCCAACATTGTAGTGGATTGTCGGGCCTTGGTCATGTTATTTGAACTTTCTTGGGCATTAAGGTCATTGGACTTATCTTGAAATATTCGACCTACAACAAATAAATTAAAAATATTTTTTTCAATCATTTAATAATTAATTATAATATCAAAGTGGAATAGCTTAAGTGACTAGAGTCTTACTACCATGTTATTTGAACTTTGGGCTTTAAGATCACTGTACCGACCTTGAAATATTTTTTTGACTAGAGTCTTACTAGTATGACTGAGAGGTTATGAATTCGAGTCATCATTTGAAGATAAAGTGAAAAATGTATATGCAATGACATAGTATTTTTCCTCCGATCATGAAAATATAATCAAGTATTTGTTCTTTTAATTTGGATGTGTTCTGACTGTAATTATCTAATTCTATACCTCTGAATCGGGGTTTACCGGAACCCGAATTCATCCTCAAAATGACCGGATTTCTATATTGTTATAGTTTATATCATTATCATATAGATCATTAGGCTAGGGAGCTTTTGAGAACTCTCAAAACCATCTTCAAGGGAAGAATACTCAAATTCCTCCTCACTCATGTTGTTCTTTGTTTATTCTTATTTTACTATTTGAGATCGATTTTATCTTCTAAAAGGGACACCCCAAGATACTCGCTAAAATTGGTTCCAGCTGGATGCACTACAAGAAAATAAGGACATCTTTCTTTCTTACTTACAATTAATTCCTCACTCTTTGATATTATAAAAGAATTATATTTCATTTAAAAATTTAAACTTATAATCAGAAAGATATAAAATCAATTAATTTATATTAATTTCACTAATAGCTACTTCCTTCGTCCACTAAATTTAAGCACTATTTTCTTTTTCATCAATTCACAATCAATTTTTTTTGGTCAGAAAAAAAGATTTTATAACATAAAAGGGTATAAGGAATACCCCCAATTCAAGTACAAAAAGTTTTTGATAATCTCACAAATATGACCTGAAAATAAATAATTCACCAAGATAACACCTAGAACATACTTATTTCTGAAAAATACTTGGATTCTTCGCCCAGTCCTCGAAAGATCCGGAAGTCTCCTTGTAACCTTTAGCCAAAAACCAACTTCAAATGCGCGCCTTAAGTTCATCTAATAAATCCTTGGCATCAAAAGAATCCTTACGAAAAATGACTGCATTTCTTTTTTTCCACAGGATCCAAACCGCACATAACCATATAGCAAGATTTTTACCATCCTTCCCTTTGATTAAACTACTAAAGAGAAGTAGATTCCTCGTCGGGTCTGATGGTAAAGCCACTTGATGCCCCAACCACTCAATACAACTCATCCAAAAACGATAGGAAAAAGCACAATCAAAGAGGACGTGAGAAACTGTCTCTGTTGCATTGTTACAAAAGATACAATTTGGATTAACCTGAGTGGGCAGGGCATTTCGGCTGATTAAATTGGAGAGCGTTGGAATGCGGTGCCAAAGAACTCTCCATGCGTGAATAATGATCTTCGGAGGAGTGAACTTATTCCAAATGAGTTTGAATGCTTTCTTTTCATCACCTTCCAAGACACTGGCTTGGCTCAAGACCTCATAGGCGCTCTTGGTCGAGTATTTCTCCTTGAAAGATGGTCCCCACCTCCAACTGTCTTTGATGCCCTGTTTCAAATGAAATTTGTTAATCACAACAAGAAGCCCATTAAGAATGTCCTTCTCCCTATCGAAAAGTTCTCTTCTCCACTTCCAATCCCACATCCACTCCCCTTCTCTCCACTCCCCTAACTCACTCACAGTAGCATTCTTATTAGTACTCAAGTTGTAAAGTCTAGGGAAAACATACTTCAACGCAACCCTCCCAGCCCAACACTCTTCCCAAAATATAATATTCCTCCCATCACCCAACTTCTTTCCTAGATTCTTAAAACCACCCACGATCTTTATCCTCCACCGCTTTCAGGACCTCACCCCACCACCCAGTTGGTTTTAACACTCTACTCGTGCTTCCACCGCTAACTCTAACCCCCCACGACACACCCCACCTGGATTGAATCACTTTCACCCACAACCTCTCGCTCTCGTTATAAAATCTCCAAACCCATTTTCCTAATAACGCTTTGTTGAAGCACTCCAAATCTTTAACCCCAAGACCCTCTCTAGATTTAGAATTGCAAAGTGATTTCCATTTAACCCACAAAATTTTGCTCTCACTCTCACTTTCCCCCCACAAAAAATTTCTTTGTAACTTCACAATTTCTCTCAAATATTTTTTTGGAGCCCGGTAAGTAGAGAAGTAGTAAACTGGAAGAGCCGAAAGTACCGCGTTAACAAGAGTAAGTCTACCGCCTATAGAGATATTCAAACCTTCCCATTTCTTCAATCTGCTTCTGATTTTTTGGACCACGCTAATCCAATCCTTAACTTGTCTGTGAGTGCATCCGACCTTTACCCCGAGATAAGAGAAAGGTAAAGTTCCCCTGATGCATCCAAGATAGGCTGTCAATTACTCCATTCGTCCCGTAAGAATTTACATCCTACGGGATGTCACATTTTTTAAGAAAAATATGTTATACATATAAAGTTATGAGTAAATATGTGTATATATAAATTTGTAAGTGTGCATGCAAATCAATACTTTTTCTATAATTGTGTACAAATTCGTGCGTGACGTTCAAATAAAAAGAATTTGTAAATTTCTATAGAATTGATAGAATATTTTATTTATGAATAGATCTTATATACACTTGTAATACTTTTAATTTAAAAAAAAAAAAAATTCGAGCAAATACAATTATGGATAATTTCAACAAGAAAGTATACAAGATAACTCGCCATTCTATGAAAACCTGTCCCAATCTTTTATAGTACATTTTTGTATCGGTACTTACGTAGATACAAATTATATTTCCAGATTCCTAAACCGATAAAAGAAACAACTCTTTTTTTAAATCAGATTTATGAGAAAGCAGAGTTCTTTTTTATGTAGGAAATAAATTAAATCTCGTGATCTCAGTCACTCACTCTTTACAACTTCAACTAGTTGCCCCGTCCCAAAGCATTTCACCTTAATTTCATGAAGTAGGCCCCACGTCGGCACAGACAAATGACAACTACTTAACACAAAATATCACTTGTGCCATCAAACCTTTTGTGTGGCTAAAACACCCACCACGTGTCACCCCCACACTCGTCAGCAACTAGATTTCCCCCTCTATGACTTGTTTTTTTTTTTTTTTTTTTTGAGATTCCCTCTCTGACTTGTTGAATAGATAGAGATGCAAATCTCTGCCCATTCCAACCTGCACCACTAGTTAAAGCCTAGTCACCAATATAATTGGAGCCAACTAATAATACCAAATCCTTTCGTAGCCATGATACACGACGGCGGTGGCGCTACCCGGCCCAAGTTTTACCCGGCCGCCAAGCCCTGCGACTACTGCAAGTCCACGGCCGCGCTCCTCTTCTGCCGCCTCGAATCCGCCTTCATGTGCATCGCCTGCGACGCCAAGGTGCATAACAATGCCAACGGCGGTGCCGCCTTTTTGAAACACGAGCGAGTCTGGATGTGCGAGGTCTGCGAGCACGCCCCCGCCGCCGTCACCTGCAAGGCGGACGCCGCCGCCCTCTGCGTCACCTGCGACCGCGATATACACTCGGCGAACCCGTTGGCGAGCCGCCACGAGCGCGTTCCGGTGGTCCCCTTCTACGACACGGCGGAGTCGGTGGTGATGAAGTCCGCCTCCGCCGCCGCCTCCACCCTCCTCGCTCCCGTCAGCGGCTCTCACATGGTAACCGCTCCCGCCGCCGGCCAAAATGGCTATATCCCCGAATCGTGGATTTCGATGAATCCGATTGTGTCGACGAAACAGGACACCCCTGATTTGAAATCCATGGAATTATTTTTCCAGGATTCCGATCACTTTCTTGATTTCGATGGCTACCAGATGTCTTCTCAGCCATACAGCGATAGCGTGGTCCCCGTGCAAACGCCGGTGAAGCCACCGGTTCCGGCGAGGTTAATTCAGGACAATTCGCCGGAAAATCGATTCGAAATTGATTTCACGAGTTCGAACCTCAATTCCTACAATAGCTACACCACCGCATCTCTCAGCCACAGTGTAATTACCATTCAGCCCTCTCATCTCCGATTAAAGCCTAATTTGTTATCTGAGCAATTAATCTGATTATAAATTGAATAATTTTCAGGTCTCGTCGTCGTCAATGGACGTCGGAGTGGTCCCCGACGGGGGCTCCTTCTCGGAGATATCACACCCCTTCTCAAGAAACATCAACTCAGGCCTCGATCTGACCGGAAATCAAGGTTCTCAGGCGGTCGGAATGGACAGAGAAGCTAGGGTATTACGGTACAAGGAGAAAAGAAAGAACCGGAAATTCGAGAAAACGATTCGGTACGCTTCGCGAAAGGCGTATGCAGAAACCCGGCCCAGGATCAAAGGCCGGTTCGCGAAGAGAACCGACGCCGACTCGGATATCGACCGGATCTTCGGCGCCGGCGCGGCTAACTTCATCGCCGATTCGAGATTCGGCATCGTGCCGTCGTTTTGACGGCGGAGATTGCATCAAGATAATATATTGTTGTATTGTATTGTATTGTATTGTATTGTATTAATTTCAGTCAATTAATTAGTTTAATTTCACGCGAGTAATCGGAGGCAGATAATGATAATTAATAGTATTAGTATTGCTAAAAATGTAATTTTAATTTTTACGTTCAGGCAAAATAGTACTCACAATCTGTATCTGAAATCTGAAAAGTCGTCCTACTTTTTGTCGGATGACTTTTCAGCAAGTTTCTTAATCACCTTCTATTTTTAGTATAATCCCTTCATTTTCAACTTTTATATTTGAATATAATGCATTTAACAGAAAGTAAGATTTCCAATACTAGCATGAAAATTAGAGAAATCTAACAGTTAATATATAACTAAGGGTATGTTTATTTTGATATCGAACTTGAATCACCTACTCAAATGAGGAGTCCGATGGCCAAGTGAGTTAATCCACCTGATTATTTAACTTGCATGTTATTATCTTCCTTCACTTTTATTATATTTATTTATCATATGTGCAACCTAACCCAAAGAAAATGGACATTACATTTTTAAATAAAAGGAAAAGATAATAAAATTTTATAGTGATATATATATATAAATACAAAATGAGTGGCCCATGTTTATTATTTAATTGCATGGTGTATGGGGAAGTGGATCTAAATCTGTATCCTGGTTGGCCGAGGGGTCTTTTTCAATTGAAAACGAAAATGATATTTTAGAGTTTAATCTAATTCAGAAGTTAGGTGAGGAAATATTATACTCCGTCCGTCCCACAGGAATTTGCACACTTTTTTTATTGGGACGTCCTACACAAATTTGCATACTACCAAAAAAAAAATATTGATTTACGTGCACACTCACAAACCTTTACACATATTTACACATATGCCACTACTTTATATATAAAACAATTTTCCTTAAAAAATGTGTCATCCCGTAGGGTGCAAATTCCTACGAGACGGAGGGAGTATAAGTTTTTTCCTGTTTGGCGGTGATTAAGCCCCCTATTTTGAGTTAATTAACAACATTAATTAATTAAGTCTGCTCTCTCTAATCGCCAAACCCGTTTAGTGGTGTTCGTAAACCCCAGTCTCGGCCCAACTTTAGCTGGCACCTTTTTAGCCAAGTAACATATTTCGCCTTTCTTTTAAGAGGCTATTTGCCGTGTTAAATAATTTTTCTATTTTTGTATAATTATTTTTGGAATTTTAACTGAAGTGGGTTTTATTTTAAATTTACACACCTAATTAGGTATAATTAAATGGAAAAAAAATAATTCACCTGAAAAATAGTAAAATTATTAATTTTAGATTTTTTTATCTTGTAAAATTTAAACTTAAATTCACTAAAATTATATGAGATCGTCTCGTATCATGAGACCTGTCACTTATTATTAAAAAAATTATTAATATTAAATAGTGATAAAATATTAATAGATAGAGATAATTTTTTTTGATAAAAGTGACGATCATATTTTATTAAAATAATTAATGTCAATTTTATTAAAAATTTATTACTTTATAAAAGTGATAATCTTTTATTAATAATACAAGATTATATGATACGAGACATTCTCATGCAAGACTTACTTACTTAAATTAGTGGATTGTGAATGTTAATGTAGATTTTGTAATATAATACTATTTATTTTTGATCCATCAAGATTCAAGAATGCCTAAATTGGCGAACTAAGTGATTTTGACAAATAAATGAAGACTGCACGTTCAATTGTTTTGTTTTTCACTTGATTTTCAGTATCTCCGAAGTGACTTTTCTTCGTTACTTCTTCCAGTGCCAAGATTTTATTTATTTGCAAATTAACATACATATTTAAAAAATAAATAGATCCAAACAAAGATGATCTATGTATTAAATTATATTTTTAATTAATATTCCTTTTACTCCAAAATTACTCACACAATTTTAGAGGCACATTTTTGTAAAAAGAAAATTATGTTTTTAAGTAAAATAGTAACACACTTATCAATATGTATATTTCATATAAACATAAAATCAATGCACAAATGAATGAATAATCTTTTGAATCACACTAATTAGATCCTATACAGGAAGGTCATATGCATAATTCAAACTCTTAAACATATACATAAATGCTAACAATCATGTATTCCCTTTGTCGCAGATAAATTTACATACTTATTTTATTTGAACATCTCACATCAATTGGTACATTACTTAAAAAAAATTAATTTGCATGTATATTTTATTATTATAAAATATTATACATTATTACCCGAATGCCATTGTTTTATTTAAAAAAATATTATCTCAGCCCCATAAAAATTTGCAATTTTCCATTTTAATTTATCCAACAAAAGTTTCATACTTTCAAAGTGGATATATTTTTTTAAATTTTCATCCTCAAAATCTCTACTTCACAATATGTAGCATATATATAATATTCATTCCACTTTTTATTAAAAATTATAACCAAATTGGTATTCAATAGCCCATCAATTTTTTAGTATCACTAGCATACGTACGATCGCATATCCCACCGTTTATTAATGTATTATTGTGTGGATGTATATAAACAGTAAGAAAATTAATTTTGGTAAACGAAAAGGTGCTTTCTCTTATAATGACCTTTAGAGGTTGCAGTGTATAGATGCAACATTATTAATGTATTGTATGACTTTGACCGTATACTCTCTGTTTCAGTGGTTCATTTTATCATTTTCGTCCGTCCCATTATAAATTATTCATTTTTTTTATCTTTTTAAAAATTATTATTCACTTCTTTATTATTATTTTCAATATTTTTTACACTATTTTCATTAATTTTTTCCATCACATCGCATGTACTGCATCAATACTTTTACACACTTTTTAATATTAATGCAAAAAATTTGTGAGCATTTTATAAGAGGGGGGAGGATTAAGTATTTAACTATGTTCTCATATCTATCGTTTTCTTTTTCTTCTTTTCTAGCAAGAAATGCATACATTTGTGAGAAAATAAATTGGATCTCATATTGTTTCTAGTCCATTATATATAAGTTTATATACGAACAAATACTACATGCATTAAATATTAATAATATGATTAATTATCACGTAAAATGAATTAAAAGAACACTTTTTATGTCTCTCAATCTATTCACTCTTTTTGTATTTGTTCGTCCCTTCAATCTATTTCCATTCCATTTTTAGAAAGTATTATTTTACGATCACTCTAAAAAATAATCACTTTATTTATAAATAGATCTCTCAATAATTCTAAAATACTTTTATTTTATCTTTCTAATTTTTTTTTTCAATAAAATAAAATTCGAGCCTATTTTAATGAAAATAGAATTAGTGTAGGGGAAAAATATAAAATGAAGTGGAACAAATTAACCGAAGTAGAACTTTTATAAAAATTAAGCGTGCATGGATGGTACGGCTGAATGAAATAATAACCAAATGGAATGGACTTATAAATGAAATGATCGTGTGAATGGAATAACACAAGACTAATCATTTGTATGATCGATATTGGTAAGGAATGAAATGCAGTTATTATTATTTAATAATAATCTTATTATTGATCATTTTGTTATCTATATTATTAATAATATATTATTGATAGAAGAAGTGTTATTTAATATATTTTTTTATTATTGATTGTATTATTTTATTATTTATAATGTAAATATATAACTTAAATACTATTTAATTTCTTAAATAAGATAATGTAATTATTTTAGTTATTAAAAAGTATTATTATTATTAAATAACCAGGGAAGCTAGCTCCCCTGGCTACCGGGCTCCTCACTTGAGTGAGTGACCTGAGATCGATTCTCTTTGGAAACGAATTAGGAGGGAGTTATAAGGGTGGACTTGGAGGTTTCTTGGGGTGTAAGGAGGCTTGGTGAACTAATTTCTAACAACTAACATTTACCGATAAAAGAAAATATTATTATTAAATTACAATGATGTTATTTTATTGAAAAAAGAATTTATTGTTGAAAGTATAATACTATGATATACGTTTTTTAAAAATAATATTATTTTTGAAAGTTGTATATATATATTTTTATTTTTGTGATGAAAAAACTACAAATTAAGAAGGGCAGACTTTGCCCGAAAAGTATAAAGAGGGGCAAGTGTGCAAATATACCTTTACTAAGACAATTATCCTAATTTAAAAAAGGAACAATTATCTCATTTACAAGAATAATTATTACTCCCTCCGTCCCGTAGGAATTTACACCCTACGGGACGATACATTTTTTAAGAAAAATATGTTTTATATATAAAGTAGTGATATATGAGTAAATATGTGTATAAATTTGTGAATGTACATGTAAATCAATATTTCCTTTTTTAGTAGTGTGCGAATTTTTATGGGACGTTCAAATAATAAAAATGTGCAAATTTCTATGGGACAGATGGAGTAGTATAATTACAGGATGCTCGCCTTGAGTAAATGAAACTGTGAGTTTGTGATACCTCTTAAAGAACTTTTGCATGCTTGTTTTCTGTGTTGGCGTATCTTGGACGATCAATTTTTTTGGTCGATTTCTTGTTTCACTTTTTAGCTGATTGGACAGAGAGTTTTGTCTGTGAACTTATTGGGTGGTGAGCTTAGTCATGATATCTGTACTAATTATCTGAAATATATGATAATATTATTTAGAATTTTGATATTATTATATTAATAATTTTTTTAAAAATTGATTCATTAGAGAATGGAATAGCTAATACCGTGGTATTTGAAAAAAATGAGTATTCTTTACTTTTAGGAATCATGATTCCAATTAAAACATTATACCAAACATAACATTAGGAATAAATTCATAAATAGTGATTCCACTTCTAAGCTATTCCACTATACCAATTTGACCCTAGACAACATAAATAGTCACATGTTTATTGATAGACACAAACTAATATATCACTGTGAGTATAACTATAACATATAAGTAGAAATTTATTATTATTTTTATTGATTATTTAAATTTATTTATAAGTTAATATTACATACACGAGTATATAAATTTGGACACGTCAATAGATATATAATCATTTCTGTCGCTAAGTAGTTCATTTTATGAATGTAAAATATTATGTCTCATTTACATATAAGTTCAAAAAAGTCACTATGTTTACAAATAGGTTCAAATATTTGCACAGAAATACATTTTTTTCTGCACAGAACCTATTGGTAAATATAGTGACTTTTTTGAACCTACAAGAAAATTTTCACACTTTTCCTTTCAGGTTGTTCCAACTCTTTCAAACTTTTTGAAAGGAAATAATTTATGCTCATAAAAGTTAATAAAGTACACCTTTTATACTTTATTATTTAATTTTAATTCACATATTTTATTTTTTCTTAAACTGTGTATTCCAGTCTCTATGAAAATTAAGTTGGAACAGAAGAATATTATTTTTTTCTCTAAGCATGCAAAAGATATTTGAGAGAATGAAAAGACTAAGTATGATAATTTTTAAAGATAAAAAGGCGACATGCCTTTTCTGTCCTTTTATTTTATCTTTTGCAATATTATTTATAACTGAGAGAGGAAACAAACAATGAAGAGCAATAGTAATAGTGGGCCTTGACCTTGATTACAAATATGGTCCCAAAGAACGTGAAGTTCACGTGCGACGTGGCCCAAATGGGTTGCATGTTGGGGGACCTATATCTAATCTATAAATGGGGGCCCAGCCCACTCGACATGGTGAATTCCCACTTGTTCTTTCCCATGCACATTTTAATCTTTGTCCTCTTCAAAGGAATATCTAAGTATGGAAAACTCCCTAGTTTAAAAAAAAAAGAAAAAAAGTATGGGAAACTCCAAAGTATAATAAAACTACCACCAATCATCAATGTTACATTAACTCGCACATGCCCCCCCCCCCCCCTCTCTCTCACTCTATATATATATATATGCGCGCATAAAATAACATTATACAAAAACTTGTACGAACCCGAGTTCATAGTGAACTTGGTTCATCAATTATCACTGTTATGTATATTCACTATTACTGTTATACACATACACTATCACTATTAAAATATCAAGTATATTTTTATAACAATGATAGTATATATGAATAACAGTGATAATAATATTATACATAACAGTGATACAAGTTCATGTGAACTCGAGTTCACAAGAGACACACTCATAACATTATTAATATTAGACCTAGTTATACTATCAAATTATGGGATTTTGCACCATTATATATTAAACAGTCATGTATGCAATGCACCAAGTTTAAGTTGCAGCCACTTTTTCTTTCTTGAATTTGATATTTAAGGGATATTTTTGTAACAATTAATCAATTAACAGAAAATGTCACAAGGGTTTGAAAAAAAAAACAGATGGGCAGAGTACTGCAACGCAAATATATAAATGGTGGAAGTGATGAAAAAGTTGTGTATTTTTCATTTCAATTACAACAAAATTATGAAGAGTTTCGACAAAACTGACCTTTTCTAAATCACATGCGCAACAATACTTTTTTTTGGAGAAAAAACTATTTAGAAATTAAGTTGAATGACTTATGTGTCAAAATTTTACAAATTGACAGTTTCGTGGATTTACAACAATTAGACATTAATTATTGTTATTAAAAATTTAATTCATTTTGTTCTCAGCAAGATTCTCTAATAATAACTATAGCTTGATTATTTTTTATATTTTTTTCTTTGCATATTCAAGCAATCTAAACTTAGAATAATTTTTACTTGATTTTAATAATATATAATAAATAAAATTGACGCTCAATTCATTTCTTTAATTATATATTTTATGTACGTAATTCTTTTATCTGCTTCATTGACAAGAAAAAAACATGGATTGTAGATGGGTGTAAATATTCAAACAGGTAATTTACACATTGGTTTAAAAAAGTCACTATATTTATAAATTGGTTCAAAATATTTGCACAAAATTATTATTTTTTCTGCATAGAATCAATTTATAATTAATATCAATTTTGTGAACCATTTTGTAATTTTTCCATATTCAAACTCTTTGAAAGGCTCATCTAAAAGTTAGAAATGTAACTTTGAAGTGTTTTAATACTACACGTGTGCAAGCTTTTCAAATTAAATTATGTCAATTCATTGCAATTTGGGATGACAAAAATTTGTTAATAATCAGCGTAAGGACAACTAATGCCGTTCCATCGTACACAAGACCATACTTCGGATTTAACGTACAAAATATATAATACGTGTGTGCTTATTTGTCTTATTTATTTACTCACTAATTTTATCTTTAGTTCTTTTAATTATCAATTTGTTATCACACTCCATCGCTATTTAATTATTCAAAATATATATTATTGATTTTATACTTAACAAACAATCACTTTATTTATATATCAACATTATAATTCTTCACAATGCACATTATATTGTTTATTTTATTTACTCATTACTTAAAGTTTACATCCAACAATTTAAATATTATCTTAAAACAGATGGAGTATTTTTTATAACATATATTTACGTAATACACCCACAGGAAATACTTCCATCCTACGGGAGAAATGGAGGTAGTAAAACTTTGTGAGACTATGAGTGTGTTTTATTTACGGGACTAAATAGTCAATCCCCCAAACATATAATTATTCAAGTTTTGGCAGGAATAATCTTGTGTCCGGTGGATTGATTATTTAGTCCCCTAAACAAAACACCATATATATATATATATATATATTGTAATTTATCAATTGAAAGTATGCATGCATTTTATATTTAATTGAATGAGGTGTGTCACATCGAATTCCATATACATAAGATGGTCTTGAACAAAAAATTGCGAGAAAATTTATAGATTATGATCTTTAAAATCAGAGTTGTTTAATTTTCTGTGAGACCGTCTTATGACATGATCAGTCAGTTATATAAAATATAAATTCAATTTTCACTTTAGTAGGAGTAAATATTAATTAACTTTTGTGGTCTTATGCCATGGGACGATTCCACACAAATTTTTATCATAGAATAATTTGATATGTATGTGAATAAGGTGGTAGACCTAAACTAAAGTAGTTTATTTTTATTTTCAATAAAGTAGTTGTAATACTAAAAAACAAACAAAGAACAAAGATAAGGAGGAAGTATCTAAGATATTTTCCAAATTTTTAACCAAGATATATATTTACAGGTATATATAATTTATATATATTCGTACGTCTTGATATTAAATGTGTGATTGTCATTTTTAAAATATATTTTTTGTCCATCAATTATATGCACTTTTTTTGCACATGATTTAATGTAATTAATATGATATTTTGGGATATTGTGAGGTTTATTTATGAATAAACTGAATATTTTTGGAAAGTAGATCATATGTACTTTAAAAAAATATACATTTTTTTTCATAAACGGATCTCACAATACCCCAACTTATCCTCCGACATATTGCATTAAACCACATGCAAAGAAATTTGCATATAATCTGTCCACACAGGGAATATTTGATCTAAAAGTTAACTAATCGAGAGATTAATTTTACCATTTATGACTTAAAAATATACTCCTAATTACGAGTTTTATTTATTTCACCATTAGAATGATCGATGAAAGTTGTGTCGATCTCTTTTATTTATTTATGGGGGCTTTGGACATGAAGGATATTTTTGACGATAAATGCAGTCCCCCCTATTGTGCTTAGAAACACACATAGACAAGCCTTTAATTGAGTTCATCTTTTTTGGGACAAACATTTAGTCAGCATTAGGATATGCTACATATATATATATATATATATATCCTCTACAACTACTCTTCTGACCACTTACCTTCCACTTTGTGTTCTTTGATTTATTATTTTATTCACGATTTTTTTTGGGTACGATTATTAGTATTAAATTAATACAAGTTCTGGTATGCACTTCAAGTACATGACATACACTTGGATTTAATTCTATGTTAATTAATTTAATTTTGATTTTTTTAAACACACGATATAATCACGTCGAATTAATTAATTTTCTTTTTTAATTTTGCAATTAGGAGATTATTGATTACTTCTTGTGGTATTATTAATTATTGCTTTGGGTATTCTTTTTTAAGATCCAAATGCATACCATGCATGCATTTGAGTGTACATAAGACCATATCTAATTTAAGCCATTTTTAAGATTTTCTCATTTGTATATTTTGGCCTTTCAAAACATTGCTTCTAGTTTTTTTTTTTAAATAGCAAGTCGTGTCTCACAATTCTTTCGAGGTATATTTTACTTAGAGATGTTAAATGGATTGACTTATGTGTTAGGGCTAGCTTTACAGGGCTGTGAGTTTAAACTATCTCGAATTTTAGTGGGTCACTAATAGTCGTGACCTAACCCTAGTGGTTCGCAGGATAAACGGGCCACTAACAGGCTCGAGGTAAAAAAAAAATGAAAATGAAAATTTTAAATAAAATACAAAATTAATTATAATATAATACAATTCAAACTTAAAATTCAAATTGTTCATAATTCAAAAAAATTATATCAAGATATAATTCATAAAGTTCAAATAATTAACATAAATTTATGATTGAATTGCACAAGTCATACTGTCATAGTGTCAAAGAGGAAACTTAATAATGAAATCTTGTTATGTGCTAAATATAAAAAGTGCATTTTTGAATGGATGAGTCTGTTTTGGTTTTCTATGCTAACCATGTGGCAAATCTTTTACAATTCATTGATTTGTAGAAAGCAAAGATAGAGAAATGGTTGGTGTGTAGTATTTGAAAATGTGGAGTTTGATTGTTGCCGAAAGCAAAGAACGAATGCATCTTTAAAGGGGATGAATTACAAATGGAAAAGCTATTGTGGGAACTCAATGTATATTGTTGGACCTGTATGTCAGGTATAGAGATTGAAGGAAGAATTCAAGTTTTGTTGAGTAATGTGTGAATCCATTTTCAATCTTGTAATCGGAAATTGATTTTGTTTTAGAATTTATGGTAGTTTTCTCATGTAAAAGTGTAGCTCACATGTATCTCTGATTATGACTTTGTAATATTTCGTGATTAATGAAGTGTTAAAAAAACACTCAATGACCCGCAAACACATTTTATATCATATATAGTATATTTTAAATCTTTTACACGTTGTTGTAAAAAATAAATAAGAAACTTTGAAAGAGGATCGAAAGAGTGTACCTTTTTTTTGTAATTTATTTTACTAATTTTTTTTCAATAACTTTTTAAAGTGGCTAAAAATAATTTATAAATTGGTGAAAACATGATATAATCAATTATGATGTTCCATATTTAAAGTTTTGGTAACTAAAATGTTAAAAAATAAAGTTGGTATGCATTATAAATTTGTTAAGAAACTCAAAGATAGAACCAAAAATATAGTAAATCAAATTCTACTGTTTGTATTTGTACATGGCAAAGGTAATAATGCCTAGGTTCCAGTTGATCATAGTTTTTCATAATTTAAGAGTGATATAAATTTAATATTGATTTCATTAAATAATTAAAAATATTTGGTAGAAAGTAATAGATAAAAAATGTATTAATTTATATAAAAAGTAAAATTACTTGATAGGAGTAATACAAATGGTATAAAATATTAAAAAAATAGGTAAAAATATGAGATTACTAATATGTCTACTTTTTCAAGGGGATGGTGGAGAAAGAAAGGGTAGAATTAGCATATATTTCCTTATTCATCCACCATAAAATTATAAAGTGGTACAACCTCACAATTTTTGTAAAAGTAAACAATGTCAAATAAACTGCCACTCAACTCCTCACTTGAGTGAGTGATTCGGGTTCGAATCTCTCTGGGAACGAATTAGGAGGGAGATATAAGGTTGACTTGAAGTTATTCATGGAGAATTTGAAGACTTGGTGAACCAACTTTTAACTATATCTTTAGAAATCATCCTATGAAAAAGGCAGTAGATGAAGTAAGAGGTAGATGGGGGAGTCGATTCTATATATGTTAAAGATTTAGGGTACTCTCACCTGGCCACCCAACTCCTCACTTGAGTGAGTTATTCGGGTTCGAATCCCTTTGGAAACGAATTAGGAGGGAGATATAAAATTGGTTTGAAGATATTCATGGAGACTTGGTGAACTAACTTTTAACTATATCTTTAGGAATCATCCTATGAAAAAGGCAGTAGATGAAGTAAGAGGTAGATTGAGGAGTTGATTCTATATATGTTAAAGATTTAGGGTACTCAATTTTTTTTTATTGTTTAGCAAATTTGATAATAATTTTAGATTATTAGAATTATAGTGATTAAATTTGTGGTATTTCTTGTACCCAGAATAAAAAATTCCTTTTTGTCAGATAAAAATAACATCTCTAATTTTAGATTTGATTGGATTGGAATTTAACAAAAACTGATTGGTGGACATTTTGAGTAGTGATGATGAATTCAAGAATTAGTGACATAACTAGAGATTTTGGACAATGGACACCAAAATCTCTGATGTAAAAGTTTATGCACCATAAAAAAGTAATGAGTTGTTAATTTATTTATATACTTGTAATTTTACCTGTGCATAAAATAACATGAATATTAAATTTATTATATTATTAAATATTCTTTTATATATTTATGTACGTGAATTTATTAATTATAATATAAAAATGATCAACTTGATAAATTTAATACATGTCTGATATGAATTATAAACAATATTTATTATATTATAATATATTATTGAATGATATAAGAATTTAATAAATTAATTTTAAGAAAAGTAAATAAATATTGGTTAAGATACATTCTACACATACAAAACAATAATGCATAAATTACTTATATATATGTACATTATAAATTTTGAAAGACTTCCTTATATACAACATTTTTTGTTGATTGACTATGTTCACCGTCTTTATCATAAATTAAATTTTTTAGTCATTTGCGATTGGTCACTCTTGATATGAAAACATACAGCTGACCGTGACTAAAAATGAATTTTTTTTCAATAACAGCCCAATGTGAGAGAGTGATTGACCTTGACTTTTATTTATTGTCATTGCATAAGATATGATCAAGAAAAACTGTCTTCTTTGGAATCTAAACGGTAATCTTAGATCTGATGGAGTTAATGACATTCTCGGGATCAGAACTTTATGGCCTGCATTGCTTCCACACATAATCTTTGCTTCTAAAACATGTGATCCGAGCTTGGTAATTACCAATTGAGTGCCATTACACAGATTAAGTGAATGATCTATATTTCTCAACAACATCACAGGAGTGCCAACCTTCAGTTTTAGCTCGTGATTTAGAACACCTTAACATCTTATTCCATTTAGAAACTCTGGAGTATGTACATCAGTCAATACGTCGACATTAGCATCAGACTTGCATCCAATGTGGGAACTTAAATATGTCCTTGCATCACCAGAATTCAATGAGGACATATACCTGTTCACGCTATCAACAACATCAAATGTTGGTGCCAATATAGCACGGTCCTTCAAAAACTCATATTGCCCATTGAATCCAAATAAGATGGATATGTACTCTGCATGATGGATTAAATTGGATCACCTGAAAATTTTACTATGAGATCTTCAGGAATTTCAACAATTGCATGATCATTAGTCTCAACCCCCAATGCTTCATCCCCGATACAAGCAATCCATTTAGAGAACTCTTTTAATTCGTTATGCTCAATTGTTGAACCCAGTATCTGCAACCTCATATTCTTAGTTAATTTCAACAATTTCAGTCCCTCCATATATTTGAAGAATTAATAGTTGCATAGACAATGTCCTATTGGGTTTCCTTAGGTATCACTGGTAAAATTTGGCAGAGATCCCCTCCAAAAAAAAAAAAAGTTTTGCTTCCAAATGGTTTGTTCTTCTTCATTGTATTGCTCAACTGCATAATGCCTTTTAGTGTTCTGTTTAATGCTCAAAACAGTATATGTGCATCATTGGAGCTTCATCTCAGACAATAAGGCTTGCTCTAACAATAAGTTCTGCTAGTTGACTACTCTATTTGATCGAACAAAAAGTTCTGCTAGTTGACTACTCTGTTTAACATATGATACAAAGTGTCGGGTATCAATATATCTAGGTTGTTTTGGTCCTCCAAAATTTGTGTAACATTTTTGCCTATGAGAAATATACACTGCTGGTCCCATAAGGTAAAAATAGCATTATCAGTCTCAACTTGAACTCGTACTTGAATGTTATACCTGAAATATGTGATTATGTTAGTACACCTTATTAACTTCTATTTAATAGGATTTTTTTTGAATTTAAGTAAAATTTGTGATAACCTCGGGGTCCCTGAAGCCATTATCTTCTTGTAGCCCTCACACTTGAATTTATCATTTTCTTTCTTCAGCTTTTTTTTGCATATTTTGCATGAAATGTGCCACCACCCACCAATTGTCTCAATTGATACTATCCTTGCTAAAACCCAAAAGCTTCCAACCTTAAAGAGTTGAACATTCATGTATTTAAAACCAAGTATAAGTCTTGGGAAACAATAAAGTTATAAAAATATTTACAAATATACCTCTCTCTCTTGACTCAACTGCTCAATAGTCTTGATTTTAGGATTTTCAGTTAGTTCTTTTGTTGTTGTTGTGGAAGAACTAATTGAAACTGAACTCGAAACACTTATTGGATTCGAGTCATCATTAAAACTGTAAGAATATAACAAAAAATATTAAGATGCAGAATTTAAATAAAATATATTAATGATGCAAATTAGTACTTTCAGGTGTTTGACAATACCTTTGCTTGAACTTTTCAACCTCAGCACAATCCAAGTTGAAGTTAAGTCTTGTAATATTATACGTTGAAGAAAGTACCAATTGTTCTACAATTCATACAGAATAATCAAAGGGTATTAATAAATGCATAAAATACTAGATAATTTAGATAGTGTAATTTTTTTGCTTTTTGGTTTACCGTAAAAAAAAATTCCCCTACAGAAATGCACTATTAAAATTATAGGTTCTTGTCCCACGTTCTTAACATATTCCTCCATTTGATCAGCGTATTCCTCCCACAATGAGCAATACATTTGAGTCCTCCTACAATATTAACATAATATTTAATTAGTTCTAAACTAAAAATAGAAGCAGTTAACTGAATCATAGTAATAGCATAAGTAATATTACTGAGTGTCCTCAAGTAGAATCTCCACTACTTTTGTCACTCCACATGTATTGTTTATTAGTTTAGGTCTGTTGGCAATAACAACTCAACCAATCACATATGTATAAATAAAAATACATTAGAATTGAACTTAATAAGTAACAAACACTAATAATTTTTCAAAATGGAATGATTACCAAGCAGTTCAGCTTCATTCAAATTTTCAATATCAGAGAGATAGTTGAATGACTTGAAATTATACATCAACAAGGGGAATTTGTCATCAATGACTTCAATAACTTTGGTTTGTTGGATAAATATAATCAATTTCCTATTCAACGTAGTGCGATATCTGTGCTTGTTAAACATCATAATAAAATTCTTCTCTGCATACAACCTTCCTTCAATCAACAGTGGGGAAAACTTGTTAAGTTGATCTTCTTTCATAGTTGCATGCAGTCTTTCTCCCTGTACAAGTATCATGTAAGAATAAGTTAGTTTTAATACTACATCAATGTGTGAAATCTATACAAATACAAAATCAATATTTAACCTGCATATCATGAAATACACATTCTAGAGACGATGTTGATCTTCGATTTGCAACTACAGGTACTCGATATGAACGCACCAAGCGGAGTTTCATTGCCCACTCAGTTTTGGATGAGTTGATATCACTCACAAGCTTCAAAAGTGAACCCATGACTCCCTTCTCAAATGTGCAACAAAATATTTTCTGAGGTGGTAAGTTGTGAATGATGCTGGTGAAACCAGCTGGTATTTATAGACTTTTTTAAGGGAAGATGAATGGTCTTTTATGGAAGAATGGTCTGATTTTTAGGAAGATGAAGAGTCTTTTAAAACTGGTGCAGCCTTTGTGCATGCATAATATGATTTGACATGTCTGATAATTATTCATATTATGCAAATTTGGCTTGATTTTAAATATTATTCATGTTATGCATTCATACTTATCAGATTATTATCTTAATATTTTATTGTTATGGATCTTTTCAGAAGGGATACATATTCATTTATACTTATTTAGTTGGATATTTGTGTTCTTAATACTATGTTAGGGATTTATGGACTTTTTTTTAGCGAAGATGAATGGTCTTTTATGGAAGAATGGTCTGATATTTAGGAAGATGAAGAGTCTATTATGAATGGTGCAGCCTTTGTGCTTGCATAATATGATTTGACATGTCTGATAATTATTCATATATGACATATTTGGTTTGATTTTAAATTTTATTCCTTTTATGCTTTCATAATGTTTGGTATTTTTAACAAATTATTATCTTAATATTTATTGTTATTTGTTAGGGATCTTTTTATAAGGGATACATGCTCATTTATACTTATTTAGTTGGATATTTGTGTTCTTAATACTTATTGTTAGGAATTTATGGCCTTTTTTTAGGGAAGATGAATGGTCTTTTATGGAAGAATGGTATGATCTTTAGGAAGATGAAGAGTCTATTATGAATAGTGCAACATTTGTGCTTCCATAATATGATTTTACATGTCTAATAATTATTCATATTAGACAGATTTGGTTTAATTTTAAATTTTATTCCTTTTATGCTTTCATAATATTTAGTGTTTTTTAATAGATTATTATCTTAATATTTATTGTTAGGGATCTTTTTAAAAGGGATACATGTTTTTCTATACTTATTTAGTTGGATATTTGTGTTCTTAATGTTTGTTGTTAGGAATTTTTTGGAAGGAATATCTGTTCATCCACACTTTAATTACAGGTATTTAGGAGATATATTTAATGTATTGGGCTTTTTAAATGTATTAAATTTGATTTTTTTTATTTGTTTTATGCATGAGGCGTAATACATTTTTGCATCTTCCACGATATGTCTTGTTAGTTACAGAAAAGACATATTTTTTGCTAATTTTTTTATTCATTTGATATTAATTTGTTGTATATTTTTTATCCATATTTGATGAAAAAAATTTGTTCATTAAATATTTGTTGTAAATTTAAATTTTGGGTCACTTACATATTGGTTCAAAAAAATCACTATATTTACAAATTGGTTCAAAAAATTTGCACGGTAGTATATTTTTTTTGAACGGAAGTGTTTTTTTCTTTTTTTTTTGCACGTGACCAATATGTAATGTTTGTCAATTTTTTGAACCATATTGTACTTTTCCCTTAATTTTTTTGGTATTTTTCCTTTGAATGCATGATACAATGAATATAGCACCAAACACTATTTTATTTAATTTTTGGATATGACATCTCATTATAATTAGGGTTAATTCTATAAAAATGCACTACCTTTTACTCAACTTTCAATCTAATCCTGAGCTTCACGATTTTTATTAAAAAACCCGACCTTTTAAGAAATTTCAATTCGATATTTTATTTTTTCGGTCGACGATCGATAATGTGTCTAATCGGAGCGCGTGAAAATTTACCACATTGACGTACACACATTTAATTATATATATATATATATATATATATATATTTATATTTTTAATTTGCACACCATATATCATATTCATATATACTCCCTCCGTCCACGAAAAATACGCTCAGATATTTACACGTTGTTTAATGCAATATGTCGGAAGGTATTACGGGATATTGTGAGGTCCGATTCGAATAAACAGAATATCTTTGTAAAGTACATCAGGGGTATATAAAATAACAATACTTTTTATTCATAAATATTTTCTTAAAAGGTTGTGCTTTTTAATTATTATTGATTAAAAATCTCTTAGATTTGAAGTTTAAATTTAATTAGTGGTATACTGAAGGATTGCTTAAAAAATATATTTGAAATTATTTATATTACACGAAAGTTAAATTGTAAATGTTTTATAAAAAAAGTCACCATATCAGAATTTATTAAATGCCTTGAAATAATAACACCGAAGAGTCCTTTTGAATATGTGCCTTGAAATTATTTAAAAACTTACATCAAAAAGGTTTTTCACGAACAATAATTAAAAAATTAAGAATTTGATTTATCAAATGACCAACACATATTGTGGTACGTGAACTTCACGCTTGCATAATAGAGATAGTGTGCTTCATCCTTCAATCAAAATTACTCTGGATTTTCACAGCAATTTTTACTTTTATATGGTTATAGATTTTTTTTAATTAAGTTACAAAGTTTTCAAAAAAACTTATGTTTTTAATATTTGAAATTATTTAAACTTGCTTACAACGTTTTCTAATCGTGTATGCATTTTCGACGAAATTGAATAGCTAACACAAGTTAAATAATATTGTTCCATACAAATAAGTAATATTGATCAATTTATATTGTTCAACAGAAGCAATCAAAACTCGTGATTTTCATCCTTTCACTTAGTGTTGCTATGTACATCGAGCTGCTTGAGAGCTTGATTCTGCTTCAATCACTTTATTAAAGCTCAACTTAAATAGCTAAATGAGTTGAGCTGAAACTCATCAGAAACTCAATTTTATCGAGCTCAAGTGACGCAGTGAGAAAACGATACTATCATAAATCAGTTTATTCAAACTCTGAGTACCGAATAATATGATCTTCGCGTTATTACGTTAACTCAATTGATTCTTAGAATACTAGAAATAACAACAATCAAAACACGGGAAAGAGAATTACACTCAATTATTTTCAATTTCAATATCAATATCAACTCCCTTATATTTAACGTAAAACTCCTATTTATAATAAAACTAACTAGGGTTGCAGGCATTAAAGGCCTAAAAGCCCGACCCAATAACAATGAATTAAAAATTCTAAATTATATAAATAATAATAATAATAATAATAAGAATAATAAACTAAATATATTTTTCCTTGTACTCTACTATCTCCATCATCAAGCTTAATAACTTGAGATTTTTCCTTGTACTCTACTATCTAAATTCTATGGATAGACGATACGACATACAGAAAATTTATTCGTCATATCGTTAGTATATTGATTCTTTCAATATCGAAAGATATTATACCGTTATCATATCGAAATTTTCGTATACTAAAATTTCGATATCAAAAAAAGTCATATCGTTGTCATATCGAATGTTTCAATATGACTACGGTATAATAAAAATTTTGGTATTTTTAGTATACCGAATTTTTTGCTATTTTTAATATTATACCGACATATTTTTGGTAATACGATAGTATCAAAATTTTCATCACTGTATCATACCGTAAAATTCTTTTTAATAAATTTAATATTTTGATACGATAAACGAGATATACCAATATTTTCAATATTTCCTCGACCTGGTCAAGGAAAAAAAAAAATTCCATTCCACCACCAATACTTTCTACAAGAGGGGAAAACAGCTGGATAATAACATGAATGCTAGTGGGCTAGCCTACAACACTGCCAAATCTGCGAGGTGCCAGCTGGATAATAAAATGAATCACAAGTTGCTTGGTTTCTTGGGTTTTTCGGTATTGAGGACTTTTTGGGCTTTTTCAACATTAATTTTCTGCATTTGGGCTTCGATCCATACTTTTAATTCCCATATTAATTGCACTAGCCTCTTCGATAATGTATTCTGGGATGAATATATATTTTCTGTTCGAAAAAAATTGAAAAGAAAAATCTTTTCACTTTTTTAACTTTTTTTTTTTGCAAAGTATTGAATGAAAATGGTTCATGATAAGCTTATCATGAACAAGTTTTAAAGTATCAAACATTTAATCAGATGTATAAAAAATTGAGGTCAATAAAAATAAAAATTTGATACACTTAGCTTATCATGAACTATTTTCACACAATACCTACTCAATTTTTTTTAGTATTAGTGAAATTGGTAAAAAAAAAAATTAATAAAAGAAGCTAAATACACTATCCAACTAAGGTATTTACTAAAGAGGTTAGTGTAAATAACATGTGACTAATTTTGTTAAATTTGAATTGTTATGAGACTAAATTGAAAATTTGGTTAGATTTGAATTATTATGGGACTAAATTGAAACATTATATAGGTATGAGACCAAATTGAAAAATGAAAAAGTTATGGGATAATTTTGGTATTAAATGAGATACACAACATTGATTTTCCTAGTAAATAAGATAATCATCACCCATATTTGATTACCCTCATCTCATCCTGTTCAACCAATCTCCCATACTACAATCAACAACTTTCTTTTTTGTCAACTTATTTCAAAATTGGAGAACAATATTAATGATGTAACAATCATAAACACAAATTCACATTCAACATATGTAAGGGTAAAAAAGAAAAATAAAATTTCATTCACATTACCATTCAAGAATTTGAAACAATCGCCCCTAAAATATATGACATGCTCTTCTGCCAGATCAATTAAACAATCAAATCAATATATAAATATATATATTGTTACTGACAAAAACCCAAACTTCCAATTCCCTTGCACAATTTTCTCATGATTGCCACATAAAATTGTAATATAAATTAATTATACATCAAATAAAAAAAAAATCCCAAATAATCAAACTGACCATACACCTTTCATCGATTGATCATCATTTAATTCATCTCCTGTCCCTATAATGTGCGTAGGGCTCTTGTATCCTCTGTGCCTCCAGCGCACCAAACACTCCATACACACTACTCTCATCTTCATACCCGCCGTTCATCTCATGATGATGATGACCATCATCATCACTCTCTTGATCAAGGGCCATTAGATCTTCCCCATACTTAACACTTTTAATCCTCAAACTCTGGCCATTACCATTAGGGTCATGTCCCTTAAGTAGGGCAACCACCTCCTTCATCGTAGGCCTCTTCTCTGGCTCACTCTGCACACACATTGCAGCCACATTTACGGTTTGTATCAGCTGCTTCTCATTGAAATTGCCACGTAGCTTGGGGTCCACAAGATCCTTGTACCTGCCCTTTGTGATGTGGGGCTCTGCCCACTCAGTGATGGTCCTCTTTATGCCACCTGGCAGCTTCTCAATGGGCTTTCGGCCCGTGACGATTTCTAGAAGAAGGATCCCGAAGCTATAGACGTCGCAGCTCTCGGAGACCTTGCCCCACATGGCGTATTCGGGGGCGAGGTAGCCGAGGGTGCCCTTGACGCGCGTCGTCATGTGGCTTACGCCGTCCGGGATCAGCTTGGCGAAGCCGAAGTCGGCTACTAATGGCTCGAAATTTGAGTCGAGAAGGACGTTGCTGGCTTTGATGTCTCGGTGAATGATGTGTGGTGTTACCTCGTGGTGCAAGTACCTACATATATATATATATAATGATTAGTTAAATATTTTAGTTTTATCATTAACTCGGCCAATCATCTATGTATGGTATTAGCCTAGTCTTAAATAATTAATGTCAAGTTGCACAACTCAAAACAATTGAATGACATCAAAATTAATTCTTTTGAATTTAACTATGAATTTGTAAACAAATGACAATGCCATCACATTTGGAATTATTTGAAATTCAAAGAATTTAAAAGTAAATAAATTTAAGAATTTGTAAAATCCATCTATATGAATATATTAGCCAAATAAATAAAGTGAATTTAAGTTGTGAACTTAAAAAGTATAATTTAAAAGCGTACATTCAAACACAAATCTTATACTACCTCCGTTCCCCCAAAAGTTTGCGGTATTTTTGGGGTACAACTTTTAAGGAAAAATGTAATGAGTATAATATGTATGGTGGAGATTGCGAGGTAAATGTTTTAAAGGTTGAGATTTAAAAAATATTTTTATTTTGGAAGTGTGCAAACTTTTGTGGGACAAACTAAAAAAGAAAGTATGCAAATTTTTGTGGGGCTGGCCGGAGTAGTATATTGTTTTAGACCGACATACACATTAAAAGGATTATTATCTTCCTATTGTATCCCTAATTAATTACTTTAATTTATCTAAACTATTTTAATGGTTTTAAGGATAAATTAGAAAGGAAACTAATTAAATTAACATTAAAAAGTGGTGAATAGTAACATTTTAGATAAAATTATACTTATTGAAAAAAAAGAAAAGAAGAGAGAATTGACAATATTAAAAAAAAAAAATTAGAGTTACAATCCCATAAACCACCTTTTTTTTTTATAAGCTATATTGAACATGGCTTGGAAAAACACTCTTAATTGGTTTCCCCTCTTGAGCATAAATAATCTTTAAAGAAAAAAAAAAAAAAAAAACCTAGCTATATATATATTTGAATATGCAGCTAGCATGAACTATTAACTTGTATAGATGGTTGAAAATTAAGGAGTAGAGAGAGGTCTTACAGAATTCCCTCAGCAGATCGGATTGCAATATTGATTCTCTTGTCCCAATCAAGCATAACCTCAGCTGCAAATTGGCCGTGCAGATGAGAAAGCAAACTGAGATTGGGCATGTAATCGTAGACGATGAGACGCTGTTCGTTTCCTGCACAGTACCCTCTCAACCCTAGCAGATTCTTGTGCCGAACCCTTCCCAACACCTCCACCTCCACCGCAAACTCCATCTCCGCCTTCGAATTCATCGACTTCAGTTTCTTTACAGCAATCTGGAGCCAAATATTTAAGTCCAATTATATATAAATTAATAGGAGAAAAAAAAAGTTTGGAGTTTGTTCAATTCCGATCTCATTTTTACCGAAAAAAGTGAAAATAATATTATTTTTTGTCATGTATAGCGCGCACATGGTGGTTGAATTTGGAACTTTCCATCATTTTTTATGATATTTTATTATTTTTATTAGTGTATCAATAATATAGAAAAAATAAATAAAAAACATTGATTATTTAGCACCCATGTCAGCAAGAGTGCCGGAAAACCCCAAATTCAACCACAACATGCATTATGCATGACAAAAAATGACATTACACTTTTTCGATAAAAATGGAACCAAAATTTAACAAATCTAAAAAGTTACGGACCAAAGTTGAAAAGTTAAAAATTTTGGGACAAAAATCGGACACTCAATAAATTATGGAACAAAAAAAAGTTTTTATCAGCTTTTCGATTTCATCTATCGTACCCTCGAAACATATAATCGTCTATTAATAAAAATTGACCAAATTACTTTCATTACACTTTAATGATTAAAGGTCTTGATCATTCAGTTCATAACATGCTAATTAACTTCGATATTGTCTATGTCGATTATAATTATTTATCTCTTTGTTTTCTTGGTTAAATGTATAAATATATATACTTCAAATATAATATAATGGTTAGAGCTCCACTGGATAAAATTTCGAGATACAAAAAGTAAAAATATTTTTTCCTTTTTGTGAAGATTATAGTTTCTGGTATATAATTTCCCATTTGTGGTGATTGTGACTCAATTTAATTATAGCGAGACAAAAAGGATTAATTATTGTAAATGAATATCTAAAAAAGCTATTGTAATTAATTAGCATTAAAAAAATCTAAATATATACACAATTTATCACTCTCTTTTAAATCTCCATTTTTATTTCATTAAAATGTAAAATAATAATATTATTTATTTATTTAAAAAAGAAATTAAATTGTACTTGTACGTACGTAATTCAACATATATAATAAATTGGTTAAAATTAATTACCTGAAGGCCATCGGATGTTTTGCCCCAATAAACACTTCCAAAGCCTCCTTCCCCAAGCTTGTAATCTTCACTGAACCCATTTGTAGCTGATTGAAGCTCCTTGTACGTGAAAATTCTCCATCCATTGTTGTTATCACCTCCTCCTATCGTCAACCTACAAATTATAATTAACCAAAAATAAATAAAAAATCACATAACAAAAAAAAGCTCTTTTAAAATAAAATTTAATTTCCTAGCTAGTATAGGTATTAAATGGTTTTATATAATTAAATAAAAATCATATATATATAAATTGGAGCTAGCTAGCAAGCATACCCTTCTTCAACTTTGTCGTGACCACAGCAACTGAGTTGTGATCCCATGATTGATTAATTAAGGTGGAATGAATTTTAATTTCTTGAAATTTAATTTGGGAGAGATGGAAGATTGATTTTAAAGCAATTCAATTGACAAGGGTTTGTCATATTCAATGATGACACTGCATGCCGTCCTAAGCCTGCAATGCAGATATATATATGCCCATGCATATTTAATCAACTAATTAATTAATGTGAGATTACTTCTTCTACCTACTATAAAACAAGATTCTGTATATATATATATATATATATATATATATATATATTTTGGATGAATGTGGACATAATTAGCCAAGTTGTTGATATCTGCCTTTTTTAGGCGATGCATTCGACTTCATCAATGTATATTATTTTATGTTGGAATATAAACTCATATAGTCAAAGTAAATTTAAAACTAAGACGATTTTACAAGTACGATGCGCATGTTTGGAAAAAAAAAATCACTTAATTAATACGAGTTTGAATCACAATTCGTTCCATAACTATTTGACAAAATAGATTTAGTCTCAAAATTAATTTTTTATCAGATTTAGTCCCAAATTTTCAAATAAGGTCCAATTTTAGTCCCAAAATTAACTCTTTATTAAATTTAGTCCCAATTTTTTTTATAAGGTCCAATTTTAGTCTAAAATTAAAGGTAAAAAGTGAAATAATATTAGTTTGTATATTAGTCCCAAATTTAAGGTAAAAAGTGAAATAATATTTGT
This sequence comes from Prunella vulgaris, assembly GCA_026898435.1. NCBI lineage: Eukaryota > Viridiplantae > Streptophyta > Magnoliopsida > Lamiales > Lamiaceae > Prunella > Prunella vulgaris. Next base: position 335,568 of record JAPKLY010000354.1, on the reverse strand, counting down.
CCCATATTTTTTTACGAAATTTTTATATTATTTCATTAATTTTTTGTATTTATATTATTTCATTAATTTCATTAATTTTTATATTATTTTTATATTAATTTTTATTAATTTTCATTAATTTCATTAGTTTTTATGTATTTATATTATTTTGTATTTTAGATTTCACGAGTTTGTATTTGTAGTATTTCATTAATTTTTATATTATTTTTATAAAAAGTGTATTTATATTATTCCATTAATTTTTTTTGCTAATAGAATTTTTTTTACATATATTATGATTTTTTATATTCACTTTTCACCTTTTATTTTAGGCTAAAATTGGACCTTATAAAAAAATTTGGGATTAAATCTAATAAAAAGTTAATTTTGGGACTAAAATTGGACCTTACAAGAAAATTTGGGACTAAATCTAATAAAAAGTTAATTTTGGGACTAAAATTGGACCTTATTAAAAAATTTGGGACTAAATCTAATAAAAAGTTAATTTTGGGACTAAATCTATTTTGTCAAATAGTTATGGGATGAATTGTGATTCAAACTCTAATTAATACTCTCTGGTGCAGTTTCGTAGGAATTTGAACATTTTTTTAGAAATATGTATTTTATATATAAAATAATGGTATATGGATAAATATGTGTACATATTTGTGAGTGTCCACATAAATTAATGTTTTCTTTTTTAGTAGTGTGAAACATCCAAATAAGAAAAATGTGAAAATTCCTGTGGAACAGAGGGAGTATTAATTTGTGCATTATTTTTGGGTTCCATCTAGAGAATCAATTTTTTAAAATCCAAAAGTATGTTTTAGTCACTTTTTCAAAATAAATTCTAATTTATTAGTGATTGCCAGCAATGTATAATTAATTTTTTTTAAAAAGAAAACGAAAATTAATCCTTATTATAAAATAGAATTTAAAAATTATGCCTTATGGAAGAGCAAGAACGACAATATTTTCTTTTGCAATTTTTTTTTTTAAAATAAGCCATCATGAGACTGGAAGATTGATCACACAGCAATTTCTGGCTCAGGTTAAATACATTCACGAGTGTTTGGAGTGCACATATTAGATGAGTACACTAATTTAGAATTGAGTACACTCACATAAAATTTCCAAATATACCCTTTTTTTTATGACACAAATTGTGCACACACATTTCTCAATTGAAGAAAACTATGAAATCATTGACCGAAATTCGTCGCCAACACGCCTCCATTACCGGCAACGCTGCATCGTCTCCCCAAGCGCTATCATTGCTTACGCATAATCTCCACCAAATTGTTTGTTCGATCAAGAGAGTTGTGAAATAGGTCTCCTTCCTGTTTAGCGATGCTTCTTTCGTAAAGGTCTCCACCATGGCTAAAAACATCTCAACCACCATCAGTCTTATGTGTTGTGCGTGTTTTCTTTCCCTTCTATTCTGCGTGGAAAAAATGTATTGTATTCGAATTGGTTAGTAGTCGAAAATTATAGCAGATATCTAAGTTTATTTTTAAGGATTTCGATTTCTTTTGCCAAAATCTGAGAGAATTTGTGAGAATTGATTTCTCTTTCATTTGTACCAAGGTCCTACATATTTAAATTTTTATATGAGCTATTTTTTTTAATGGAATCAGAGTCTTTCGCTCAAATAAAAACTCAAAATTTGGGTTCGCTCCCGTAAAAAGATAAAATCGCTCACATTAAAATAGGTTTCCTTGCAAAGAAGAGAGCTAAGAATCCAATTAAAAAAATAATATACATAAATTAATTTTACATTTCTATTTAAATTTTTAGATGAGTGGAGAATAATTTTAATGTTGTTCTTAACAAGTTCAATTTTTCATCAATGTGTCGATCTCAATAACTTCCCTAGTAAACTAAACCTCCAATCTGATTTTCATTTCAGATTACTAGTAACTTCTAATAATCATACTATAATGGTTGGTAGAGTAATGGAGATTACAAATCACTTCTAATATAATTAAGCCCAAAATTAAATGCCACATTATTAAAATTATGGGAGATTCAGGGGGTATTTTGAAGTTTTAGACTTATATTAACTGGAGGCAGTTTTTTTTTTTTTTTTTTTTTAAGAATTGCTTTCCAAAAATAATAATCGTTTACTTCGTAGCGATTGGAAATACTAATTAAAGAACACCAAAATATAAATATATATATATATATATATATATATATATTTGGTTTAAAATATAAAATTATCTATCCACTCGAACACAAGGAAAAAAACCGTAACATGTTTATTTACACGTTATCCATTTAATTTAAATTCGACAACTTGTGCCAGCTTCAGAAATGCCTTGCAGTAAAGATGTTTTTCACTTGGAATAATATGAAATATTATATCATAAAAGATCATTAACATTTGACTTAATGAAAATAGTGGCACAAAAATTTGAGTAGTAAAATAAAGTTGCGAACCCATGATTCCATAATTAACACCCAACATACAACTAATAATGCAGAAAGCCAATTTTATCCAATTTCTATAGCTATGGGTCGAAAGTGCTTACACACAAGAAAAAAGAATTTGATGATCAATCGCTTACTTCACCATCATCACTATAGAATGCCGCAGGCTCTTTGCCATCTTGATCACTATCGTCAACCTCCATAGAAACATCAGATCCCCCGTCGTCATCACTGTCATCTTCGTATATAACGGGTGTGACTTTAAAACTCTCTTCCATTTCATCATCAACCTGAAAACACAAATGCTTAATTGAAAGATTCCATATGTTATGTGTCTAGAAATAATTCAGGAAGTTAGGCTGACCTCTGCATAAAGCAAGTCCAGGCAACTCGAAAGCTGTAGAGCTCGGTTGTAAGTAAAGACTCTAGAGTCGATGAGCTGCAAATATGTCAAAATATTCATCTTAAACAGCTGAGTGACAAGATAATATTCCAATATAAAATTCATCATTTCTTCCACAATTTCAAATATACTAATCTGCAGGTTGCAGCAAATATAGGGGTTATTAATCACAATTCACAAACAAAATGGTCTTAAATTGATAACTGTTTATCCATGGCAGTTATAAGATTTTCCTGTTGGCTATCCCAACATAAGAATTTTTGGTTACTCAACACGAACAATGATCAACCTCCCTACCAACCTTAATGTAGTTGAAGTTCCATGGAGATTGTTTACACAGATGTATGAAAATAGAATCATTTTTGTCAACTTCGAAGCTTAGGAGGAATATACTTGAAAGTTGAAACAGGCATTTATCCCAGATGCTTGCTTGAGCACTATGGAAATTAATGTTATCTTGCTCATGTAAGATGTGAAATCAGTCACCATAAAAAGCATTGCATTTAAAATGGGCTAGAACTAATCATCAGTACCAGCCAGCCACAACTATAAATGCAATAAAAAGAGTAAAAAAATTGTAGCTGCATTTTCCAACCAAATTAGTTGAAAACTACTTGAAAGTGATATAAGACAACAGGTAAGCGTACTGGTTTCTGGTCTAGGACTATGCAAGGGATGTACCTAACTAATATAGAAAAATAGGTAACTTACATATTGGTTCAAAAAAATCACTATATTTACAAATTGGTTCAAAAAATTTGCACGGTAGTATGTTTTTTTTTTTTTTTTGCACTGAAGCGGTTTTTTTTTTTTTTTTGCACGGGACCAGTATGTAATTTTTGTCAATTTCTTGAACCATATTGTATTTTTCCCTAAAAAAATCTTCACACAAATATACATGGATGAGATATATGTTAGCAAGATTACTAAACCAGACAGGAGTGAGAGGTCATAAAATGTACAAGACATAGCACTCGTCTAATGAAGGTAAACTAGCTATGACAAGAAAATTATCCATTTTCTTGTGTTCAGAGATTTTCCATATCTAAATATTAACAAAAAAGAAAAAAAAACTTTAGAGTAAAAATACCTAACCTGATATAGAGAGTTTAGAGCGGCCAATGAAGATTCTTGGGACATTATACTGCTAGCATGCTGAAGAAGTAAGCTTCTGAGCCATGGAAGAGCACAGGCTAAAACTGCGCCTCTGTAAATTATATGCAAATCGAGTTTTCAGGTAGCAATACAAGAGAGGATTCAATCAGCTTAAAGGACGACAAGATTCTTATGCATTCAGATCCAAAGAATACAATGCAGATTTTGCTTAATGGCATGATAAAATTAGTTGTCAGAAAATACAGAACCCTTAAGTACACACAATTCAACCAATGAAGTAAAATTCCCAGTAGTAACAAATATGCATTCATAAAATCTGCTGATGACATTACAATAGGCAGGAGCATTAATAAATCATAATTTACACACCCTCAAATTTTGAACCCCAGTACCTCAAATCAAGCACCAATAATTCGATGAACAATAAAATATGTTGCTGGGAATTGAAGTCTATATTACATGTGGCAATAACTCAGTAAAACATCCAAACAGGTATACGAACTCCAGAAAAGAATTATTTCGCTTTTGTGCAGTAACAATCAGATACATATTGTAATTAGCCAGAACAATTGTGAGTTGATGAAAAAGGGATATTATAAGACAAGAAACTATTGGACATGATGCAGCAGATATTTCATAGTCTGCTGTCACATTTGTAATAGATACATAAATTTAACTCGTTCTCAGGTTTAATCTGAACCAAATAATAGAGCTTTTTACATACCTTAAATGGACTAGTGGTACAAGAGACTGTAAAAACTTCAGGACATCAGAAGGATTCAATGGCCCCAGTGAATTTGCAATTACCTGCAGTATCATGGCGTATCGTGTTATTCTATATCATATAAGTTGATAGTTGAAAAAGTACCACACAAATTCTGTAGAAGACAGCAATCAGTAAAAAATAAGAGTGCAACAACTAACCTTATCATCTTGTCTAGACAAGCAATCTAGGAGCAGGGCACGGTCATCTGCTCGGAGTGCTTGCTTAAGTAATATAAAAACCGAGTCCGCACTAGGTGGTTTTGTGGAGTCTACAGTTTCAACATTTGGAGCTATATCATTTCCCTGCAAGTTGAGGTTTGCTAGTTTTTCACCCATTGTTGGCTCATCCAAGTCATCTATAACTGTAACATCAACTCCATCTTTCTCTCCAATACCTTCAATCAAAAACAAAATTAGGTGATGCTTCAACAATTCCCAAGAATGAAAATATACAACGTAAAACACAAGAACCCATTTCAAACTCCACACAAAAGCCAACAATCACACACTACGCGGCCAAGCTTTTCTTCTTCTTTTTTCATATTTACGCAACAGATGAAAAATCTTTAAACTTACTCTTCTGTAGTAACCCCTCGGTGGCTTCTTCACTGTCTCTGTTTTTTCGTTTTGAAAACTTTTCCTTATTTCCCATAATTCCTGCATTCAGTCAGAGCAATGAAATTAGGAGATAAACCGAAATACTCCAATTTAGGCACTCCGAATAGCAAAAAAATAAGAACAAATCCGCATTGTGATTTTTCTTCAGTTGGTTCAAATTCAAACTAAACTGCTTCAATAAATCAATTCGGGTATGATAAACAAAATATATTCCAACGATTATTGATACTCAGAATTCGAAAACAAACAGATAGAAAAACATAAGCCTATACATGAATATCGAATCCTGACTTTCAAATGACTAACCTTCCAACTCTGTCAAAGATTTCACAGCGAGGATGGATTCAAACACCTCCGATGATCCTACAGACCTCAAATCATCGTAATCAACAAAAAAGGCCACAGCAGTGAGATGGAGAGCGGCGAGGGTTTATTTTGGTTAGTTAGGGTTCTACAAATTTCCAAATTCTATTCAGGCATGATTTTTTTTTAAATTACAAATGTAGGCATGATATAGGTTTTAACCATTTTTTTAAAAGTTTTGTGTTAAAAAATAAATATAAATATAAAAATTCTTTTGTGTGTTTTATATTTATGTAATGTAAAAATATTTATACTCTGTTAAAATATTAATTTCAAAAACTATTTAATTAAAATTATT
>JAPKLY010000354.1:309310-329583 GCA_026898435.1 Prunella vulgaris | reverse complement strand
GATGACGTGTCTCGCCGGAGCGCGTGAAATGTTGTCACGCTGGCGTAAACGTGTGAAATTACTTTTTTATATTTTATTTTTTCCACATCATATATTATATATATAAAAAATAACAAAATTTTATATTAAAAAATATTTTTTGAACGAGAAATACTATGGGAAAAAACGTCTTCCATCATATTCAAGAGGGACTTGAAGAAACTGTGTTAATGGTACCGAATATCACCACTTAATTCTATATAAATACACCACATTTTAACACAGTTTTTTCAAGTTCCTCTTAAATATGGTGGAAAACGTTTTTTTCATACTATTTCTCATTCAAAAATATTTTTTAATATAAAATTTTGTTATTTTTTATATATATAATATATGATGTGGAAAAAAATAAAATATAAAAAAATAATTTCACACGTGTATGCCAGCGTGACAACATTGCACGCGCTCCGGCGAGACACGTCATCAGTTGCTGGTTGGAAAAAAAGTGTATCGAATTGAAACTCTTTAAAAGGTTGGAATTTTTTATAATAATCGTGAACTCAGGATTAAATTGAAAGTTGAGTAAAAGGTGGTGTATTTATATAGAATTAACCAAAAAAATATTTCACACGTGTACGCCAGTGTGACAATATTTCACGCGCTCCGGCGAGACATGTCATCAGTTGCTGGCCGGAAAAAAAAAATGTATCGAATTGAAATTTTTTAAAAAGTTGGGATTTTTTACAATAATCGTGAAGCTCAAGATTAAATTGAAAGTTGAGTAAAATGTGATGTATTTATATAGAATTAACCCTAAAAATATACATGATTTTAAACAGTAATAGTGTATACACATTACAATGATAATTGATAGAGACGAGTTCATGATGAACTCAGGTTCATATAAATTTTTTCCAAAAAAAGTTTAATTACTTTTGTATAAAGTATAGTTATTTCGTTAAATTAATACTCCCTCCGTTCTAATTTTATTTTTTCATTTAATTTTTAATAAAATTGATTTGTAATATTTAAACAAATAAAATAATATTTTGGTATAGAATATTAATCTAATTTAAGTGAATGAAACTATATGACTATGTTTTATGTTAAATTATTAGTGATATGAGGTGTAATTTTAAAATATATAAAAATGAATAATAATATAAGAAAATAAAATTGAGATAGTGGAGTTTTAAATATTTATAATAAGGTGTTAGTTGTAACTTATTTTATTGTGGAATTTTAGTTCAAAATACAAACTCTAAAATTATTAGTTATTGATTTGGATTAAATATGTGTATTACATAAAGATTAACCTATCAAGATTTAACGTAAATTATAGTTTTATTTGATGGGAAATTTAAATGGTTTAGAAAATTCATATTTTTAATGTTTATATAAGACTTGATATTTCTTTTATTCTTATGGTGATACTTTTAAAATTTAGGTATCTTAAAAATAAGTAAGTTAATTTTAAATAAATTCACCATACTACTTACTGTATAAGCTGTTTTTAATATACAATATTGCAATAACATAATTAATGTATTTTAACATAACAATTGATACTACATTCGTAGATATTTTGTGAATTTTGAATAATTCAACAATGAGTAAATAGCCTCATACTTTATAGTGGAGACATTTATATTTGTATATTGATTTTGAATAACTGTATAGCAAATTAGTAATTAATGTATTTATAAGGAAAGATGTAAAAACTCAATATTAAAAACAAAAAATAGAACAACATTAAAATTTTGAATTCTCAATCCCAAATCAAACATCTCCCGAATTTATTTCCCTTCCTAAGCATACTATAATTAATCAACCAATCTAAGAATCGTTGCGGTTAATTAATTTCAATAACTAACAACGTGAAGGAACATTATTATGTCCTCTAAATTGAATATTGGGAGAGCATATGGCCATAGTTGGTTGTCCATTGTAAGTGATTTTAACACCAACAAGATTTATGTTTTGGCATGGTCTGCTCTTGCTACACAGAATGTCCACTGCCGTCTTTTCTGACGAACTCCCACGTATACCTGCATATGTCACTCCTCGTATTTGCACATTTGACTCACCCTCATTCCCACATGTTCCAGAGGGGCAATAATATTGATCTATTATGATTGGGTTTTTAACCGAGTTCAAAATGATGTCTGAATACTTAACACCAGAAACAACAATCGATGATTTTGAAGGGGCCCACGTTTTGATCCTCAACCCGTTATCAGTCTTGGTTAAAGTACAATTCCTCACTGTAATTCCACTCACGTCCTCTTCCTTCTCGGACTTTCCTAAGCTTCCGATGCTGATGCCGTGGCCTGGCCCACAAAACACGCCGGAGACAACTACGTTTTTGCTTCCATGCCCTATGGACACACAGTCGTCTCCAGTGCCTATGAAGGAATCCACAATGTTTACATAGTTTGTTTTAGATAGATGAATACCATCAGTGTTAGGGCTATCCCTAGGTGCAATTATTTTCACATTTTTCACGTTCACATTCTGAGCGTCGTGGATATGAAGATGAAACATCTTGCTATTCACAAAACGCAAGCCTTGGATTACCAGATTTGTCACATCGGCTATTTTCAACGACTACAAAACAAACACATAAAACACGATTAGTGTAAGAGTTAAAATCTCATCTAAAGTTATGAACTCGTAAAGAGATGTGAAACTAATTCATTTAGAGAAACACATGAATATTAAACTATTTATAATTACTTACAACAGGACGATGGACGCACTTTTTGGAACCCTTGCAACGAGACCATGCAGAGAGTCCGTTGCCATCAAGGGTACCGGAACCAGAAATTGTAAGGCCGTCAATATTCTTAAACGTGAGCCACGCATCATCGTCGGAGTTGCTGTCGCCAGCGACGAGTGTTCCGTCGAGAAGAAACTGGGTATGACCAACACACGGGCCTTCAAATTGTCCACTACTCACTAGATAAGTGTCTGCCGGAATCTTAACTATGCCTCCAGGAGTTCCACAAGCTTTCTTCCATGCATTTTCAAAAGCCTGCATCACACTTAATTTCAATTAATGAATTCAAATATAAATAAATCATGAAATAAAATAATACACACCTGTTTATAATCAGTTTTTCTTTCGTAAATCCTATCAAAGTCACTAATAAAAAATTTACCATTCTGTCCAAAAACGTCCACGGTCAAAGTGGAACAGATAATAAAAAGAACAATTACTCCATGGAAATTCATCATGATTAGGATCCTAACAAATTAATAATGTATAAATGTGTGTGATTTTAATTATAAGTGAGACAGGATGTGGTTTTATTATGTGTATTTATATGTGCTCCACATTAAATTCAAACCTAAATTAAAGGGATATACAAATACTAAGATATTAGGACTTAAATTAAATTAAAATGTACACATACTTTAGAGTACAATACAAAACTAAATCAGTGGGATATACAATCAAATACTATGTAAGGAATTTAAAATCAAATTAATATATAGAGTACAATACAAAGCTAAATCAATTGATTTACAATCAAATACACGGATAATGGGGACTTAAAAGAAATTGAGATACACATTTATTTCAGAGTACAATACAAAATCATATCAATGGAATATACAATTAAATACTCAAATACTAGGAACTCAATCAATTTAAGATATACAAGTACTTCAGATTACAATATAAAACTAAATTAATGGAATACCACTAAAATACACAAATATTAAGGATTTAAATCAAAGATAAATTTTTGTTAATAATTCGTTAGTCATGCCGATTGATTGTTAAATATCAATTCCCCCAATAAACTGGAAAAAAAATCTCTCAGTAAAACTTATTTATGTACACTATTCATACTCTAATAACTTTAAAAAAATTACACTTATATATAGAAATAAAATGTTCTTGTAATACCTATTTTAACTTTATACTAATAAATTATTTTATTTGAGGATTATTTTTGTATTCTCATGAAACATTAATTTAAATATATTTTCATTACCAAATAAACCGGTTGAATGAGAAATTTGAGGTGAAACAACTTGACAAGGTAAATAGCTGTTTTTTTTTTTTTTTTTGTTGATGATATTCTTTACAAATTGTTAATGCTATTGCTTATTATCCAACAATTGAGTATTTTGGTATAGTTATAGTCATTTCAAGAATTTGGCCTGTGCTTTCTATGGTCTCGTGAACAAAGATGAACTTCGTCAAGAACAACTAATTCATCATGTAAAATTTTTGTCTCATCTAAAAGATTGAAATTGTAGAGATCTGTAAAGTCAAGTCATTTATTTAATTCTCTAACAATCTTCCCCACTCATAATCATGAGCTCGAATTCCCAACTTCAATTCCCTCTTTGAGAAGGAAGCCCAATAAACGAACAATTTAATATTGGTGGAGTTGTTCTCAATACTTATAATTGGTCACCGGTCTAATAATGATGTCCAAGAACATTTACATGATATTTGTGATAATGTCATAGTTACATGACAATTATGATAAATTATTTCCCTTTCCTAACTAGTCTTAAGTCTTAACAGAGTAAATGAAATCTAATTAACCAATTAATTAAGAATGGATATGGTTAATTAATTTCAAGAATTAACAACGTCGAGGAATATTATAAAATCCTTTAATTGAACATTGGGGGAGCATATGGCCGTAGTTGTTTGTCCATTGTAAGTGATTTTTACCCCAACAAAATTTATGTTTAGGCATGGTTTCATGTTGCTACATTAAATATCCACCGCCGTCTTCTCTGACAAACTTCCACGTACACCTGTGTATGTCACCTCGTATCTGCACACATGACTCTCCATTACGACTGCACGATCCAGATGGGCAATAGTGTTGATCTATCAGGATCGGATTTCTAACCGAGTTCATAATGATATTAGAATACTTTACGCCAGAAACAACAATCGAGGATTTTGAAGGGGCCTACGTTTTGATCCTCAACCCGTTGTTAGTCTTGGTCAAAGTACAATTCCTCACTATAATTCCACTCACGTTCTCTTCGTACTCGTACTTGCCTAAGCTTCCGATGCTGATGTCATGTCCTGGCCCATAGAACATGCGGGAGAGATGTACTTTTCTACAAATATTAGTATGCAATATCATGTACAATTTTCAAATCAGTTTCTGCATCAATCTGAAGCTAAATATTGAAATCAAGTTGATGTGTTGTGTTAACGATATGCGGAATGAGAGAGCCAACAAACTTTATTTACTGCAACGGTACAACTTTTTGCTGCTGAGGCTGTCACCTACTTTAATATTCAATTGTTAAATATATTAGGGATTAAAGATTTGTAAATTTTGTAATTTGTCTTTATTTTGAATTTGATCTACATTGATTATATATTTTGATATTGATTCTATAATTTGAATATATTTAAATTTTGATCATGTACTGTAAATGTGTATTGTTATAATCTAAAATTAAGTAGATGTATATACACTTTGTGCATCATACACCACTAAGTAATTCTTTACCGAAAATGAGTACTAACTTTTACAGTAATAGTATTAATTAGTTTTTCAAGATATACATATTGCATTGCCTTTAAAAATAGATTGAAATTTTATATATATATATATATATATATATAAATTTAAAAATATTTTTAATTAATTAAATTGAATTAATCTAACTAAACATATATTTAATTAAAGGTTAACATAATTTTCTTTTTTTCATTAGTTATATGCGGGATTACGACATTACATGTATTAAAGTCATATTAAATATGCAATATGGTGTATTATTCAAACAATAAATAAATATTATTACTCTTCAATAAATAAATATTATTGATCATTCGTTACACTTGTGTAACGAGAGAGAAAAAAATATATACATATACCTACATAAATATGATAATGTGATAGCCACATGATCACAATTATCTCAATTCTTTTCCCTTCCCTAAATTAATTAATCAAAATCGACTAAATAAAATTTAATTAACCAGCCAATTAAGAATCGAGGCAATTAATTTCCAGAACATCGTGAAGGAATTTGTTTCGGCCCTTTAAATTGAACACCCGTGGAGCAAATAGCGGTGGTTTGCTGTTTATTGTACATGATTTTAACCCCAATAAGATTTATGTTTTTGCATGGTGTGCTCTTGCTACATTGAATCTTCACCGACGTCTTCTCTGCCGAAGTCCCACGTACATTTGTGTACGTCACTCCTCGTATCGCCACTCTCGACTCTCCGTCATGCTCGCACGATCCAGAGGGGCAGTAGTGTTGGTCTATCAAGATTGGATTACGAACTGAGTTCAAAACGATGTTAGAATATGTCACGCCAGAAACAACAATCGATGATTTTGAAGGGGCCCATGTTTTGATCCTCAACCCGTTGTCGGTATTGGTCATAGTACAGTCCTTCACTATAATTCCACTCACGTTCTCTTCGTACGTGTACTGGCCTAAGCTTCCGATGCTGATGCCATGGCCCGGCCCACAATGCACACCAGAGACATTTATGTTTTTGCTTCCGTCCCCTATGGACACACAATCATCTCCAGTGCCTATGTCGGTATTCTCGATGGTTACGTGGTTTGAGTGAGAAACGTGGATTCCGTCAGTGTTTGGACTATCTTTCGGAGCCAATATACGCACATTTTTCACTTTCACATGCTGAGATTCATGGATATGAAGATGAAACATCTTGCTATTCACAAAATGTACGCCTTTGATTACCAAATTTGTCACACTATTTATCTTCAATGACTACAAAATACACACACATATATAACACGATTAAAAGTGAAAGAGTTTAATTCCATAAAAAATACTAATTATAAAGAAGTGTGTAGTTAATTCGTTTATATTATATACTTACTGTGGGACGACTGCCACAATTTTCAGAACCTTTGCAACGAGACCATGTGGAGGCTCCATTACCATTAAGGATACCCTTGCCGAAAATTTTTAGCATGTCAACCTTATTAAACTTGAGCCAAAAATTCTGATCACTAGAGCCACCGCCGCCAGCCACGAGCGTCCCGTCTATACGAAATCGGGTCGGGCCAATGCATGGGCCTTCAAAATCTCCGCTACTCACTGCATAAGTGCCTTTTGGAATTGTAAGAGTGCCACCGGAAGTTTCACAAGCTTTCTTCCATGCATTTTCAAAAGCCTACATCATGCATAATTAGAATATATACATTATACATAAAAAAAATTAATTATTTCAAATGAAAATAAAATAGCATGTACCCGTTTGTTATCAGTTTTTCCATCCTTAATCCCCACCAAAATCACTTATAATGAAATTAACATTCTGTCCATAAACATCCATTCTCCAAATGAAACAGATAAAGAAAAGAAGTAAGGTCACTCCATGAGAATTCATCTTGATTAATATTTTAACAATAATGTATATATGTGTATATATGATTTTGATTAGAAGTGAGATAGAAAAATGTGGTTAATGTATATTTATATATGTGCGTTACATTAAATTCCAAAATAAATCGAAGGAAAATAATTAAATACTCAGATATTAGGGACTTAAGTCAAAAATGAATTTTTGTATATGCTGCTTGATTTGTATTGGGATTTAACCACAAATCAGTTTAATTTTTAATGGTTGTAATACCAAAATATTTACAATATTAATATTTTTACCTTAGTTAAATTCATTTACCGGTTTCACAAGAATCAAATTCATAATTACTACAGATACTAGTGAATATGGTAAGGCGTTATGATCCTGATAAAATCAATCATATATTTTTACAAGTTTCTTTTTTCGTTCTATTTTTTTACTTGAATAAATTACAGAATTAGAAATTATAATAAAGCCATCAAGCCTGAGATAATTTTATCCATCTATCTTGCTTTTTTTTTTCCGTGTCTGTAAATAAATCCTCGTGGACATAGTTGTAACTAACTTTTTTTTATAATTAATACTTTAAAAAAATCTCCATATGAAAATACTTTTAAGAGATCTGCAAAATTAATAAATATTATTATGAATAATAAATTAAACATAATTTATAAAAAAATTAAAATCCATTTTCGTCTTCTCCAACTCATCATCGTGAAAAGCCATTCCTGAAATTAAGATTTAAAAATATATATATATCCTTCAAACTCAATCGATTCAGTGTTAAAGAAAATCCCCAGAAATAATTGAATTAAACAACGAACACAATTACTGAAAAAAAAAAAATCAAAATCCACCGAAATAAAAAACAATTTCCGGCGGTCTAAAATATTTTTTTTTTAAAAAAAAAAAACCCAAATTTCACGATTTTCATAGTGTTATTAATATATCAAGAGCAATCTAATTAATTTGGTTTTGATGATTTCAAACTGTTGCATCAAAATCCAGCTCGATCTGATTTTTTTTTTTACTGTACAAGAGAATATGTAATGGTTTTTAATGGTTTGTTTCAACTTTCAAGGTAATATTAATAGAATATTTAAATTTTAGATCTGTATATATAAATTTTTGGCTTAGTATATATTGTTATTTGGTGCAATTAAAATTTAAAATAATATATTTACTAATTTAGAATTTAAATATAAATTTAATTAAAAATTATGTTAGAAATACATAGTTTTGTTAATTTATCGATCTGAGTTTTTTAAAATAAAAATAATAATGATAAAAAAATTTTAATAAAATTAATAGGTTGATTGATAAACTAAATATAATTTATATTTATTTTAGCTAATAAAAAATATGTTATTTTAAAAATTGGGTAAATTTATATTTTATTTAAATATTTGTTATAATTTATTATTTATATAATTTTGTAATTTATATTCCATCGAGAAAGACTAGTTCACTAAAATTGATGATACAATCCACCATTAATTCTTTCATATGAAACATGCATTAATTGTTATACTGTAATTTGTATACAAAATATACTAAATCAAGAGAAGATATAAAAAATAGTAGTTTACTGGAAATAAAAAACCCAAAAAAATTGCACATTGTTCGGAATCGTTTCATTGTATTTTGCTATCATAGCTAGGGCGGGTTCAAATCCGAACTCGCCACGAACCCACTTCATACGGGTCGGGTAAAAACTCGATCAAACCGGGTGCGGGGCGGGTTTAGATCCGGTTGACCAAAAATTCGCTGGATCTGAAACGGATCTTGGTATTAGGTGGACTCACTCCGAATCTGCCCGTTACATGTTAATTAATCATAGCTCACTCAGTCTCGATTAGTTGGTCCAAATCTTTTGAATCATAGCCATACTTAAACTCGTACTTACCCATGCATATATATATGATAGTATTCACTTAATCTTTTGAATTAGCAACTTCCTAATTTTGCACCCAGTGGTTGGCGCTTACGCTTATGTGGTTCATGCCATACTTAAACTCGTACTTACATGTAGTAAAATTCGTTTCCCATGTGGAATAAAATAAAATAACTCATATTTTATTGTATTTTTCCACGTAAAATACCTCCACAAGAGTTGCAACGTATCAACTTCAGATATTAATTTTTCACTCATCATAATTTAATTTTGAGATCGAAAAACACCACAATGATCTACTTCGCGAGTAGAACGTATCAATTACAAGTAGTCTCCTAGATATTACTAACTTGTCTTACTTGAGTATTTAATACTCCTCAAAACTAATATTCCAACATAACTCATATAATTAAAGAAACCTCCCTCCATCATCTTAGAGAAGCCAAACAGACAGTTGTTAACAAAGAAATATTGTCGCTCAAGACTCCCAACTAAGAAGGAACAACATAGGTTACACCTATAAAAATTTTCTATTTGCTTATGAGTTTCGAATTTCAGATTGTTTCTCATGTTCCTGTGCTCGAAAAATTATAATTTTTTTTTTTTAGATTTCTTATATAATTTTTTTGAGTTACTAAAGAGAAATAATTTCCTAAAAACGATCAAACGTTTTTGTGATGCCTAGTTTTAATGACTTGTTTTCTATATTTTTTTGTTTTCTTTTTTTTTTTTTTTACTAAAGAGAAATAATTTAATATTTCGCAGAAAACACATAATTCTTTCTTTTCTTTTTTTTTTTTTACTTCAAGAGCCAAAATACACGAAAATTTAAAAGAGAAGGTGGCAACATGCCTAACTTTTAACTGCTTCAATTTAGGTAATATGCAAACCTTTTAGATCGTATCATCGACTGACACACATTTATATTTGCCATCGAGCCTTCATAACTTCATTTTCTTTGGCCCAATCGTCACATAGACAACCCCTTTTCACATAGAAATATAACATGCATAGACACTTCGTAGTAACAAAATCAATTATTAGAGTACTAATTTATTTGCAATTCACCTTTCTTAAAAAATCTCATTCAATTTAACTCCTAACAGTCTTAATCCTCAAAATTCTTAGAGTATTAATTTTCATAAATAAAGTTGGTCCCAAAGTAAGCAAACATGTGTACGGGGAGGGAGCAATACACGTGTGTAACTAAAAACTTCTAAAGACAAATCCTTTTTACACTTAAAAGAAGTTTTGTGACGGACAGGATACTTGGAAGTAGCCTGTTGTGTTTAATATTCATTTTCTTATTCAAATCAATATTATGACACAAATTGATAAATACTACAAGATTGCTAAATACAGAAGGAATAATAATAAACTGATGAATATCCAATCAGGCTCAATCAAGTATATATTATTTTTCTAAAACAAATCAATAATATGACACAAATTGATAAATATAAGATTGCATACACAAGGAATAACAAATCAAGTAAGTATCATGAAAGTAATATTGTATGGCATTTGAGCATCATCTTCTCTTCTTCAGTGGTGAAGCTGTCCATATTTGTGAAAATCCGGGTCTGCGTCCTCTCATGTCAAAAATGACCTCGAAATTACCGGTGCGTTGAGACAGCTTCTCCGATGTGGGAAGTGGAATAGACTTGTGTGAGAAACCTAATCCCACATTTTTGGGACGCACCTTGGGCTGAATGGGAACTATATATAATTCCCTGCTCATTTTTACCCAACCTGTGTAGCCCATCTTCTCAAGCAGTCTAATTCCAATTCCCTTTGTATGTTTCTCAAATGAACCAAATTTCCCATCCATTTCAAATAAATTATGAACCGGCTTCTTCTTCGATTTCCTCCTCGACCCATTAATGTAATCAGGATTCGAGCACCTAACCCATAAATAACACTACTTTTCTTCATCTTCTTCTTCTAATCTCAGATATAAAATACTACTTATATACAAATCAATACCTTGCTGCGGACAATTCAAATTCAATAGACAAATATATGTATTGTGTTTCTAACTGATAGGATCTCGTGGTGTGTGTATATATAGTGAAGATTAATAGGTCAATAGGGGTATATATCTATATCTATGTATATATAAAAACACAATAATTGCTTCCTCCGCAACTTTCCATTAAAATATAAAATAAAAATTTATTAATATTATTCTCCATTTAATGCATGTTTGCAAACTCTAAATAAAAAATAAAAGTGTTTATTTTTAAAAAAAAAAATATTTAAAATATATTTTTAATTATTATTTTAAGTGCTTAATGCATGTTTACAATTTCTAGTATAGATAGATTCCATCTTTTGTTTCAAATTAAAAATAATATAAAATTTTGACACCACCATATCGATATAAAAAAAATTATTTACATATTAAAGACAATTTTATATCTGTCTCAAATATCTATCGTTAAAATATTTTTTTTAGGCTTAGTCTTGTATGCACCAATTACACCGTGCAACTCAAGTGTATTTTTAAAAAGTTACACAAAATACTACTGAAAAGTTACACAAGTTATTATTGAAAAGTGTATCTTTAGTGGTGTAACTTTTCAGTAATAATTTGTGTAACATTTCAATAGTATTTTGTGTAACTTTTTAAAAATAAACTTGAATTGCACGGTGTAACTGGTGCACAAGAGAATTATATATTTTTTTTTTGGTGATATGTTTAGATTCCTAACAAATTCAATAGTTGTTGCGTAACATTCATTAAATGTAAATAAAATTTGTGCAATATTCTCATAGCCATACATAAAATTTAATTTAGGGATAGTTTATTATTTTCCTGGAAAATTAATTGTTTACTTTATTATTTTCATCTAACCTTTTTAAAGATTTATTTAGTTAATTAATTAAGATATGACAAGATTTGTTTTTGTAGAATGGACATTGACCAAGTCAAATTCAATATTTTTATTCATGTAGGCGCATATCTGTTTTTCTAATTCTCTAATAATTGGAAACTAATCTTATACTATTTTTTTTTGTTAGAATTTTGATTTTGAAGGAGTGTTCATTAATCTAATTTAACTAACTTATTAAAGAGAAAAAACGACAATCTCAGTAAGACTATTTGTAATCGATATGTCCTACTTGCAGAATAGATCATTGTGATATTATACGATCTCAAAATCAAATTACATTGAATAAAAAACAAATCAAAGTGAAAACAATAACACTGATGTAGAAAATTTTTATCTGGGAAAAAGTAAATTAAAATAAGAATCATTTTAATATGTCAAAAGAATTAAACTTCAATTACTAGAGGGAAGCCGGCTAATATTGAATCATGCAGAGGCGATTACTTCGTTTAATATTAACCGCGCATTTTTATAATAATACTTGCTTTTATAATAATTGAATTGGAATTGTAAATAAAATAAATAAATTAAAAGATAGATTTGTAATATATTAATTTATTAACGAGTAAGTCTCTTGTGCACCAGTTACACTGTGCAACTCTAGTTCATTTTTAAAAAGTTAAACAGTTTATAACTGAAAAGTTAAACAGTTTATTACTGAAAAGTTAAACTATGAAAGATACAATTTTCAGTAATAAATTGTTTAACTTTTCAGTTATAAATTGTTTAACTTTTTAAAAATGAACTTAAATTGCACTGTGTAGCTGGTGCATACAAGACTTAATCCATTATTAACATTTAATTTTTTTAAATATTAGATTCTAGATATCCAAAATTTGGATACACATCTTTACCGTAAATTCAATAGTTGTAATAAAATGTAAATGAAATTTATGCAATATTCTCATATTCATACATATGATTTAATTTTGGGATAGTTTATTATGTCTTGGAAAATGAATTGTTTATGAGAAGGTCTTGTATGATGTGCAATATTGATTTTAAAAACATAAAATTTTAAAAATTGTGGGTCAAAATAATAAAATTTGCAGATCTTATGTGGGTCAGACCGTTAATCCCGACTGTGTTACTATATAAATAAATGAGTTACTGTAAGATAAAATGAGTGTTACTATTTCTTAAAAAAATTATTTTTTATACTTTTAAAGTAACTATAAGGATAATATGTATTTTTAGAAGAACAAATATGTGTTTCTTAATTTGTTTTTTTATTTTGATTTATGTTGATATGTGTTGTTAATGTAATAATAAATCTTTTAATACCTTACATTTGTTATTATAAGGGCAATATATATTTTTCTAAGAACAAATAAATATTTATGCATACAGTAACAAACATTTGCTATTACGATAACACACATTACTGCAAAAGTAGCACATATTTTGCTCCTAGGTTATGTTACTATAAGGGCAAATGTGTGTTACTGTAAGGACACAACGTATTTTTTTGTAAGAATAAATATGTGTTTCTTAATTTATTCATTATCCCTTTAAATCTAGGTATATTATTTCATTTAGTAACACAAATTTTACTATTTTATATGTATTATTATATTAAAAATAATATAATTTTTATGAAAATAGATATTATGAAAAACTAATATTTTATCTTATAGTAACATACATTTTGCTCTTATATTGTATGAAAAAAGTTTGTTTCTACAAAAATAAATGAATATATGTAAATAAAATATATTTAGTTTTATACTAATACAATTGCTTATTGTAACATGCATTTGCTCATATACTAATACAAATTGGAGGCTAAAATTCTGAAAGTCGAAAATTGTCAAGATCCGATACGACCCGATCAAGATCCGTAAATTTTATTATTTTGACCTGCGAATTTTTAAAATTTCTATTTTAAAAATCAATATTGCATGTGCATTATTGCACACACTTTTCGTGATTGTTTATATTTTTCGTCTAACTTTTTTAAAGATTTATTTTATTATTAATTAATTAAGATACCACAAGATTTATTGTTAGACAAAAACTTGTATGAATCCGAGTTCACGGTGAACTTGAGTTATCAATTATCAATGTCATTTGTATACACAATCACTTTTAAGTATATTCATTATCACTGTTATGTGTATACACTATCACTGTTAAAAAATTAAGTATATTTATAACAATGATAGTATATATTAAAAAATGTGATAGTGATTACACATAACAGTGAGTTCATGTGAACTCGAGTTCACAAGATACCTACTCTTATTGTTATAGAAATACATAAAATGGACATTGACTTAGTCAAATTAATTTTAAAATAGGCACATATCTATTATTCTAGGCAAAAGCTTGTATGTACTCGAGTTTGCGGTGAACCCGGATTATCAATTATCAATATCATGTGTATACACCATCACTGTTATGTATATTCACTATCACTGTTATACATATATATTATCACTATCAATTACAATAGTTCCTTTTACTATCGGTATATGTCATATAATTTCCTTTGCTATAGATCGAAATTGCAACCACCGAGGGGATCACCTGAAACTGCACTCCAGAACCGTCATCTCTACCAATGGGGCACCATCACCACACCATAAGAGGGAATAAATATTCTCTCTCCATTTCTTGAACCTAAGACCTTAGACAGTGAAGCTCTAGTCACTTAAGTTATCCATATTTGACAAATTTATTTATTACTCCCTCCGTCCAATAATTGTTTTCACACTTTC
This sequence comes from Prunella vulgaris, assembly GCA_026898435.1. Lineage (NCBI taxonomy): Eukaryota > Viridiplantae > Streptophyta > Magnoliopsida > Lamiales > Lamiaceae > Prunella > Prunella vulgaris. The sequence goes on along the minus strand of JAPKLY010000354.1, from coordinate 314,748 downwards.
CTTTTCCGTCCGTCCCACAATTATTTTCACACCCTATAAATGGAAACTATTACTTTAACTTTATCCTCATAATCCAACTAATCTCATTATTTTAATAATATAACTTTAAACAACACACTACTTTTCTTAAAAATTGTGTCATCCCAAAGGTGAAAACACCTCTGGGACGGAGGGAGTAGTATGCTATAAAAATTGCATTAAATATATTCTGAAAGTATGGTACTTATTAAATAGAAATATTGCAAAAATAAAACATTGCTTGTCTATTTAATTTGTTTTACCAAAAAAATGTTTTACTTTTTGATTTAATAAAAAAAGAACACAAATAAATGTGTACTTCCTCCATCATTTCGCGATTATTCGCACACTTATTTTATTCATTAATTTCAAAATTATTACACACTCAAAAAAAAATTAATTTATATGCAATGTTACAGAAAATATATACTTCCGCTATATGCTCTCGATTAATCTTCACTTTTTTCCCTTTTTTTTTGGATATTTCACAATAAAAAAAAGGAAATAAAATATTTTCCCAATACTTACTTCTTTTAAAAATCATTCATCCATTGGTCCAAATAATTAATTAATAATTTTAACTAGTACATAATCCGCGTACTACGCGGGTGGTGAATTAATTTTTAAATTTTTTTTTAGTATATAAATCATATTTTATCAAAATATTTTGTAAAATAGATGATGCCAAAACATTTTAATTTTAATTTAATTAATTGAATAAATTATTTATGTTAATGCTATATTTTAGGATAATTAAAACATAATCCTGAAAAAGAAATTTAGGTAAATTCGTAAATAATTTTTAGGTACATTCGTAAATAGATTTTTTTAATGTTATTGCTATTTTTTAGTTAAATTTGAAAATAATTCTAGTTTAAAAAAATTATAATGTTCACATATTTTTAAAATTATACTTTTATAATTTTGACCTTTTAAAAAAATTGTTTTAAAAAATCTATTTAAGTAGACCTTTTCATATTTTAATAATAGATTTTCAGAAATTTAGATATTCAAAAATTAAAAAAACGGTACATTAATACCCTTTTAGATTTTAGAGGTAAATGATTGGTATAATGGGTGTCTAAATGTGTGGAGTTAGTTTCCTCTAAAGTTTCTGACCAATTAAGTACTACTTTATAACTCACATAATAATCTAAGTACATAACCCGCATACTACATGGGAGCTGAATTAAATTTTAAAATTTTTAATAGTAATTTATACCGTTAATAAAAAAATGATATTTAATTCTTGTTACCCCCAATAAAATATTAAATTTGCAGAAAAATATAGTTGGTATATTTGTTTTTCTTTTCAGTAGTTTTTTTTTCTTATAACAGTAAATAATTTTGATTTAATTTTCTGCTTCATTCAATTACATTTTTTTTTGTTCAGTTAATGTTAAAAAATTTAATTGTAAAATAATATTAAAATTCTAATCTAATCCAAATTTTGTTCATCCAAATTTTTAAACAGTTCATATTAAATTTAAACCAAAACAAATATTTGAATAAGTCAAAATTAAAATTAAAATTTCAAAAATATATCAAATTTTTTAATTTTTTAAAACCAAATTAATTACGCAAAAATTATAACTTTAAAACCATTCATACTATATTTTAACCAAAACAAAATATTTAAAGTTGTCAAAATTAAAATTAAAATTTTAAAAATATGTTAAAATTAAAAAAAAAATTAAAACCAAAATTATTTATGAATTTACCTAAAATATAGCAGTAACATAAAAATATATTATTAACAAATTAACCTAAATGTTTTAGGATAATCGATAAAAATGAAGAACGAAGAACACAGAATTTGTTGACCCAGTTCACCTGAAAGGCTACGTCTGGGGGCGTATCAAGCCAGAAGATTATTCCACTATATCTTGTGAATGAGATCCTTATATATAGGTTACAAACTAGGGTTTACATGAATATAGAATACACAAGGAAATGACTAAACTATCCTTCTAGTAAATACTTTTGATGAAAGGCACATAAATGTAATTTCCTTTAACACTCCCCCTTGTGCCAAATCAAAAGGATGAATGGTGCATGAATGTTGCATCGATAAAAACCTTGCCAAGTAACATCCATATCAGAAAAATAAACATTGGTCGAAGGGAAAATGAATTGCAACGCACCTATGTTAAGACTCCCCCTGAAGTCTACACATCTCAACTGATAGGTACATCTATCAAGTGAGCTCAGAAAATTTACACATCTAAATTCCTTTAAGATGTTTCTCAAAGGTTGTCTTGGACAATGATTATGTAAATAGATTAGCCACATTTTCTTTAGAGCTTACTTAAATTACTTAAATCTTGAGCAAATATTGTTATTGCTTGTTATAGGAAAACTTCGGTGTTATATATTTTATATTATCACCTATATAACACAGATTCATCTGTTCAATGCATGCAATATATTTTTGTATATACATAAAGGATCTTCAGTGGTAGAACTTAAGCCACTAATTCCTTGAATGTGTGATGAGATTTTACTAAATACACTCACAAATTGTTTCATGTAAGGTACTAATCTCTAGATAGCTTAAAGTGATAGCTATCAAAGTTTTCTTAATTGATGCCCAAGATATCACCATGTTTCTCATGGTAAATACATAATCAATTTGGGAACTCATGTGGTTAAGATATAACCAACATTAGTAAAACCAAATAACATATTATTTAGTGTATAAGTGTATAGGATAGCATTCAATATTTTCTTAAGGGTTGCAATTTCATTTGCAGTCCTTTTCAACATTTATATAGTAAATAACATGCCCATGTCAATGATTTATTTTAAGTATCAAAGTACATTCTTGACACCATTCAAATGATATTGTGTTGGTCCTGTAATAAATTTAGTTAACAAGTTCATTGAGAAAGTAATATCTGGCTGAGTATATTGAGCTAAGTACAATAATGCGCCTACTGCACTTAAACAAGGAATTTCAATTCCTAATATCTCTTCGTCATTTTGCTTTGGACGAAATGGATCTTTCTTTAAATCCAAACATCAGCCGATCGTGAGAGTGCTAACAGAATGCATTTTGTCCATGTTAAATTGCCTGAACATCTTTTGGACATATGCAAACTGGTGGATAAGTATTCCACAAACTCAATAAAATTGAGTTTTCCCAAGATCCTTTATCTCAAATTCAAATTTCAATTAGTTTCAGGATTTCTCTTATTTCATTAAGAGTACCCATGTTCATCCATCAACATAAGTGTCATAATCGCAAACCCAAAACTCATTTTTCTTTATAAATACGCAAGGGCATTGTTCTTTGTTTTTGTAACCTTTCCCAATCAGGTAGTCACTTGACTTGGTTAATAGAAGGTCATCAGACACTTTCATATATATATATATATATATATCTGAATCAAGATCCCCATTGAGATATACAGTAACCATATTCATAAGCTGCATTGTCAATCCTTCGGATGCTACTAAGCTAATTAAGTAGCAGAACGTTATAATGTCTATAACACAGTATGACTCCTTATAATCAATTCCAGAGCGTTATGAGAAACCTTGCGCTATAAGGCAAGTTTTCTATATCAGGACCATATATTTCTCATTACGCTTTATGACAAAGATGCATTTATGTCCTACAGGCTTTACACTTGGTCGGGCTAGCACTACCGGACCAAATACCTGTTACTTTGTCAGAGAATCAAGTTCTACCTGGATTGATTCTTGTTTTTAGGCCAGTTTGCTCTTTGTTGATATTTTACATCTGAGCTTGGTTCGATTTCATTGTGCTCTATATTTTCTTGAGCAACAGTATAAATAAATACATCACTAGTATGTGTGCAATGTCTATCCATCGACTTATATGCACTCTCATAATTAATAGAGTTTTTTCATTATCTGGAATCATATTGAACATCGGAGCGTCCTCCAGTGATGATTCTTGGACATAACTATAAACAGAGACAATCTCATGAGATGTATTTTTGACATTGATGATCAATGAATTGAATTGTGCCGCACCTACCATTCATTACTTTGGGTGGTGTCAATCGAACCAGGTGGCCTCCCCCTTTTCCTTTTAGGAGCCACGGCCTCAACCACACCTCCACCAAGTGTGGTTGCAACACCTTTTCTACGGTGTTGTGCCCCTTATTAGGGACTTCTAACCTTGCAGGCACATTTGCAGCTGATATGTATGACCTAGTCACTTTAGCAATATCAATGAACGAATCAGGCATCGAATTTGTTACGTTCTAGATATTTATTATTTTACATCACTTTTTCATTGTGAAGTTTGGGGATCAAATGAGACAAAGTGGGGATCAACCATGATACTTCCAGTCGTTCCCACGGAAAATTCTTTTTCTTATCTCCCCCTAACGACGGGAAGACTGCCTCATTCAAGTGACAATCCGCAAATCTAGTAGTAAATAGGTCGCCTGTCAAAGGTTCTAAGTTGCGGATAATTGTTGGAGATTCATATCCAACATACATACTTAATCGTTTCTGAGGACCCAATTTAGTGCGCTGTGGGGGCGCAAATAGGCACATATGTTGCACAACCAAATATGCGTAAATGTAAAATATCAGGCTCATATCCAGTTACCAACTGGTACGCAGAGAATGGTTGGTTAACAGTGGGTCTGAAACGTATAAGTAAAGATGCATGCAATATTGCATAACCCTATGCAGAGATAGGCATGTTGGTGAGCATAACCAGTGTCTAACCACCATGTATTTTCTTTAGATGGTGGCCTCTGCGAGACCGTTTTGTGTAGCACATCGGTATCAAGATGCTTTACATTGATCCTTATATATATGCAATAATCATCAGATGCTTTTGATGTAATAATGTAATATTGTGATTATGGTGGTAAGCCCTAAGACATGTACTTTGTGCTAAGAGTTTTGCATGCATAATATCTTGTGGACAGTAAACTGACATGTGACCCGTATATCAAAGTATAATCCAGTACCATAAAATACTTGAATGATCCGCATTCTGGATTAATCAATCCACAAATATCATCATATATCTTGTGTAAGAATGAAATATTTTATTTGTATCTTTAGCATAAACATGTCTCATTGTTACTTTTGCTAAAGAGTAGGCTTTGTAGAATGAGTGACTTGCCTTAAAAATTTATAACGAGGCAGAGTGAGATGTAAATAGTATATCTGGTGCTTCAGAAAATAAGAAGTGCAACGATGCAGCAACAAGATTGATATCGTGCATTATATCAATTTTCATCTCATTTCATGTGTCACTCTAAAAATAAAGACGTAATGTGAGTTCTTCAACATTATGAATTATTATACAAAAGCCCATATCTATAAGTATCGCATAGTCCACCAGTGATAAAATAAAGTTAAATTCAAACAGTAGTGAGGTTCATCCCACTAGATTGACATCTTAGTTCCTTTAAAATGTGTTTTCT
>JAPKLY010000354.1:237906-304310 GCA_026898435.1 Prunella vulgaris | reverse complement strand
TAATTGTAACACACATTTGCTTCTCATTTTGTGTTGCTATATGAGCAAACATATGTTACTATAAGGACAAAATGAGTTTTTATAAGAATAAATAAGTGTTTCTTATTTATTCATCATCCTTTTAAAATCTAGGTATATTGAATCATGTAGCAATACACTTTACTATTTTATATGTGTTGTTATATGACAAATAATTAAATTCTATAAAAATAAATAATATATTTGTGAAAAACTAATATTTATTCTTATAGTAACACACATTTTACTCTTTATATTATATAAAAATCTTAATTCTATAAAAATACATGAATATATGTGAAAAGAATAACATTTTATATGATAGTAACATACATTTACTCTAATTGTAATACACATTTGTTTCTCATTTTGTGTTACTATATGAGCAAATATATGTTACTATATGGACAAAATGAGTTTTTATAAGAATAAATAAGTGTTTCTTATTTATTCATCATCATTTTAAAATATAGGTATATTGAATCATGTAGCAATACACTTTTTAATATTTTATATGTGTTGTTATATGACAAAATAATTATTTCTATAAAAATAAATAATATATTTGTGAAAAATTAATATTTATTCTTATAGTAATACACATTTTACTCTTTATATTATATAAAAATATTTATTAAATAAAAATAAATGAATATATGTAAAAAGAATAACATTTTATATGATAGTAACATATATTTGCTCTAATAGTAACACACATTTGCTTCTCATTTTGTTTTACTATATGGACAAATATATGTTACTGTAAGAATAAAATATATTTTTATAAGAATAAATATTTCTTTTTTAATGTAATCATTATATCTTGAAATCTTGGTATATTGATTCATGTAATAATAATTTTTTTACAATTTTATGTGTTATTATACGAAAAAATAATTATTTCTACAATAATAAATAAATATTTGTAAAAAAATAATATTTTTTATAGTAACATACATTTTACTTTTTTATTATATAAAAAATTATTTATTCTATAAAAATAAATTATTATATATAAAATCGCAACATTTAATATGATAGTAACACAAATTTTATCTTTCAGTAACACACATGTGTCTATATTTTAATACAGTCTAAAAGGAAATTATTAAATTTATAATATAATATTATTTAAAAAAAAATTCTAACATATAAAATAAAAAAAAATTATGTGGTTAAAATTAAAAAAAGAAAAAAAGGCAACATAACATACTGACCGCATGCATATACCTGTGAAATTTGAATGTTATGCCACCCGCATGCAAATACCCATGTTGGGCATAGGCGTCTATTTAATATTTTTTAAATTTATTTTTAGAAATTTCTACGGTATAAATTTTTATATAAGTTTTTGTCTTATATATGATTATTTATTTTTAAGACCTAAAATAGTTTTAACCTTATAATTTTATCTCTGCATTTATATTTAACTCGACGGTTACTTTTATTAGTTATAATACTAACATTAACAATAAAGTAATTTAAATGACGAAGGCTAATATAATATTATATATATACATATATATTAGAATAAGTAAAAATAATTAATAATTAATTCATTAAATATATATGTATTTTTTATATAGTATTAAAAAATAATATTGTTCATCCTAACTTAGATAGTATTATTATAATACTAATATTATATATTACATATGTCATTAGGTAATATTTTTCTATTGACAATATTTTTTTACGGAATTTGAGTTTTGTTATATTTTACTTTGGTTGTTTTGATTATTCAATTTCGATACTTTTTAACATACACACACATATATATATATATATACATGTATATCACAATATATATAACTAGGATGTATACCCGCGAATTTCGGGGTATGAAACAAAAACACATATATTAAAAGAAAATCAAGAAAAAAAATATACATATATATATATATATGTGTGTGTGTGTGTGTGATTTCTTGAATTTATCATATATGTATATCAATGATTTACACATGCATAACGCATACACAATTTTGCAGTAAAAAATTAAGTAATTAAAAAATATGTATACATGCATAGCGCGTATACAGATATTATGCTCTAGAACATATTTTTTTTCAAAATTATAAATAACTTACGGTATGTATGACATACAAAATGATTTTAATGCGAACCTGTAATTAAAATTTACCATAAAAAATAAATAAACAATATCAAAATATTAAGAACATGGAAAAAATTATTATAAAGACAAATAAATTAAGTAATTAAAGAATATGTACGCATGCACAACACATACACAATATTATGCTCTAAAACATTTTTTTCTAAAATTATAATTAACTTACGGTATGTATGACGCAGACACAATGATTTTAATCCGAACATGTAATTAAAATTGAACATAAAAAAATAAATAAATAATATCAGAATATTATAAACATGAAAAAAAATATTTAAAAGACAAATAAACAATTCAAACATCAAAATTTTAAATCAAATAGTTGTGCAATTGTAGCAATTAAACATTACCTCCAAAAGAAAACCACGAAAATTGTGTTGCAATAAAAAAATATTATTCTAAAAAATTGTTAGATGTAAAACATGAACCTGCAAAAAAAAATTTGAACATAAAAAGATAAATAAACAATTAGAATATCATAATACTATAAATAAGAACATCAGAAAAAAATAATAAGAAGAAAGAGACGCACCTAGAAATAAGGTTAAAAGATAAGAATAATATTTTTTATAGAGTAGAAATTTATAGAAGTATAGAAATTAAGATGAACGGTTGAGATTAAAAAAATTAGATATAGGATTTGATATTGTGAATATATTTATGAGATTTATATAAGATTTATATAAAATTATATATATATATATATATATATATATATAATTAATGTAGGGTCAAGATTATAATACTTGAAATATAAGGTTTAGATTTTTTTTTTTTTTGTCAGAGTTAATGAGTAGAGAAGAATTTCAAAATCGAGCATTTTGGTTGATTTCAAAACTTCGTCTTTATATAATATAAAGATACGTAGAGATTAATATATGATAATATAATTCTAATATAATAATTCTAATAAAATTACACATTAATTAATGTAGAATTTTTTATTATAATGGTCTAGATATGTGGAGGAATGCTATTTAGGAGAATATGATATTATGATTTTTTTTTTGTCTTTAACTTTTTTTTTTTAAATTCGAAGGTATGAAAATTTTATGAATTCTAATTGTATCGTATGTCACAAATCCATGAAATTCTGCAAAGTCTATAAAGTTCTATAAAATCCATTAAATTCCTGATTTTAAAAGTCTTACAAAATCCTGCAAAATTTTAAAAGTCATTAAAATCCTATAAAATCTTTAAAATCTGCAGAATTTTTTTCAGCTAAAAAAATCTTTTAAAATCCTAATCCAATACACCCCCTAAATTTCAAATTTTTTGCGATTTCAATTTTTTCATTTTTGTGTAGCAACAGTTGTACATCGACTTTGTTTCAATATTTTCGAAGTTTAGTAGATGAGTGAATAGTGATGAGGGTAAGTTATGGAATTTTGTGGTGTGTGTACTCAGTACTCATTTTGTCTGTGTACTTCAGACATTTGTGGGTGCATATAACCTGGGCCTTAATTAATATTTTGGGCCTTGTTACACTTTTTCATTGGCCCAGATTGTTGTCACTAAGACCAATTGTGTGTGTACTTCAGACATTTGTAGTTGCATATAACCTGGGCCTTAATAAATATTTTGGGTCTTGTTACACTTTTTCATTGGCCCAGATTGTTGTCACTAAGCCTAATTGGACAATACCGAATGTATAAACTATTATTTATTTGGTAATTTTTTTCAAAAATTTTTACTCTTTCGATTTTTTTTTTTCGAGTATAATGAAAAAAAAATCGTAATTTTTTCCAATTTTTTTAAAAATTTTGAAAAAGGATTATGAAACATTTTTAGGGGTTGTGTATTTTCCAAAGAAGCTACTTCCAATAAACTGGGCTTTCCATTCAAGCTCAGGTATTTATTTTGGTTTAGTTCTAGCCCAACCTTTCCTTTTTTTTTTTCACGTTTTTTAAAAAGAATTCTTGGTCGTGTGGCGCGAATCAGCAGGTTGGACCGTTTGATTCCTCTTGGTTTTAAAAATAGATAACTTATAACTTTATAAATAACTTATAAAATTATTATTTATTGTTATGTTTTTCATTACACCAAATATATATTATATAGTTAATAATATTGGCGATTGAATATTTAATATCCCCCTCCTCTCTTTTTTTTCTCTAGCTTGTTTTGTTTTGGGATTTGGGCGTGGGTAACAAGTCATGATTTTAAAATTTTGTAATGTGAAATTTTTAATAATTAGTAAAAGTGTGTGTTTGTTTTAAAATTTTGGTAGGATCGAATATTACAAATTCACATGTAGTTTTGTTAGTTGTTTGTAGACAAAAGAATGAATTTGTAATAGTGACTCAAGTACTTTTTCATGCCTTTTAAGAGAAACAATAATGATCATTGACAATATAAACAAATGGTATTGATTTTCTGACGTCAAATTAAACAAAAAATAATGCAGGTTACATTCATCGAAAGCACCAAAAGTTGTTTAAATATTAAAACCACTATCTCCTTATAAATCATTCACAATTTTTTAGCACTAAAAATAGATATAAAAATATTGATAAAATACATGTGATTGAGAAAAGTGAAAAAGTAACGTGAATAATATAAAAAGTACTCAAAATAATAATAAAAAAGTAAATAGTAATTTTTAAAAAAAACTAAAAAAGTAAATAAACAACATACAATGGAACAGACGAAAATGATAAAATAAGCCATTTATATTGGGATGGAATCATGAAAGGAGTAATAAACTCTTTTTTTTTTTTTATCTCGTGTAAACAATAAAATAGAATTTTGAGTCCACATGAGTCTGTAGAAATGTTTTCCTAAATTAATGTAATTAGAATTATAATCTTCCTATTTTATCCTTAGGAGGATATTGCTGACTTTAAATTCGAAGCCAGGGATAAATTGGTGAATTTATGGTAGGGCCGGGGAGTAATTACCATGATTTTAGGCTGTAGCTCAATGTTGCTATCATCTTATGGTGTGCTTCCACCTACTCATGTAAACACCACCAAAATCTGATGTTGTTTTTTTTTTCCTATTTAATTAAATCATAAACTTGACCACAAATTTGTGTATAATATACTTGACATAGGACAATGTTTGATGTAAAAAGAGAAATGGACGAGAGTGTGTTTGATTTAAAATATAAAATTATTAATCTATTGAAAATATGTATGTTTTGGATGAATAAAGAATAATTAATTTATTTGAATGAGAATATAATATTGCAAATTAACTTTTATTTGTGAAAGACATAATTAAAGAGAGTATAAAAAGAAAGAAAAATAGGAAGAAGAGAAGCATCTGCATCTGCATCTGCATCATCTTCTTTAGAAAGGGAAGGCAGTTATGGGTTGAAGAGAAACACGAATAGTATCGTCCTACATTGTCAATCACTAGCATTCTATTATTCATTATTACTTTGAAGTATTACCTCTCCTACTATAGAGTACTATTTGCATACGCACACATCAACCATTTTCATGTTGCCGCATATCACACTTTTATTATATTGAATTGAATAGTTTCCATTATTCATTGCACGCTTCCCCCATCCATAACTCTCTTTATTTATCTTGGCCCTAGATTCTTGATTTAATTAACCAATTATAAAGGTTGGAACGATAATGAATTTTCCCATAATTAATTTTCAGTAAAAATAAATTTATGCGTTATTTGAGTAAAATATTCAAATTGATTGATTTTCTACTCACTAGAATATTCGGTTCAATAAACTACTTAATTTTTTAAATTAAATCATTTTAAACTACTTACTAGCATATTTTTTGTCAATAAATTATAAAAATTTAATTTTCTAGTTGATAAGTTACAAATATATACTGACAAAATTGAAAAACTTATTTTTTTAACATTTAAAAAATAACTTAATTTTAAAAAAAAAAGGATTTAACAAAGTTTAAAAAACTGAATTTTTGTATACTACACATATCTGAATATTCAGTACAATATCACTTTATAATTGGTATTTTTTTTATTGTCATCAGAATAAAGAAAATATATTTTCGTTATTTTAATATGTGTTATAATATTTTTTAAGTAATCTTATTAATTTTTTTTTGTAAAAATTATAAATTATAAATTTTTTAATTGGCATATCAGTTTGTATTTCATATAAGTTTTAGACAAAATATTACTCCCTCCATCCCAAAAGACATTGCATACTTTCTATTTTGGTCTGTCCCACAAAAAGTTTGCATGTCTAAAAATGGAAATCGATCATTTATTAAACCACACCCTCACAATATACATATAATATTCATAAAAATGTACTTATTATACATTTTTCTTAAACTGCGTGCCCAAAAGACACCGCAATGTCTTCTGGAACGGAGGGAGTACTATTGTGGCATAAATATGCATGAAGAAAAGGGGTCAGCCCAATTCTTGATATTGTTGTGAAAAGAATTATATGAATTTGAGCCTCCAAACTGGGGTCTACTGGAACCCGGGTTTAACCCTAAATGGGCCGAAATTTCCTAATGTAATAGTGTAGGGTCTGTCTATACTTATTTGTAATAGGCCCAGATGTGAAGGGCAAATAGGTCTTTTCATTCTTTTATGCTTGAACCTCTATAAATAGAGGACTTCATCCACATTTGTAAATGAGGGAACACCATTCAAGAAATAATACACATAGGCTAGGGGGCTCTCTTGAGAGCACTCAAAGCCACCATATTCAAGGGAGGAGCTCTCAAACTCTTCTCGCAGTGCTGGTGTTTTACTTATTTATTGTTTTTATATATTTATCGGATACCCTTATAGCCACATTAAATCCATTCATAAAGTCCGATAAATCGGTAACAACAATAAGCACGTCAAGTCCCGGTCCAAGACAAAATACGAAAAGTCCAGACTGCCCAAAGGGGCTCAGGCCAACAAAAGAATCATGATTATGTGTGATATGGCTAGGCGGTCTGAGACGTCCTTACTGAGGAACAAGTGAATTCAGGTTAACTCGCTACTTTAAGAAGTCAGATGGCCTGAGGGCACAGTAAAAAGTGTGAAGGGGAACAAGCCGCCTGAAGAATCTTCAGTTCAAACCTATCGACCAGTGAAATCAGGATGCATGAAAACACAGGCTGAAATATGACATAGTTAGATGACCCGAGGCAAAGCCTCTTAGGATCAAATATACACTACTCAGTCCACTCCACTTATGTTCTATCCTGAATACTAAAGACCCGTTTAATAAGGAACGAGGGCAAGATTCATGGCGATCGTGTGTTATACCTATTATGACATCAAGTTAATTGCTCCCAAAGTCAAGTGTCCAGATGGAAATCGGAAATTGGAGAGAGCAGCTTCAATAAGTGTCCACTACACTCACGATCTGGTACCACAACCAAACATGAGTTACAAGCATAGCGGGACTACTGAACACGTGTCCCACAATAGCTCAATAGAATGCTTATAAATAGTCCATATGCTTTGTAGAGAAGGAAGATCTCATTTGACAAAAAAAGGACAAATTACATCTTATAATCAGCATTATTTTTGCCTTTTATCAATAAAAGAATACATGTACTAAAGTCTTAGTCCTTGTAATACAAGGCTAGACAATTCTTAGTCCTATTTCCATTCATCTTATTCCTATTAACCGAGATATTTAATCCATATAGTTCAGCAACAAACAATTACGTAAACATATACACAATAAATCGTATGATGAATAACAATTTATTATAGGTATATTGAGATATGATTGATATATAGATAGGTGTAAAATAGAATATTGTATAATATAAATGAACTGACATCATACTTTCTATGAATTAACACCATATGTATCACGCATACCACAATATATGAACTGATGTCATACTGTATATGAACTAACACTACATTGTATATGAATTAACACCGCATATCGAAATGTGTGCTATTGCGTGAATTGAAATATGTCGTGCATGGAACTATTTTTTAGTATTATTCACCTAATATTTACATAATACTCAATCTATATTTTATCAATATGTGTTGACCTAGATTTGTATAAATTTTTGAATTAAGTTTATTTATATAATATCATTTAATAAATACGAAAAGTATAGAAGTATATTTTATATAACATATATAAGTATACATTAAAATTTAATAAATAAAATTGGACACGTGACTTAGAGTGATACACAGATCCACCCCGTCGTACAATTAGAGTTGGCAATTTCGGCCCGGTCCAACAGACCGGCCCACCTACCCGATATTTGGACTGGGCTGGGTTCAATTTTGCAGGTCCGATTAGAAAATGGACTATTTCGGCGCTGTCTGTGAATATACCTTCCTACCCGATATTTGGACTTGGCTGAGTTCAATTTTGCAGGTCCGATTAGAAAATGGGTCGTCCCGGCGCAGTCCGTGAATATACCTTGGCCCGATGGACCGGCCCGATGAGTCTGTTTACATATAAATTATAGTAATTTTGGACCGGTTCGGTCCGTAAATAGCGTGGGTCAAGACAAGAGGATTTGATATTGTCATTTTTAATTGATATGTCCGTCATATTCATAGCAATCATTTTTTCATATTAAAAATATTTTTCAAGCATCACTTGTAATATTCTTATAGTTATTTATTCTGATATTTTAAAAAAAATTTAATCAAATATAATTTATATTATTTTGATTTTCAAGAATTCTCTTAAATAAAACATAATTAAATAATTATAAATTTTAGTATCATTCTTATTTATTTTTAATTTAATAAAATATAAAATAATTAATTACAATACTTTGTTGTTATACTTATTTAAAATATAATGTAGATAGATTTTATATTATGATATTTTTTTTAAAAAATGGCACAAGAATTAAATATAAATTGTTCTTATTTTTAATTAATTAATTTAGATTAAAGATATAGATATAAATTATTTTAAATTAAAGATAATACTTTATACATAATAAAAGATTATATAAATATAATATTTATAATTATAATTATAAAAAAAATATTGACACAAAAATTATAATTGTTTTTAGTTTAAGTGGTTTACAACTTCTTAATTAAGTTCATAGTATTTGGAACCAAAGTACAAATGGAGTTAACCGTTTAGTTAGTTTTGTAATGTTTGGGTCAATTCAGCAAGTTAAATTTTGTATTAGACTAAGTCTGAATTGAATGAAACTATTTCCAAAATATTTAGGAAAGATATTATATAAATCATTTTCATATTATAAATCACTTTGTAATATAATTTTTTTTTTTACTTGTTAAAAAGTGGTTCATGATATGAACCACTTTCATACAATACTTATTCTTATTGAGATATACTCCCTCCGTCCCACTATAAGTTGTTCATTTTACCATTTTCGTTTGTTCCACTATATGTTGCTCATTTGTTTTTTTATCTTATTTGGAAATTACTATTCATTTCTTTATTATTATTTTCAAAACTGTTTACAATTTTCTATTACTTTTTCATTTTATTTCTTCACATATCTTATATTTTTTCACTTTTTTCATTACATCACTTATACTTTTTCATTTTTATCTTAATTTGTGTGCCCAAAAGCAACGAGCAACTTATACCGAGACGGAATAACCACCAACACTCAAGAATGATGATAATCATATCCTTTACCATTAAGTATTAACCACAAAAAAAAATCATTTTCTTTATTATGTCAGCAAATCATTAAGAAAGCTGTGAAAGGTATATCCAATTAATCCACTATATCACAATCCCAATTGGGCTTTGATTGATTAATCCCACCCACCAAGTGGGCCCACTTGCATTCAAACTAGGTTTCCCACAACTAATGATTTTGAAGGCAAGAGACCCCTTCCTTCCTATATATATATATATAATGGCGATGCAACAAGTACATCCACTCCACCATCACCAATATGCATGCTGTGTGTACCTCACTAGCTATACCACTACTACTTCCTCTCTTATGCTTGATGATGCTATTTATGTTGCCACTCATCTTTATATATATTTTGCATTAATTCATCACCAATTATATATATACATTCACGCCTAAGACTATATATATGTTCTTGCAATTATCTCAATTGACTTCAAAATACTACTACCTCCGTCCCAGGTCTTTCTTCAAAAAGACTCAGGCACGTGGATTAAGAAAAAAATAGAGTATGTGAGTGTGAAGTTAATTAATAAAATATAAAAAATGTACTTTATTGACTTTTATGAGTGTAAATTATTTCCTTTTTAAGGTATGAAGAAGAGTTGGACATCCCGAAATGGAAAAATAGGAAGAAAGAATTGGGACGGAGGGAGTATTATCTATAACTTACCCTTTCTTTAATAACGACTGTTGTAATTTGAGTTTTTTTTTGCACTTTTTGTCTCACTGGCATGTATTATTTTAGAATTGGTTCTAAACATTTTACTATTAATTTCATAGGATTTTTTTTTTTTTTGCAATTGTAGTCTCAAACGTTACAAAATTTACAAATTTTGTTCCAAAATTCTGTAAGTTTTGGGACTAAATATGCAAATATTTTAACGTTTTAGACTACTAATGCAAGAAAAAAATCATATGAGATTAATAGACAAATATTTGGAATTCATTTTAAAATAATACATATCACGTGTGATCGAAAGTGTAAAAAACTCGGTGTAATTTATTGTGGTGTACGTAATAGCTTTCATATTAATACGTAACAAACTAATGTAGGGAATTAAGATGTGATAACATATAAGAATACTTCTCAATCTTATTGATTCTCGAAAAATTGCGGACAATGAGAAAAATAACTAAATAGTAAATGAAATAGCTGAGAAATTAAAATAGCAAAATTTATATAATTCTTTCTCCCTCTCAACATATAATTTTTTTTCTTATTTAAAATTAAAAGTATATTTATTTATTAATATATTTTTATGGAGAAATCTTTTTATTGTAAAACAAAAAAAAAATTATAATGGAATCGAGGAAGTATAACTATAATCTATAAGTGTTTGACTTTCTAAATTAGAGTAAATTTCTTGGAAATTAATATATATATATATATATATATATATATATTATATATATATATAATTATCGCAACAATTAATACCGACTTGTTAATCTATTTGTGTAACATCATTTGTGCATGCCCACCATTGTCTCACTATAGCAAGACAGTAGCCTCTCCTCTTTCTGATATGAACTAATTGAGTGTGGGATTAATTCATTTGAATTTATGATCGAGACTCAGTCAAGATAAAACCGTAATTTAATTATATTCCCATTTTTGTTTCGTAATTGGGACGTTATGATGAAGAATTTGATATTAAAAAGAAATGGAAAATTTTAATTATTTCTTACACTCTCAATTAAAACGTTGTACATAATAACCAGGTGAGTTATCGGGCTCCTCACTTGAGTGAGTGATTCGGGTTAGATTCCCTTTGGGAACTAATAGATGGGTGATATATGGTTGGCTTTGAGATATTCTTATAGAGTTTGGAGACTTGATGAACTAATTTCTAACTACTAACAACTAACATTTATCGATAAAAAAAATTGCCGTACATAGTAACTAATATTAGGAATAATTAGTTTTTTCATCATATAACTTTATCTCTTTTAATTTTGATCTTAATAATTTTTAAATTTTAATTTTCACCTGAAATTTTACCTCCTTTTAATTTTGATCCTATTAATTTTTAAATATTTATTTTTATTTTATAACTTTTTTTTATTTATTTTAGTCCTAAAACACCCCTCATCAAATTTTATATTCCTAATTTTAATTTTACAGTATGAAAATTAAAATTTAAAAGTAAATTGAACTAAAATAAAAAAGAAATAAAATAGTGACATATGGATAAATATGTGTATAGGTTTGTGAGTGTGCACGTAAATTAATGTTTTCTTTTTTAGTAGTGTGTATATTTATGTGAGACGTTCAAATAAAAAAAGTATTTAAATTTCTGTGCGACAGAGTAAGTATTTCATTTCCGGTGGTAGTCCAGGTCTTTTCTGCTTAAACACATATCATTAATCTAGACATAATTCTTGGCCAACTGCTTAATTACTCGAATAATTCTTAAATTGCAATCCCAAAAGTTAAGATGGTATTATTCATCAATATGTCCGTTTTAATCATCTCTCTATTTTTTATTTACAGAACCCTTTATCACTATTTTTATAAATAAAATAAAATTATTGTATACTTAATTAATTTGCTGATCAAATCGACATGACATCTTACTCATAATAATATGGCTTTTTTTTTTTTTAAAGCAGTAAATATCGATAATATAATGTGGCCTCCAGATTTTGGGAAACCTGTTGGCGGCTGTTGCCAGTTTTGAGGCTTCAGGTCGCCGCGACTGGTAAACAACTCCGTTTGGGATCGTCCACGTGTTTCTACAAGTGTCACGTGACCAGAACACTTCACTTCTATTGCATGTTTTTTTCTGAGTTAATTTAATTAATAATCCAAATTACATTTATGAAAGCAATTATTCTAGCTCTTCCCTAACTACCTGGGTTCTGACACCAACAGACAAGGTTAAATTCAATTAGTTGTCCAAAATATATACTCCATGTTCGTTGTTTTTTGGCACACAGATTAAAATAAAAGTAGAAATATATAAGTGATGTGATGAAAAAAATGAAAAAGTATAAATGATGTGATGAAAAAAAGTGAAAAAGTAAAGGAAATAATGTAAAAAATATTGAAAAAAATAATAAAGAAGTGAATAGTAGTTTCCAAAAAAAATTTAAAAAGTAAATGAGCAACATATAGTGAAACAGACGAAAATGAAAAAATGAACAACTTATAATGGGATGGAGGGGATATTTATTTTTTACAAACATCTATTGAGAATACATTAAAAAATCTAAATATATTTCCTACAAGTTATTTTTTTTATCAGGCAAAAAAAAATATTCATTCTCATAAGGGTATGTTTGGTTCGTAAGATAAAAGTATCTATCCGTAAAAAACATGCATAATTTTGACGGATAAATATTTTTATCTTACGAACCAAAGTCTCAAGATAAAAGGAATATCTAAAGAAAAAGATATAATTACAATACGAATCACATTTTTAAGTGTAGGCTAAAATTTCCTACAAGTATATATAGAGTAGAGTCGCCAAAAAAACTTAAACCGGAATCGAAATCAGAATCACCAACAAATCATGTATTACACGGTTCGATTTCGATTCCTAATTCTCAAGAACCGGCCGTTCTATATTATATATTATATATTCCCTCTGTTTTAATTTGAACTTTACATTTTACTTGATGTGTTTTGAAAAAAAATATTTTATTAATTTTTTTATCAATAAATAAAATAAGTATTGTGAGAGTGTTTTATTTTTATTTTTAAGTTTAAACCTATATTGTGTAATGTCTCGAAAAGAAAATTATGAAATTTAAATTGAGACCGAGAGACTAGATAATTCTAACTTTAATTTATTTTTTATTTGTATATTGAGGTTTCATAAATAAATTAATTATTTAATTTTCTTAAAAAAGTATATAACCGATTTCGGAATTGGAACAGCAAACTAGTAGTTTAGTCGGTTCAATTTCGGTCCATATTTTTAGAATCAGAACCGCCGGTTCAATATATAGTGTTAGAAACACTACTACATAGCATAGTATTTTCTTAATATATAATACCTCCGTCTACGAAAAATAAGCTCATATATTTGTACAGAGTTTAATGCAATTTGTCTAAAGGTATTACGTGATATTGTGAGGTCCGTTATAAATAAAGAGAATATCTTTGGAAAGTACGTCATATGTAGTTTTTAAAGATATTCTTTTTATTCATATCGGATCTCACAAAATCACAATATCTTGTAATACTTTTCGACATATTACCTTAAACCACGTGTAAATATCTGAGCGTATTTTTTTTACAGAAGGAGGGAGTATATATATATATATATATATTATTATTTTTTAACTCGTCCAAAATGGTATAAATTTGGAGAGTAAATAATATATATGTCCGTACATGTACAGTCGATATAAAATGAAAAGTTGAGTTTTTAAAAACAAACACCTTTTAGTTATTTTAATTATTTGTACTGTACAAGTTATACTTACTTTAAAATGTAGTATCATACTAGTATTATTGTGACTATCAAACTTAACTTGCTTGTCCTGAACAAGGTTAAAAATATCTTTTGATAGTGTGGATGAAAATATTGAAATTTTAAATTTGTGAAAATATCGATGGATATATTAATATCGATAAATTTAAAAATTATAAAAAGTTTAAGAGCAAACATTTAATACATAAATTTAACAAAAAAAAATTAATAAATTTTACCGTTGCGACAAATTTATATATAGACACTTGTTTTTGAAGTTTTTCCAAAATTCATCGATATTTTTTCGATATCTTTCGATATTTTCTCGATATTTAACTATATTTGGTTTAATTTATGGAAATAAATAAGCGATATCGATCGATATTTATCGATATTTTTATTTTTTTAATAAAATTTATGAAAATATCGTTTCTATCCAATATTGATATATATGAATAAAAAAAATAAATATATATCGTGAATATATGGAAAAGAGATCAAATTTTTTCATCGAATTCATTCGGCATTCGACAAAGATGGCAGCTTTTTCCGAGTAATTTACAGCGCAAATTAAATTGAGATATCTCATTCACAAATCATGCTCCAACTATTTCACTTCCATTTAATTAGGATGATTCATGATTCAAAATATCAGATTATAATATAGCATATATATGAGGAAACAAAAATTGAAGAGTGTAATATGCTTTAAAAAGGTAAAGTCGCATATATATATATATATATATATATATAATATTCCAATTATTCATCCTCCAAATATTATTTACATTTCCGCAGATTTCCTCCAAATCTCACCATGCATATTTAATTGTACATTCAACCCCTAAATCTAACCTTTAGTTAATCCAGAATTAAAATCAAAATTCACCAAAATTAAAGAAACAAATTAAATAATTAATGTCAATGGGGCTGATCCCCGGCCACCGTTTCACCATCTTGAAGCTTCTTCTCCCCAAAATCATCTTCGGACAGCACCGTACTACTTTCACAGCTGCTGGTACTACAAATACTCTTGCTCCCAAACGACGACGCTCTACTCGACATCGGAGTGGCTAAGAACGTCGGCTTCTGTTGCCCGGCCATGATCACCAGAAACTTCTCTTCCATCACCGGCGGAGCCACCTTAGCGCCGCCGTCTCCCTCCCCCGCCTCGAGGTCCCTGTCGCCGTCGTTTTCGAGATATCCGGAGAGCTTCCAGTAGGAGCAGGCCAGGATCAGGAGAGCGAAGGCGATGAGACCCAGCATCGCCGCCAGCCCTCCGAAGAGGTACGGCACCGGGGAGTGCCACGGCGACCGTGCCACCGTGGATAGGGGAGGCGCCGCCTCTGATCCGCCAAATGCTGACATTTTTTTAGCGATATTTTTGGTTGAGTTGAATTGAAGAAATGTGAAATATTTTGAGAGTGTTTGGTGTTGAGGAATGCGAAGGGGATATTCGGTGGCGGGAGGGTGGTGGTGGTGGTGGTGGTGGAGTGGGTGGATAAATGTGATGAGGTGGGAATTTATAGAGGGGTTGGATGAGTTTAAGAAGTGGAGGTCGAGGTGGATTTTACCTTTATTTTTATTTTTTATTTTTGGACATGGGTTGAATCAAGGTTAGAAATATCGGTATCGATGAAAATATCGAGTTTTAAATTTGTGGAATTCATCGGTATTTCTTTTCATATCTTTCGATATTTTTCGATATCTTTCTATATTTTCTCGATATCTAATGATATTTGGTTTAATTTGTGAAAAAAATAAGCGTTATCGATATTACATACGTAACATACCGATATTTTTATTATTTTAATGAAATTTATGGAAATATTGTTTCTATCCAATATTAATATTGATGACTATAAAAAATAATATATCATCGATATATTAAAGAAATATCGAGCTATTTCCATCCTGGATTAAATTATATATATGATGTCATTTACCGAAAAATTAGAAGTGGTGCCCACAGTTAAAGAAAAATAGAAGTGGTGCCCACAGGTAACAAAGTATTTTCCATGTCCCACCAACATAAGTTATGTATCGGAAAAATAGAACTTTTTGTTTTTTATATTTGTTAGTTTTACTTTTAATTCTGTGTAATTTTGAATATAATTTTTTAAAAATTAAATTATTAGTCTTAAAATTTATAAGATTTCCAAGAAACTAGTTTAGCAAACGAATAAAATAAAAATAATGCTTATAAAAATTGTGTTAGGAACGTAAGGTTTTGAAAATTATTTGAAATTAAAATTTTAATATTAAGTTTTATCATGTAATTTAATTTTTAGTATGGTTCGGTGTTACACTCATAGGCGCTACATAAGCAGTATACAGAGACAAATGCGTCTCTAACCCTTAATCGCAAAATAAAATAGATTGAGTTTTTTTTAACATGATCCATAAGTTTAATTTAAAATGCAATTTCAGAGAAGAACGTGATTTAAATTATAATTAAATTTTTAAAAATTTTCCATGTAGTTTAAATTTGTATGGGTAAATATCATGTACGCGCTACATAAGCTTCGATTAAAAGTAAATCTGCCTGTAAATCTTAATTGCAAAAAAGAAAAATAAATTTAATTATTTTAACAAGATTCTAAAATTTAGTTTAAAATGTAATTTCGTAAAAAGTTCTGATTTAAATTGCAATTAAACTAATTTAAAAATTAAAAAATGCAGAAACAAAAATTATCAAAAATATTATCCACAATAATTAAAAATTCGAATCAATAAAATATAAACACTGCAGATTATGCAGGTAAATGTAGTTAATGAAATTTAACTTCCACTCCAAAAGAATTGATCATAGATCTTAAATATTGTATGCAATTTTTTTAACCCCACCTCCATTTTCTCTTAATTCGTTTCCAAAGGGAATTAAACTAGACCACCCACATAAATGAGAAGTCTGGTAGTCATATGAACTAGTCCATTTGGTTATATGCAATTAATTAGTGCGGATCCTAAATTCGTACAACTCACAATTTTACTTTTCTTTTCATTTTTCTTATAGATCACATTTCTCTTTTCTTTTTCTGCAAATTTTTTTTAAGAGTTAGTTACTTATATATTAATTCAAAAAAATAATTATATTTATAAATTAGTTCACAATATCTATATAGAAGTATAACTTTTTTTTCCTATATAGAAAAATATTTCTTTTTCACAAAATTAATTTTAATTTTGTGACTATTTTATAATTATCCCTACTTATCCTAAAAATTGAGACCAACTCAACCTTTATATTTTAAAGTGTTTAATAAATATATAACTAGAGTGTTTGGAAAATATGAAAAAAAAAAAAAAAGTGCAAAGCGATAAAGAGATGTAGAGAATAGTAAATTATAAAGAGTATGTATTGTGTGAAAATATTTCATAATAAACTTATCATGAAATTTTTTTAATGTATCAAAATATTCATCAGGTGTATCAAAAGTTGAAGTCAATATATAAATTTTATTGACCTCAACTTTTGGACACTTTGTGAGATTTTTGATACATTTAGTTAAATGTTTTACTTTAAAACGTGTTCATGATAAGTTTATCATGAACCATTTTCATACAATACTTTACCAATTATAAAATTTTAATTCATCTATAATTTATTTTAAAAAAATTCGCGATAATTTCTAAATTAACAATTTCGAATAAATTTTTAGATTTTTCAATTTTAGTTTAAAAAAAATCTTATGCAAGATAATGCTATGTTAGATTAAATTACTTTTTATTTTTGTATTCAAAATTTAACTGTCTGACACGATAAATTTAAAAAGATGATGGTATCTTCATGATAATAACTTGATAAGAAATGATTTAATTAATTGTGGAATTCTTACCCACATCGTAGCTAATTAATTTATAACTATTTTAGAAATCTTCTGCTTTTTATTCATCTCTTCAAGCGGTCCTCAATTTAAAACTTTTAACAACTTTTGATACTATTAAAAAAAACACTACTCTTTCTATTTTAAAATAAATTTCATAGGTAAAGTGACACTCACATTAAGAAATTGATAATAAATGTGAAAGAATTGAATAAAATTTTTTTTTATTGATTTTTGTGAGTGTGAAATATTTTTTTATTAAAGTGTAAAAGTAATGTTGGGACATTAAATAAAGTGAGAAAATAATCTTGGGACAGAGAGTACAAGAAATAAAGAATGATCTTCGAAACTAAACTTATCTATAAAATATTTCCGTAGTGGAATTGCCTACAAATTATAAATAAAATTTTCTATTATCTATTACATGTTCACTCTTTAATATATAAATAATCTGTCAATAAAACCAATTTGCCTACTAAATAAATTTCTAGGTAATTAAATACTAATAAATTTGCTTATAAAAATTTACCCACAATCAATTTGTGTACAAAAATTTTATTGGCAAATTGCTCGTCTAAAGAATAAACAAATTGTTTGTAAGTAAATAATAAAACGTATATGTAATTAAAAAATTTGTAAACAAATTTTTTTGACAATTCCCACTATAGAATTTTTATTGCAAAATTTCATAGCTATATAGATAAATTTCGTATATAGTATTTTATTTTCTTGTAGGGAATGATGGATTATAGTGTGAAGGAATATCGATCGTATTCAATCATTAATAATAGGGTACTGAGTCACTGAGTTTGATCATGGATGACTCTTTATTTTGCTAAGGCTGAAACTCAAACGTAATCCTCAACTTCTTTTGTCTAAACAACTTTTAAAGGATTTCATTTTCCAATCAATTAAACTTCCATTTCCGATAGGATTTTGCCTAATAATTCTGTTATCCTGGATATCATTTTCCATCACTTCTTAGATTTCCTTTTCTATGTTTTAAAATTAAGTTTTTGTAAAAAAATAAATAAAAAATTGAATAGGGTCTTAAGGATAATAAATTTGCAAGCTAATAAATATAGAGAAATATGTAATTATAGAATAATAGTCCGAATTAATTCAAATATCAGACTTAATCGTGCGTGAGTTGCACGATTATCCTGCATGTATAGATTTATGGGTCATTGAATGTTAGGACACATTGGTTTTAGAATCGGTAAATGTAAGACAATTATGAAACTCATTATATCTGTAAATGTAATGATATTTCAGTTCGATTTGGAGTTAACTCTACAACATTACTACCGGACTAACACATAAATTTAATGAAATACTTTCTCCATCTCAATTTTCCTTTCATGTTTATTTTATTGGAACATTTCAACTCTTTTTTCCATACTATTAAGTATTCAAAAAAATATTTTACATTCATTAAAATATATATTTTTAAATATATAAGGAAGTAATTAATATTATTAAAAAACCACATAAAATATAAATTTAAGGATAAAAAGGATTGTCAATATACTTTTATCTTTGCGTTCTGATAAAAGTCTGTATGATTCACTTATTAAAACAAAGATAAAAAGGATTGGCTGTCGCTTTATGACAAAACACGCAACAAGTTAAAGCCCAAAACGACATAAAACAGTTTCAAGGCTGTTGTACATATATCATAACTTTTTCCAATACATTTTTTTTTATCGGTAACGTTAGTTTTAATAGATAGTTCGTCAAGTCCTCAAACACTCCAATAATATTTCCAAGTCAATCTTATATCTTCCTTCTAATCCGTTTCCAGGGAGAATCGAACCCGAATCATTCCCTCAAGTGAGGAGCCCGATAATCAGGTGAATTAACTCACCTGGTATTTCCAATACATTTATTTCATATTTCTTCTCCTTTTTATACTTTTTCTATTTCAATGCAAAATTTTATTTTTCACAAATGATAAATCTGATCCTTATATGAAGGAGGAAAACTGTTAGATCACACTATATTTATTTAAATATATGCATATGTGCATGATTCATGCATGAGGGGATCCAAATCAATAATTCTTTATACCTTTTTCAATGTTTTTTAAAAAGAATTATGTGAGACAAAATATTTAGTCAATTATTTGATTTTTGTTTTTAATTTAGATTAACGAATGAATTTTAATGGCGGGACATTATACCTGGATTTCTATATATTTAGCAACAAATCTTCATACATACCATTTTCACCGTACACTATGACAAATTTCGCTTTTAATAGCATAGATATAATAGCGGGTAATTTTAAAACCGCTTTTAAAGGTAAAAAACCCTCCATTAAAAGTTCAACCGCTATTGTAAGTCAAAATGCGGAGTTGAAACATAGCGGTGAATGATAACCGCTATAATTCAAATGATATCTTTTCTTAAAATTATGGCGGTTAAAACCCGCTATTAAAGACTTTAAAAACCGCTATTAAAACATTTAAAAATCGCTAAAAAAAATTCTACTGCACGGAATCAAACCCTTGACCTTCGGAGAGGTATTGAGCGCAGTTAGCCACTTGGACAAAGTATCTTGTATGTTTTAAATGTAATACCAAAATATTTATAGAATTAAATTAGTTAACCATTTTAAATAATAGGAAAAAGAATAAACCCCCCGAGAATCGATCCTGCAACCTCTCAGTTAAAAAACACACCCTAACCACTTGGACAAAGACAAGTCTTGTATATAAATTTCAATACCAAAATATTTATTAAATTAATCAGTTAAAATATCAATTACAAAACAAACCCTAATTAATTCACATCACACATTTCCTCCTCCTCTCATTTTCGCGATACCTCCCAAAAATTGAAACGTGGTTCTCCATTTTCTCCGGCGTACTCCAGGCGGATTTTCAGCGGCCAGGCATCACCGCCTCCCTCCTTCCTCGCCGGCGCCGCCCACGCCTGTGCGCTGCATCAAACACAGTCGCAACCTCGCCTCTGCCGCCCACGCCTGTGCGCTGCATCAGACACAGTCGCAGCCTCGCCTCCGCGCTGCCACCGTGCTGCCACAGCGCTGCCTCCGCCCTGCCACCGCTCTGCCTCCGCGCACCCCTGCCGTCCACGGCCTCCGCGCACCCCTGCCGTCAACTGAAGGTATAATTGAATGTGATTATATTTTATTAGGGTTTCAAAATTATTTTTTGCAAGTGTGGGTTGTGCAAATCAGTTTGCGATTTTGTGACTAAAAATTAGGCGTCCCTGTGATAGGCGATTTTGTGACTAAAAATAAAAAAATTAGGCGATTTTGTGACTAAAAATTAGGCAATTTTGTGACTAAAAATTGTTGGATGAATGAATTTCAAGTCCAAACTTTGTATATAGGTGTGTGGTTATGGTGTTTCAGAGGCTGTGTGTGGTATTGATTGCAATGGGTTGTTGTGGATATGTGAGACACGGTGGTTGAGTGAATGCTTGAGCAGTGCTTTTCTCCTGAAATTTGCTTGAGTGGGCAGTGGCATTGATGTGGTCCCAAATCTCTTTTCCTAATGTGTACTGCAAACTTTCCGATTTAAATTAAATTAAAAGGCTCATGAAATTATACCCATTAATTAAATTATCAAAAATTAATTAAATTCTTGAAAGAACTTAATTAAATGAATAATATTTTTTTATGGAGCTCAATTAACAATTAACAAAATAGATAACAATTAAGGCCCTAAATGCATACAAAATTCTAAGAATTCATCTCAAAATGGACACAAATTGATGCAAATATGACCCTAATCAGTTAGTTCCCTAACCAACAATATGATATGTTTCTGAGAAAACTGGAAATTTTGTGCAGATTTTTGAAATTTAAGAATTTAAGAAAATTATCTTCTAAAATTATCTCTTTTTTAATTTTTATATTTTAATTAATAGTTCATTAATTTATTTTCCTTTACTTTGCAAGATTTACAATTGTAAATTGATGAGTTAGTACTCTTAGTAATTTTAGATGTTGAGATGATTGTGAATTTTGAGCTTATGTTTCAATTTAATTATTTCTAGTTAAATTTCATGATTGTTGTTGATTCTATTGATGGTTTTTATTGTGCTCTAATTAATTTTCATGTCTAATTTATATATGAATTTATGCTTACAATATTAATAAGGTTGAGTGAACTAAATAATTTATATAGTAACTCTTTAGAAGCATATTAGTTTAAAAAAATTACATCTCTGTAGAAGCATATTAGTTCAATTATTTGAATTAATATTATTTTCTCCTTATTATTAAGGTAGATATATTATTTTTTGTTAAAACAATCTCGTTTTTTTTAAGGGCTCTGCACATTTTTAATTCTTCGATTGGAAAAAGAGTAAATAAAATCAATTGGAATGTAATTGAGGTATGAAAAGTTTTCATTTGTAGTATTCATAAATAATTTATAACAAACCATGTGTTTTACAATGAGTTTTGTTCCTAACTTAGGCTCCTAAGCAACCCGACTCATGTCAATGTGGCTTTTTTGTACTTCGCTACATGAGACAAATTGTCAAATTTGAGGGCACAGTTGAAACATGTTCGATGCAGCCAATGGTAATATTTATATGTAGGCATAATTTTTCATTAGATTTATTTGTGCTTTAATAATGTATTTTGTAATTCATAGTTCATGGAGAAAACTTATTCGAAAGCGGAAATTGATGAAGTGCGGGAAGAGTGGGCTTTACGCTTGCAATCATATATAGTTGAGTAGAAAGTGCGGGAAGCTTCTTTTGATCGGTGACAGCGGTGCATTTTTTTTACTCAAATTGACAATTATATAATTAATAATTATCTTTTTGTATATTGGTTTAAGTTTTGTTTCCTTGATGATAATTCATTTTCTTTGAATGTGAAGCTTGATCTTCAATGTGAGCCACTTTCATTCATCAGTTGTGAACCAAGGAATGGAGGAGAGATATGGTACTGCAAGAGAATATCAAACGTGTTGCTCAAGACTATTTGATTATTATGATGATGTAGTAGTTAATTAATTTAGTTATTGAACACCATTGGTACTTGAATTTATATTGATGTAATGCATTTTAAAGATTATTGCAATGATTAGCAAGTAATGATATGAACTTTTGAATTTTTAGATTTAATGTTATTTATATTAAAATTTCTTTTTATTTTAATTAAAGTATAAAAATCGTACTACAAGTTTTATTAAAAAAATATATAATATTGCAATAATTAAATATTGGAAAAATATTGAGAAAAGAAAGCGGTTATTACCCGCTATGTTTTTTACTTTTAATAGCGGGTAATACCCGCTCTTATATCTTAAGTAAACCGCTCTTGAAAGTACTAATAAAAGCGGGTTTTAATATACAACAGCGGGTATTACCCGCTATTGAATGTACTTTTAATAGCGGTTAAAATCCGCTCTTATATGTCTATAAAATCGTTGTTTTAGATTTTATGAGTTAACAAATATAGAAGATATAATAGCGGTTTTTAAGATACGATAGCGGTTAAAAACCGCTGTTAAAGTTAGATATAATAGCGGTTTTAAACCGCTGTTGTTCGGCGCCACTTTTAATATCACCATGTTCAACAGCGTTTTTTCCACCCTTTTAATGGCGGGTTTTACCCGCTATCTATCAGCGAATTTGTCATAGTGGTAGTACACATATTAACTAAAAACAATAGACAGCGCAAGTTTTAATATTTCACCAACTTCTCTAAACAAGAATTTGTAACACCTCCCTTCATTCATGAAATTATTTTTTCCTAGAAAAATGGTAAGAGATTTTATAAAAATTAATATTATTTGGATATTATATATAAAATAAAGGAAAAATAAAGGTATTTTGGAACCCAATTTTTCATTTATAAGACCATCTCCTATTATGAGACAATATTAGACGATCTCAAATAAGTTTTTTTCCATAAAATAATTATTTGTGAGAATAATAATATAAAATAATAGTTTTTATAAAACAAATGTATATATTTTTTTATGAACGAATGAATAAAAAAAATGTTCAAATTTTTAGTGAATGGAAGAAGTTTAAAATTTTTATGTAAAGCAAGGCATAATTATGTCAATCCTAGACTCCAACCTTATGGAAAAAATTTGTATTATAATACACAGTACTTCAAATCCAAAAAAGCATTTTTATGTGAGACGATTTTATATATAACATGATTTTATAGTAGTATTTTTTATTTGTATCATATTCAACTTAAAATTCGATTTTACGATTGAAATGAGATTTAGGAGACGCTTGTTTCAAATTCTTCAATGGTAATGAGAATGGAATTTCATTTTCCTCATTTAACCTTACATATGTTGAATGAGAGTTTATGTTCATGGTGGTTACATCATTAATATTGTGCTCTAATTTTGAAAAAGTTGATAAAAAAAGAATGTTGTTGGTTGTGGTACGGGGGATTGATTGAGGAGAATGATAAAAAAAAACAATGCTATATACCTCATTTGTTCTCATTACATATAATAATTATTATGTGTATATCATCATTCCTATTACCATTAAAGAATTTTTTTACCAAACTCTCCCTTAGTAAACCTTAATTTATATGAGACGATTTTATATGTATAACATGATTTTATATTTTTTATTTGTAGGCAAAGTATTGTATGAAAATGATTTATAATAAGTTTATCATGAACAAATTCTAAAGTATCAAGCATTCAATCAGATGTATCAAAAATCTCATCAGGTGTATAAAAAGTTGAGATGAATATAATTTAACTATTTTCACACAATACATACTCTTATTTGTATCATATTGAACTTCAAAATTCGATTCTATGATTGAAATGAGATTTAATAAACCTCAATTTAAATTCATGCAACATGATTAAAAAAGATCCATGTATGTCCCATACAAATTTTTGCCATTTAAAAATGCAATAACACGATGTGTTGTGAATCTTACTTTTAACCCAGTGGCGTGTTTAGTGGGTCCCACCACCACTACTCCGACGTACACGCCAAGGACAACTACATATTCCTTTCCCAAACGATACTCTCAATATTATTTCTACTTGCCCATGAACCTTTTTAAGAAGCCCACTAATACGTTTTTAAGAATAATTAATTTTGGGATTAAGATATTTAATACGATTACTGCCCCAGGAGAAGTGACACATCCAAACCAAATCCCACTAATGGAATAAATCAGTGAATTAATTAAGCTACTCAAATTGAACACAACTGATGCGACAATTTTTAAATAATTAATTAGAAGGTCCTAATTGTGCTGATTAATTAACCAATACATTTCAATTTATATATATTAAAAAAAAAAGATCCAATACATTTCAATTACGTAGTCCCCAATGAAGTTGTTATGATTCTTTTTCAGTAGTTTTTCTCAATGTAAGCTTTAAAGTGAAGTAGTACTTTAATATATAACAAATTCTTTTTTTTTTTTTTCAAATGAGAATAAAAACAAAAATAGTTGCTAGCAGAGTGGTGTCATGTTAGTTATTTAAATTTAGTGAAATCGGGATAAATTCTATAATAGCATATGTCATCAGGCCTCAATCATAAATTCAAAAATAGCAAAGGAAGTTTCAAGCGTAAGGTTTCATTAAATGATAGTTTACAGTGAATTTAAATTTGTTAATTATTATTATTATTATGTGTATACTATCATATATACATATATATATATGTATATATCCTTATTATGCATATACACTATTATTACTCTAAAAAATTTAAGTATACTTTTATAATTGTGATTATAATCATAAATAACAGTGATACAAATTCATATGAACTCGAATTTACAAGAGATCTAGTCATACTATATTACATAAACACCCTACATATAGAGGATAGGAATAAGTATAAACTGAACCAATTTCACCACAAAAATTAAATGAGTTCTCCACCAGTAATCTGATTCTTTCAGATGAGTTGATCCTTAATTAAATCGAATATCAACTCATAAAATAAAACTATTAAAATAAACAAGTAATGAAACTAGTTTACCTTAATTATACTTTGTCTTGAAATATAAGGTGTTTTTTTTTTAAATCTTGTAAATACTTTTGGAAGCAAGATTTAATATAAATAAAAACTCTCATTTTTAAAAAAAAAATTAAATCCTTCAAAAAAATACTAACTAGACAACAAATAGTGTTTAGGGAAACAAATTAAATAATATAATCATGAGTTCAACAATTTATTAATAATTATTCAAATGGATAACATTTTATACACTCCTTAATTAATCAAGTAATTCTGCTTAAAGAGTAGGTTTTCCACTAAACCCAAGTAATGATTTGGTGGGCCGGGTTACCACCAATAATGATGAAATTTTGGCTGCTCTCATTTTCCTTAGCAGCTTTACAATATCCATCCCAACAATTATTGTAACCACTATCATTATATTAAGGATTAAATTACATCATTTAATTTCTACATATCTCAGTTGTTGTGCATCAGTGAAACTTTATGAATTCTTCGTCATTTTCATTTATTTAATCTTATTTAAACCAAATTATGTGCCTATTTTAGAACTCTTAAAATAACTTCTAAAACTGCTTTTTCTAAAAAATCCCTCACAGCTTTTAAAAAAAATTATTTTAGAAGCTTATCTGTAGAATTTCAAAACATGTCCTGTATCTAGTAAATATCCTCTCATGATTTTTTTTCGTTTATCGATATAATTTTATAAAATAAATTTTTTAAATAATTAATTAATATGTACATACAAAATTTTTCTATAAATAATTTGCTTACGAAAATTTCGAGAGTAAATTATTTATAAGTAAAGAATAAAAATATCTATATAATTAAAAAAAAATTGTAGATAATATCATAGACAATTTCACTATAAATTTTTTATATAGTTATAGTCATACACACAAATTTCATTAATAATACTTTATTTTCTTTAGTGGTAATACAAGACTGCAAGCCCATAGAAAGCTGGAGCTCAATTAATTAATGTAATAAAACTTCACAAACACGCACAGTATTTCTTATTTTACAAAGCATGATTATCATTGATCTCTAAAGAATATATTTAATATACAGTAGAAAGTATTAACAATTGGGGGAAATGTAGTGGTTGTCTTTAAGGTGGTACATTGGAATAATACTTCTGCCCCAAAAGCTTAATGTGTATTTAGTATAACCCATTTGAAATCTTCTAGAAGACTTCCCTTGGATAATGTTGGAATATGTAGGTACAAGAGCAATAGCTAAAGAAGCATCTAAGCTGGCATTAGTATATATTTAGGAGAGTAAATTAATTAACCACTATTGGGGCTTTTGAATTTTGAAACAAAATTTACAACTTTAGGGTCATTGTTGTAATTTAACTAAGGGGCCGTCTGATATAATTGTAAGGAATGGAAACAGTATATGAATGGAAAATCATGATATGTAATTAAAGTCATAGTTCTCATGCAACTGAATTATGGTTGATTCCTTAATTTTTAGAAATCAAAGTTGTAATAGAGTCATTCCAGACACACACTATGACTTTGATTACCATTACTTACCTCCAAAAGTTTCCAACCAAATAACCCCTAAACCTTTTCATAGTTATAAGTGAAGCTTCAATTTAACAATGGCATGCATTATTTGGCCAGAATTGTGTCCAATTTTTAGAGATTTAAGTTACAAGTCATATTTCATTCTTTTCATCTCTCCAAATATGTATTGTATGCCTCCCAATTGTCAATTTTACAAATCACATCATCATCAAAGTATGTCCAAATTGCAAACTCCTGAGTAAACAATAAAATGACAAAATTATAAATTTATGATGTTCTACGAAATTGATAGATACAAGAGAATGTTGGGTGGCTTGCATCTTAAATTAATGATAATTTTTTAAGTCACGAGATTATAATTTGACCAGAATTTTAAATTTAAATTAATGATGATGTGGTATTAAAAGAAAGAGAAAATTTGAGTATATTCAATAATATAATATAATTATGTAAAAAAAATATCAATTCGAGTTACATTAGTTCAATACATAAATCACAGTAGTAAATTCAATCTAAGACGAGTGTCATACTATCGAGGTAAAAAGAAAATTTTATAAAGATAATTCGGTACAAGTAGTACCACATGTCATACTATCAATTTAACTTATACGAAATAATAAAATTCAATTTAAATAATATATTTAATGCTTATAAATAGAAATCGTGCAGTGGATTAGAGAATCCGTTAGCTGGATTCGCCACGTGGAGAATCCGATACGAGAATTCAAGAATCTTACCCCTTTTAGGGTGCGGGTGCGAATCCGATACTATATTATACTACCTCCGTCCCACAAAAGTTTGCATACTTTCTTTTTTAGTTTGTCCCACAAAAATTTGCACACTCCCAAAATAAAAATATTCCTTTAAATTGGAAGTCACAAGTCCGAACACATCTAAATCGTCTCATATCTGAATTGAGTTGAGTTTTTTATATACAAATTTTGTTTGCAATTATATATTCAAAACTTTATTTATAATTAAAATTAAGCCGTCAAATTTATATGTGAGTTGGGTTGAGCTTTCATCATATCAATGTTATCATATACTAATTATTTTAACTTTTTTAAGAAATTATTTTATGAACAAATTTTACTATAAAATTTATTTAAACTTTATGAGTTATTTAATTAAAAAATATGAGTTAATTTTCACTAAAGATTATAAATTTTTGAAATCATTTACAACGAACTTACTCATAATACTTATAATTGATTTGATTTGTCTAGGTTCTATATTCTCAAATGTCAAGTTCCTACACTATTAAAAGCACATAAAACCATTCTTGTTATTTTTTGTATAATTCATATTTTGAACGTATGATATGTGAATTCTTAAAAGATATTCAGTAAACTATTATAGTTTGAATTATGTATTAAAATAGCAGGTGAAATTCAAAATGAAACATTAAAAAAAAAAAAAGCAGAGAAGTGGAACGGTTGTAATTTGTAAAAAGCCTTTATCTCTATTACGTACTACTTCTGTTCTGGGTCTTTTTTCCAAAAGACTCGAGTACACGGATTAAAAAAAATAGAGTATGTGAGTATGAAGTTAATTAATAAAATATAAAAAATATATTTTATTGAGTTTTATGAGTATAATTATTTTTTTAAGATAGAAAAAAAAATTGGGACATCCCAAAAAAAAAATAGTGGAAAAAAGAGTTGGACGGGAACTAAATAATTAACATGGGCCTATTGGCCGGGCCCACATATAAATTCAAGAAAATGAAATGTGTTGGTATACAGTTTTTTGGATTGGTCTTCATTTCAACTGCAAAGGGAATTATAATAATTATGCAATATTCAGTCTCCATTGTTACTTCTATTCTCTGGATTCAACAATTTTCTATTTTGACCCGATTTGACCAATTTTTTATATTTTGAATATATTTAAAAATATGTAAAATATTGTATATAAGTATTTGTTTGAAGCAGTGGAGGATAGATGAAGCAGAAATAAAAAAGAATGGCCGGTACATATTATTGATCCAATTATTAATACATCTCATAAATTTTTTGATACAATTAATTAAATGTTTAATATTTTAAAAGAATTATTTTCATGCAAAACTCAATTTTTTTCTTTTTTCACTTCCAAGTAATAATATTTACTTGAAAATTACGATTATACTTCTATCTAATGCGGACTTGAGGTGCTGCCGCACAAGCTCCCATTCCAACCAGAGCTAAGAGTGTAAATGAGTCGAGTCGAGCTGAGTAGTGTTGAGTTCGAAAAATGACTCGAAAACAATACTCGAAGCTCGACTCGAACTCGATCAAGCTTGATTTTTTTAACTCGAGCTCTGCTCGATAATTTTATTATTTTAATAAAATGAAATATTAAATATTTTTTTTTATCTAAAATTCAAGCTCGACTCGACTCGAGATATAAAAAAATAATATAAAAATATTAAATATTGTGCAAGCTCGATTAGGCTCGCGAGTCTCTCGAGCCGAGTATTTATAAACTCGAACCCGAGAGCTACTCGAGTAGCTCGAGCTTGAGCTAGACTCGATTTGGTTCGAGTTGATTTCGAACTTTTTACGAGTCGAGCACGAGTAGATTGCGAGCCGACTTGACTCATTTACACCCCTAACTAGAGCCTTCCAATTTTTCTTTATATTATATTATATATATATATAATTTAGAAATTTTGAAATATATAACCAAACTAAT
Organism: Prunella vulgaris; assembly: GCA_026898435.1. Classification (NCBI taxonomy): domain Eukaryota; kingdom Viridiplantae; phylum Streptophyta; class Magnoliopsida; order Lamiales; family Lamiaceae; genus Prunella; species Prunella vulgaris. The sequence continues at coordinate 274,170 of JAPKLY010000354.1, read as the reverse complement.
TTAGAAAGTGTGAAATGCTAGTATCTATAAAATTGCTATCATTATATATTATTTAAATTATAAAAAGTTATTAACTTAAATCTAAAACTATTGATATGATTGTATTATTGCTAAACTTATTTATCAAATTTTTTTTTTTTATTTTAGACGATTTATTCTATAGTTTTATTCATATTTTTTATGTGTGTATATAATATGTTAATTTACTACTCCATCCGTCCCACAGGAATTTGCACACTTTCTTTATTTGGATGTCTCACACAAATTTTCACACTACTAAAAAAGAAGCATTGATGTACGTGCACACTCACAAATATTTTCACATATTTACCTATATGTCACTACTTTATATATAAAATACATTTTTCTTAAAAAATATGTCGTCCCGTAGAGTGTATCTACGGGACGGAGGGAGTATTTTTAATGTTATTATTTTGAAGTGGCCTACCTCTTGTATTTTTGCACCGGACATAGGACCGGCTTCGATTTCTTGATTGAAAGTGAAAATGTAAATGTAAAATTAAATAATAAAATAAAAAATATAATTTATTGATTTGTGTGAGTGTAAAATATTTTTTTTATATATAAAAATAATATTGAGACGTCTAAATAAAGAGTAGGTCTCCCACACAATATTGCACGGGTGCAATATATGCCAAAAAAGGAAAATTTTGAAAATTCGCGGGTCAAAGGGGTCAAAGTAACAAAATTCGCGGATCTTGAACGGGTCGGGTCGGATTTGAGCAATTTTCAAATTTCAGGATTTTCGCTATACTGTATGAGTAAATTTATGCTACTATAAGATCAAATGTGTACTACTATAAGAACAAATGTTGTTTTTTACATATATTCATTTGTTTTTGTAGAAAACAAACATGTTAATACAATGTAAGATCAATATGTGTATTATTATAAGAAAAAATATTCGTTTTTCATAAATATTTATTGATTTTTATAGAAATTATTATTTTTTAAGATGTAGTATCACACATTTTGTCTTACAGTAGCATACATATATTCATGTGGTATACATTCTGAAATTTCGTAAAATTTATTTTTTATGATGTAGTAACACACATTTTGTCTTACAGTAGCACACATTTTGTCTTACAGTAGCACACATATGTTCATGTGGTATACATTTTGGAATTTAGCTAAAATTAATTTTTTAAGATATAGTAGCACACATTTTGTCTTACAGTAGCACACATATGTTCATGTAGTATACATTATGGGAGTGACAAGATAATAACACATGTAAGGTATTATTACATTAGCAACATATTATCAACATAAAACTAATAATAAAATAAAAAATAAATTAAGAAACACATATTTGTTCTTGTAAAAATACATATTATTCTTATAGTTACTTTAAAAGTACAAAAAAAATAACTTTTTAAGATGTAGTAGCACATATTTTGACTTACAGTAGCACAAATATGTTCATGTGGTATACATTCTGGAAGTGGTGAGAATTTTTCTTAAAAAATTTATTGGATCCGCGAATTTTCATTTAGGGATATTGCACGGGTCCGATTTTGTGCAATATTACATACGAGTTTTTGTGCTAAATAAAATAAGTGTGAATGTAGAGGTGAAATGAATATAGTACTTATTTACACTTAAAATATTATTAATTTTTGTTGTGCGGTAAGTATTATAGTCTCTCCGACTGCGGATAATTAGCCATCTATATAGTGGTCATATTTTGTTTGATACTTTGATAGGCTTTTTATAAACCAATTTTATAATATGATACTATTATTATTGTAAACAATTAGTGATATCAATTAATAAATATATATTAATAATTTAAATTTCAGACTATAAATTGGTTTACTCTATATTATTTAACCACTTAAACTAATCTCTTTTGTCTTTGTTTGCATCGAACTAGTAAGAATTTTCGTATAAAAGTTGCACTACATCTTTTTCTTGTACATTTAGGACCGTTGTTTTTTAAAGGACGATTTGGTTGGGATGTCACATCGTTACTTTAGCTGAAATTTGTAGATGAAAAAAGACAAAATATAGTAAAAACTTGAAAAACAAATTACAAGACGATACATTAATTTATATATTTTTTGTTTTAGATGATGCTCCCTCCATCCCTAACCAATTTGCACGAATTATTTCAAATCAATTTGCATACTACTTAAAAGGAAAACATCGATTTACGTGCACACTCACAAAACTTTCCACACATTTATCCATATACCACTACTTTATTAAAAAAAATACATTTTTCTTAAAACGTGTGGCATCCCAAGGGTGCAAATATCCCTGGGACGGAGGGACTATAATGTGACAGAATTGTATGATAAATCAATTAAGCTAAAGTATTATATGAAGCATTTTCATGATATAAAATATTTTGTGATCTAAGGTTTATAATTATGAATTTATTTATTTTTTCTTGTTAAAAAGTGGTCATGATGACACAATACCTATTCATCAATTAAATATATTAACTTGCTTAATAACCGGTACTAACTAAATTTATTTAGGGAAAAATATAGTGTGGTCTACTTCTACCATACACCTCACAATCTAGTCAGAGTAGATAAACACATCACATCCTGGTCTAATTATCATATAATAAAATTTTGTTTAAGGGTTTAGGGTTAATAAACCCACATATCTATCATCTAATGAAACAGGTCATTACGCAATTAAGATAGCTATATTTCAGTAGGGGCTTCCTACACGAATTCTAGATGCCATCAATTGACCGCCGGTTAACGAACTATTACACGCGAGGTATCCTTATAGCTGGATTTCGAAAATTCAAATCTCATCTTATAGCTGCGTTCATATCGGTTAATTTCAAAAATTCAAATTCTAGATAGCCATATTCCAGTCGATTAATTCAAACAAACTTGAATCGCAGGTGCCATCGCCTTTTAAACCGGCGGGTGCGATCGAAGCTCCAACCATCATTTCTGGTGGGTTAACTCCGGCGCGCCCATGGGTGTTGGATGTCTACCATTATCTGATTTCCTTCACTTTCGACGCTGTTGATAGAATTTACTAATCGTGTTTGTTATGTGGCTAGTTATGTCGGATTAATTCTATCAAACAATAATCTATGAATTTAAGAGGGTTTTGTGTGTTCTTGGATGATGTGGAGAGAGAGAGAGTAATTATAGAGAGAGAAAGTAAAGTGTAGCAAATGTATTATGATTGTATTAAATCTCCTGAATAGTACAAGAGAGACCTTATTTATAGGTGTGCAAGTGTGAGGTGGCACCTTACGAGCCTATATAGCTTCCGGTGTTGACGAGAGTTCCTTACCCTCGCCTTGGTCCCTCACACTGCTTCCCATGTCGATGCCTCGTCCTACTACTATGCCTTAGACTAGATGAGCCTCATTAAAAACCTTGCCGTAAACCACCCTTGTGGATTGTTGGGACAATCTGAGTATTTTGATTAGATCCCAAAACCCCTGATGAATTTGCCTAAGTATAGTATTCAGGATAAAATAGTTCAGGATAGTTAGGTTAGAAATTCAGTACAGGAGGACCATGCTAAAGACTGAAGAATATTGGAGTCAACCCATTTACTGAAGTCTGAAGCGTAAACCATTCTGAAGGAGTCAGTCAGTCTCGCTGAAGATTGTCTGTTCTGAAGCTGAAGATCGAAGCCTGCTGATTCATCCTGAAGTCATTCCTGAAGTACCATTGTTTGATGTTTCTACTGAATACACTAAGCATGTTCAGGACAGAACTCAGTCAGTGAAGAGTAAAGTGTTACCTATCAGGCTGTGCTGAATGCACATAGGACCTGACTTAGGCCTTGGTTCAGTTCACCTGAATCCTGTAAGTCCGAAGCAAAAAGGTAACACATACTGAGCTGAATAACCTATCAGGCTGTGCTGAATGCACATAGGACCTGACTCAGGCTGTGGTTCAGATCACCTGAATCATGTCAGTCCAAAGCAAAAGGTTATTTATGCTATGGGACAAGAGACAAAAAGAATGTCAGTAAGACTCCATTAAGACACGTTCAGACTGAGTTATTAACAAGAGACTCAGAGCATTGAATGTACGAGGAAGGATAAATGTCTGAAGGTCAACTAGCCGTTATAGCGGAAAGCCAATGATCTTTCGACACGCAAGCACGGAGTCTGCGCAGTATTTAATGCGGCATTTAATGCATCTCAAAAGGTTGCAGGTGATGTGACAACTTGCCAGAATAAGCATGGCGGGTAGGTCGAACAGTATTTCTAGCCTGCAATCTACCTAAAATAGGAAAGATTTGATTTGATCTCCTCCAACGGATCTATTTTGAATCTTGCCTATAAATATGGAGAACATTGCACCCATTCAAGGTTAACGGGAAATTTCCAAGAGAAAACTCTCAAGAATCCAAGAACTCAAAGCATATCATAAAAAACACTCTGCAATTAAATTTCCCTAGTGTTGTAGTAGGATTCACTCTGTATTTGCTTAGATTGATAGCTTTATTATTTAGCATTGATTTGTATTGCTAGAGCTATCTTAGTTGGAAACCAGAATACCAAACCTCTCAAAGTGTGAGATAGGTTGGTTAGAAGGACCGGGACTTGTAAAACGCCCAGGGGTCAATTCCTAAGAGAGGAAGTTGGCTACTCGTGTCCCTTGGCACGTAAAACCCAAGTACCTATCCTCAGGGTTTTGAGGATAGCTTCCTGTTAAATCAGGTCGTGGACGTAGGAGTTGGTTATCTCCGAACCACGTTAAAAAGTCCCCTGTGTGCTGATTTACTGTTTTATTCAGGATCATAAATGTCATCATATTAAACTGAACATACTGCATTGGTTTTAACTTCAGGACTGAATCAATCATCCTGAATCTGAATACTGTGCACTCAGCCTTAACCACCAATTTACTAAGCAACTCAGAGAAAACGATTTCAGAAACTAAAACGAGTAGAATCTAAGGGCTCACTTTCCGCACGTACTCTGACTCACTGAGATAGTAGTCCAACTGACTCGCTTCCGAGCAGTCAGTAGGTTTGTTATCTCTACTGAGCTTCCGAGCACTTTACTCACACTCAGTTTACCTGACTCGTTACTGAACCATCCCTGCTGCCCCTGTGGACATTCAGCATACTGAGTACTTCAGGGAATCCTGACTGAGTGCGTTAGAGCATTTTTCTGAGTCTTTCAGAAAAATCTGACATCAGTGTATTCCCCCCCCATACACTGATTTAACTCATTTCGGGACCAACATGGATAAACCGGACGGAGGGAAAAAGAGCGCAACCATCGGGATCTAGAAAGCTATGAGACGAGCTCTGGAGCGAGCTCGGAGGTGGGCTTCCATGCCTTGTATGGTCTCTGGATGCTGTGTGACGACAAACCTCGGCGAGGTCCTCGCGGGGTAGAGGTGAGCTCCTTGGGCGAGTTGCGCAGGCGAGCTACCCCCACGTGGGCGAGCTCCCTTGCGAGCTCTCCTTCCTTGACTCGATTCGACCATTGAGTTACGGACCTCCGTGGACCTAGGCGAGCTCCGACGACCTATTGAGCCTTCTAACACTTCGGACCCCTGCTTCTTAGTTAGGCACTTGAGTAGGGGTAGAGAGAATCCACGTTTGTAGAGTTGGCCGTCCAGCAGTGTATATATGGCAGCTTGCTTTACTAGCCGGCTGGTTTCCCAGGTGTCCACGGGGATTGTTCCGTCTGTTAAATATTTTTGGATTGGAGTGCACCAATCTTCACCATATTTACTTTCCTCCTGCCCCCCACTCGAGGTTTGATTTATCTTGTAATCGAACGTCGAGGGGTTTTTCAGTGTGGTGATTACAACCTCCGTGAATTCAGCTTCGCCATTGCTGGTAGCTAGCCGGGCTAGGGCGTCTGCTTGTGTGTTTTCTAGTCGAGGTATCTGATTGATGTAGACCTGCATGAACATCGAGATCAGGTGTTCGGCTATCTTCTAATAGGTCATCATCTGCGGGTCTTTTGCCTTGTATTCCCCCCGGACTTGGGATATTATTAGCTGGGAATCTCCGAAAACTTGAAGATTGGTTGCCCCCACAGCTAATGATAGCCTAAGTCCCTCTATCAACACTTCATATTTCGCCTCGTTGTTGGTCGCTCGAAAGTCAAACCGGATTGCGAAGGTGAAGACTTGTTTGTCCGGGCTAATTAGGACCACGTCGGTGCCTGCTGCTACGCTAGTTGATGATCCATCAACGTAGAGATGCCACGGAGCTATACGCCCCCTCATCGGATCTTGTGGGAAAGTTAGCTCGAAAATGAAGTCGACAAGTGCTTGTCCCTTGATCGCTGTTCGGGGTGCGTAGGTTATACCGTATTGGCTGATCTCTAGTGACCATTTCAGCAGGCGTCCGGCGGTGTATGGGCGCTGTAATATTTGACGTAGTGGGAACATCGTCAGCACTTCTACTGGGTGGTCAAAGAAGTAAGGCCTCAATTTCCTAACACTCATCACGAGTGCATAAGCCAGCTTCTCTGTTGGGGTGTATCGCAACTCAGCTTCGTGTAAGACTTGGCTTACATAGTACACTGGTAGGTGTGTCTTCGCCTCTTCTCGAACCAGGACGGAGCTGATGGCCACCTCCGACTCGGCTAGGTACAGGTATAGCTTTTCACCATGTATTGGCTTTGACAGGACCTGCGTATCTGCCAGGTATGCCTTGATATCTTCGAAGGCTCGTTTGCATTCACTCGTCCACACGAAGTGTTTGTTGAGGTGTAGCTTGTTGGCCTTGGCCGCTTCTTTGTACCTCCGTGTGTTTGCCTAAATTACCTCGAAGAATGGACGATTTCGGTCACCGAACCTGGAGATGAATCTGTTTAGAGCTGCCATGCACCCAGTCAGTCTTTGGATTTTCTGGACGGAATCGGGCACACCTATCTCGATTATACATTGGACCTGCGTCGGGTTGACCTCGATTCCGCGTTGGCTAAGTAGGTGTCCCAGGAACTTTCCAGAGTGCACGCCGAAGCTGGTCTTCTTGGGGGTTTAATTTCATGTTGTAGTGGCGCAGTATGTCGAAGGTCTGTTTTATGTGGTCTAGGTGGTCCTTCTTTCTCAGACTCTTGACAACTATGTCATCTACGTACACCTCCATGGACTCACCAATGTGTTGGTCGAACATTTTATTCACCAACCTTTGGTAGGTTGCTCCGGCGTTAATGAGTCCGAACGACATCCTTTCCCAGCAGTACATATTTTTGTTGGTGTAGAATGTCGTATGTTCCTGGTCATCTGGGTGCAGAGCTATCTGGTGATAGCCCGCAAAAGCATCCATGAATGTCATCATCTCATGGCCTGCTGTGCTATCTACCAGCTGATCAATGTGAGGCAGTGGGAGGTTGTCCTTCGAGCATGCTTTGTTCAGGTCCGTGAAATCAATGCAGAGTCTCCATGTCCCGTTGTGTTTCTTCACCAGGACGGGGTTCGCAATCCACTACGGACATAAAGCTTCCTTGATCAGCTTGTTGTCCAGCAACTTCTCCACCTCGACGGTCAGAGCTGCGTATTTGTCCGGTCCATATTTTCTTCGTTTTTGGAGTACGGGTCTCCTCGTCAGATCTATGTTAAGTCGGTGGCAAGCATGTTCCAACGGGATTCCCGTCATGTCTTCATGAGACCAGGCAAACACGTCCAAGTTGGACATCAGGAATAACTCCATCCTTGACCGGTACGGTTCAGGTAACTCAGAACCTATAAAAAGTTCTAAGTCCCTTTCCGGGTCCACCGGGAGTGCCGTCAGCTCTTCCATCGGGGTGGCTTTTTTTTTTCCACCTCGAATCGCTGATGAACTCATCCCACTCCTCTTGTGACATCTGCGCGGGTTCATGACCTAGGCGCGGTTCAAGGTCATCAGCTTGGTTCTCAACCTGGACAGGTTCCTCAGCTGTGAGTACCTCCGGAGGTTCGTTAGTTTGGAGAGGTTCTGTATCTTGGGGGGTTGGGTCAACATCCATTTGCACTGGTTCTTGACCTCCCGCAGGTCCCTTGTCCACCTCCATGGGAGCAGGTTGTGAGTCTTGTGCTGGTTCTTGGATTTGGCCAGTTTGAATTTCCTCCACTCCTTCCATGGGCGCCGGTCGTGCGACTTGCCCAGGTTCTGGTACTTGGTCAATTTGTGCCTCTTCCGGCTGATCGCCTACCTCCATCAACTCAGTTTCGACTGAGACATCATCTAGGATGTTTGGCTCGTCTGCTGAGGGGTGTCTTCCGTCTTCAAGCGTATGTACCTGTGTTTTTTTTAACTGCTTCCATCTTCTAGCTCGCCGAGTTCATCGGGGGTAGTAGCTCGTCGAGCTCGTCGGGGGTGGTAGCTCGTTGAGCTCGTCGGTGGTGGTAGCTCGTCGAGCTCATCGGGGGTAGCTCACCGAGTTAATCGGGGGTGGTAGCTCGTCGAGCTCATCAGCGGTGGTAACTCATCGAGCTTGTTGGGGGTCGTTGGCGAGGTCCCTTAGGGCGGGGTTTAAGTCCTGAGTTACCACAACCCGCGGAGGTCGCGGAGCATTGCTCTTCTGAGGAGCTCGGCGCGAGGTCTCCCCCTCGACCTGGTCCTAGTTCCCCTCCTTCCACCTCCGCGTGTTCGCCGAGGTCTGTTCCTTAGGTATTTTGGAGAGGGTAGCTCGTCGAAGGTCACCGAGGTAGGTCACCGAGGTGGTGATCTACCATCTTGGGTGAACCTGTCCGGGTTTTCATCTAGCTTTACGTGTAACGAATTATCCAAAATCCAGTTTATTCATGTACACGCGTGCATTTGAAAACTTTTTCCGGGCAGAAAATATGGATCCAGAAATTGGGGTTTTTACCCAAAAATCTGGGTTTTCATCCAAGGGATGAAAATGTGTGTGTATCTTCAAGTGTTCTTGATCTTTGTCAAGAACACCTTCAAATCTTCAAATCTTCAAGCAAACTCTAATCTCTCACTCTCAAATTTTTTGGTTCAATGGCCCCCCCTCCTTCTAGCGCCAAATTGTTGATAGAATTTACTAATCATGTTTGTTATATGGCTAGTTATGTCGGATTAATTCTATCAAACAATAATCTATGAATTTGAGAGGGTTTTGTGTGTTCTTGGATGATGTGTAGAAAGGGAGAGTAATTGTAGAGAGAGAAAGTAAAGTGTAGAAAATGTATTATGATTGTATTGAATCCCCTGAATAGTACAAGAGAGACCTTATTTATAGGTGTGCAAGTGTGAGGTGGCACCTTACGAGCCTATATAGCTTCCGGTGTTGACGAGAGTTCCTTACCCTCGCCTTGGTCCCTCACACTGCTTCCCATGTCGATGCCTCGTCATACTACTATGCCTTAGACTAGATGGGCCTCATTAAAAACCTCACCGTAAACCACCCTTGTGGATAAACCGGACGGAGGGAAAAAGAGTACAACCATCGGGATCTAGCAGGCTATAAGGCGAGCTCTAGAGCGAGCTCGGAGGTGGGCTTCCATGCCTTGTATGGTCTCTGGGTGCTGTGTGACGACAAACCTCGGCGAGGTCCTCGCGGGGTAGAGGCGAGCTCCTTGGGCGAGTTGCGCAGGCGAGCTACCCCCACGTGGGTGAGCTCCCTTGCGAGCTCTCCTTCATTGACTCGATTCGACCATTGAGGTACGGACCTCCGTGGACCTGGGCGAGCTCCGACGACCTATTGAGCCTTCGTGATTATTCTGAAGCCAATTGTATTAGTTCGCCATGTCAACAGACGCCATGGTTGATGGAAGGTATTTCAGAAGCTTTTAACTTGACCTATTATGGGAAATATCATTTCTCTAGTATTAGATTGAAAATTCTTCAGAATTATCTGTATTGGTAAATTTTATTTGTACTTGTGTTGCAGATGATCATTTTAATGTCACTTTGTTTTGTCTTTTACCCGTTATTGGGAGGATAAAGCTAGATCTATCTTAATCAAAGTAACCATTGATAGGCAGCCAATTTTATAGCACTATCATGGAAAGAGATTAAAGAGCTGACAGAGATGTCTTACAGTTGTAGTCTTGTAGGCACTTGGAGTATTCCGGATATATCAATCCAATGTTTGATGGAAGAACTAACTTGATGTGGATCTTGTGCATATGTTGTGTATTGAAAGCTTGCATAATTTTATGGTCATTTTATTTGTAATTATTTGCTCTCTTGTCTACTCTTGCACATGTTGCTTCTTATGATTGCGAAAAAGGATTCAACACGAGGAATCACATATGACTGGAAGTTGGTTCAATCATACTCGATAACTTCCAAAAAGTTCTGCAGAAGTATTGCTTGAAAATGGTGTAAAATGTCATGTCTGAAGAAATGACTTCATGTTTCTTGTAACTTAAAGGTGATCTGGGAATGACTAGTCTGAAACTGCCTAAATTATTTAAGTTGGCTAACTATTGTTTTTATGCCTACTTCCATGATATTCGAACATGCTAAAGACTAGTATATGGATGTCATCTTTATGATGTCTAAGCATATTTATATTGGGATATTTGGAGTTCACAAGGAGGTTTAGTGTGCATAGAGTCTTAAGTATTTGTAAGCTTATAAGTAGTTTCATCCTGTAACATTTTGTCATGGTCTCTAACTCAAAGAAATGTTGTTCAACCTTGTTCCTCAAACAGAGTATGAAGGAGCTGATTGCTTATAAGTTAAGCTCGACAAATCTTCTGGCTTGAACATAAGTAGAATTATTACTTATTAACCTCTATTTAGTATTATAATATCTTAACCCAAAAGTTTAAGGAATTTTTTTCTTTTCTTTTGATTCTTCATTATTGTAGATTGGCCTGAATTTGCCTTATAAATTTTGTACATCTCTTGCAGTATTACTATCTTCTATTTTGCCAAGGAGGGCGACAATTGTAGATTCACTCCAGTATATCCAGAGATCGTGCTTGTGAAAATCCCATTCCAGAAAGGAATAGGACAGAAATTCTGCCAGCCTTCAGGTATTGGGGTGGACTTAGGCTTCTTTGACACTGATGACCTGTCAAAGCCTGTTCCAGGGGAAGATGTTTATCCACTTGTAATATCGGCAGAGTCGGGTGTACCATCGACATCTATGGATAATAGTTCGAAAGAGGAATCGCTAAGTGCACCTCCTCATGCTCAGATTTCTCAGGCAGTATTGCAGAAAATAGATGATGGGAATTTCCAAGTGAAAGTAATAAAACAGATTTTATGGATTGATGGTTCTCGTTATGAATTGCGTGAGATTTTTGGAATCAGTGATTCAAAAGAGACTGCCATTAGCAATGTGGATTCAGGAAAAGAATGTATCATTTGCTTGACAGAGGTCAAGAACACGGTTGTCTTGCCATGCAGGCACATGGTAATTTCCTATGCTTTGAACCTTTTGATATGTCCATTGGTGGTTGATTGTTGTCCGTAGGTATATATGTATTTACAAGTTAAAAGTATTTGGTACTATGGATGCCAGTAAGTAATCCAAAATAAACTGGGTCTTTGTTTATAATTGGTATATTAAGTTAGCTGTCAAACAACTGAAATAAATCCGGCCTCGTATGTCTTGACTGACTCTAATAATAGTGGTTTTTATTACTTCTGTTTTAGTTGGGTTGAACTGTTACTGAGTTATTTGAAAGATTTATTTTGGTTCTACTTCGTTCTTCCTGAAAGATTAGGAAAACTATCGGTGAAAATGTCTCGAGTTACCGTGCGTTTGAAATGTTGACAAGGTACAGTATGGATTCACTTGCATCATAATTTATGAGACTTCTATATTTATTTATTTCTGGGGTTATACTTGCTTACAATTGCTTCTTCTATGACGTCAAAAACATCCCCACAAATTTGTTATGTTGAGAAAACTCATACGAGAATCATGAAGTGTTAATTTTTTCGCTATTCCTTAAAATTATGAAATGGCTCAAATTATCAGTTTATCATATAGAGGTATTATATGTAGCATTATGTGTGACTGCACTAAATATCATTAGAACATGGGTTTAAATGTGGTACGAGCGATTAATAAAGTTGGATCTCATTTTTTTGGTTTCTAGATAGACGACATGGTGTGCACTGTGAACAGCGTAACAGAAAACGCGCCAGGCTACAAAAATATTGTGAAAGTCATGAAGAAGGTGAATCGGCCACGAGCAAGGGTGCAGTGGACGAGCTACAAAAATGTTGGCTGCAAGATGAGCTGAAATTCTAGTTCCCACAGCTGTTGTGGGCATATTTGTGGATGAACTTTTTGTTTAATTATTGTAACATTTTGCTGAATTTGTAATGCCTTTTTATTATATTAATGTAAATGGTCTTTTGTTAAATGGATGTGTTTTAGACATAAGAATGTACCTAAATTGAGCCATAACAATTCAGAAACACTGGTGGACATATGCTGTTCGTGGAGATAGCAATAGATGAATTTAATGAAAAATAAATATTTGCATAGTTCAATATACTATGGTACTATTACCTGACACAGTTCAATATACTATAATGTTTAATTGATCTATCAGCAAACTGAAATACGTGTGTGCACAGCTCTTACCTAATACATCAAAACACTCCATATTATGTAGTAGAGAATCAATAATAAATGGTGTCAATAAGCACTTTATTACTACCCGTTACATAGCACTTTAATATAGTTTTTTTAATTTAACTATAGTATAATTATAAATACTATAGCATAATTGAAAGGTTACTCTGATTTGACTCCCTAATTAAGTAATTTCAAACAAACTTCAAGGGCTAACAATAATTAGCCTACTTTATAATTCAACAGAAATGTGAACACATTTACATATTATATCTTGATTCAAAAGGTAAAAATCAAATAAAATAAATAGGATAGAAGTTGAACAAAAAACTATTATATGCTGATAAAACCAAAAGCACTAAGCAGAAGATAAGCCATCTAAATTTTATACATCAAATCAGCTGCAGATATTGCAAAACTTGGTTAGCATGATGCATCAACGAACAAGCATTTGAATCAAACGATATCCACTTCCATTGTCTCCTCATCAACACCATCAACATCTGCATTCTCATCATCATATTTGTACTGCAACCAAATCAAGTAACTCATTTCAGCTTACTTGTATGTCTATATAGAGTAAAGCTATGGAGCCTGATGATAGGTTCTAATAGAATCCAACATCATCATAAACTACCTATATCATGCTATAATATACAAGTAGTTTATGCTGACATTGGATTCATAAGAAATACACCGTTGGACCCCATATTGAAACTGTGGACTATATATATATATATATATATATATATATATGGCAACATTAAAATAGAAAACCTGTGCATACACATTCCGAGGGATGGGAGGTGGAGGTGGCGGCTAGTGTTGGATTCTGATTGGAACTCCCATCTTATCAGCTCCAGTAAAAGCAGTTGCAGCTGCCTGAAATCTGTCATCTGGTTCAACAACTTTAACATCTTCATCAAGAGCATGAACAGCTATACCAGTTGAAGGCAGCACTGTCACATATGCCTTGTACTGTAAATTTTTCACATGAAAATACTCTCCCACTTCTGTTTTTATTGTGATTAGCTTTTAGTTTGTATTATCGTACCCAAATAGGTGTTCCAGCTGTTGATATGGCGAACTAACACTATCGACATAGGGCAATTACGCTAGGCTTAGCAGGTCGCCAGGGCCCACCCAGATCCATTGAAGTGCGGAGCTCGCCCATGCAGGGACGACTTAGCTACGTAGCTCGCCCAAAGGAGCTAACCTCTGTCATTACCGGAGCTCGCCCGGAGCTCGCCCCATGTCCCCCTGTGGGCCTCACCGAGTTCCACCACCATGTAGCATCCGTAAGCCATGCAAGGCATTGAAGCTCGCCCCGGAGCTCGCCGAGCCACTGAAACTCATCTCCGAGCTCGCCCATGAGCTCGCCTGTTAGCCAACTAGATCCCGATGGTTGTACTCTTTTTCCCTCCGTCCGGTTTATCCACAAGGGTGGTTTACGGTGAGGTTTTTAATGAGGCCCATCTAGTCTAAGGCATAGTAGTAGGACGAGGCACAACATAGGTAGCAGTGTAAGGGACCAGGACGAGGGTTACGGACCCTCGTCAACACCGGAAGCCATATAGGCTCGTAAGGTGTCGTCTCACACCCACACACCTATAAATAAGACCTCTCTTGTACTATTCACACAATTCTCACAAATTCTGAAAACCAATACAGTGCCCATTACAATATTTCTCTCTCTAAACTTTCTACTCTCCCTCCTCATATTATATCCAAGAACACAAAATCTTGGATTATTGTTTGATGGAATTAATATGTTATAACTAGCCACATAACTAACACGATTAACAAATTCTATCAACAATTTGGCGCTAGAAGGAGGGGCTTGGGACAGATTTGAGGATTTGTTTGAACATTTGAAGATTTGAAGGTGTTCTTGATAAAACTCAAGAACATTTGAAGATACACATGCATCTTCATCCCTTGAACGAAGAACCCAGATTTTCGGATAAAAACCCGAATTTTCAAATTTTACGAAATCTGCCCTGGACAAGTTTTCAAACGCGCGTGTGTACACGAATAAACCGAATTTCGGATAATTCGTGAACACGCGAGGCTAGACGAAAACTTGCACAACTCCACCTAAGCTGGACGACAACCACTCAGGCGACCTCCATCACTCCGGTGACCTCCCTCCACTTCGACGCCCTTCAGCAAGTTACCCCCTCCGAAACCCGAAAATGGCTAACACTCGAGCCGCCAAGGGACAGACCTCCGCAGCTGCGGGAAGGTCTAGAGGGGGCAATCAAAACCAGGCCGAGGTGGAGACCTCACGCCAGGTGGTGGAGACATCACAACCACCTCCCCAGAAGAGCACCGCAGCTCCGCGACCTCCGCGAACTGCGGCGACCCAGGAAGACTTGGCCCCCTCTCTGAGGGACCTGGTCAGCAACCCTGACGAGCTCCAATGCACCATCGCGACCCTACAAAGGTTGCAGCAGCGACAGCAGGACGAGCTCACCCTAGTACCCAGGCGAGCTCCAGCCGCCGAAACCAGGGAGCAGACCAGGCCCACCCAGGGCACCCAAACCAGGGGGGACTACAACGTACTCCCCACCGAGCAGGAAGCAAGCTCGGCACAAGCTCGCCAGCGCAGGGAGAGGACCGGCAAAGCCAAAATGGTGGAGGGTCCCGCTCCTTACACTGGAAGGGAGTCGGCCTACACCGGGGCATCTGGCACCCACCAATCTCAAAGGAGGGAAGTCCTCCAAGGCCGCCTGGGCCCGAGATACGAAGAAAATGAGCGTACGGCAGCCCCAGCTGCGTCCCAGGGGAACTCCGACCAGCAGCCACGCAGATCAGCCCACGAAAGGCTGAGGAGGCCCGCCGCTGACCGGTTAGGCCCCCACGGCGGATGCCAGTTCCAGCCCGCCACTGAGAGGTCACCCCAGAGTGAGGCACCTCGGGGATGTGCGTCCGCGAGACGCACGACCTTTGAGCACCCTCCGCCGGAGGTGACCCGAGATGACGAGCTGGCCTCACTGAAAAAGGCCATTGAGATGCTACAAGCACAAGTAGCAGCCAAGTCTGGCGGACCTGATGCCACGACTCTCCCCACATCTCCATTGGCACCTGCCATCCTCCGCGCACCGGTCCAGAAGAAAATTCAATTCCCGATGATATCCGCATACAAAGGCGAATCGGACCCAAAAGTCCACCTGGCCAAGTACGCGGATTTCATGATTTCGGTCGGCGCCACCGACCCCACCCAGTGCTGAAACTTCCCGCTGACCCTAGGAGACCGAGCTCACCGCTGGTTCTCTTCACTCGCCCCGGGGTCAATCTGCTCATTCGGCCAACTCTCGCGGGAGTTCCTGGCCCACTTCTCTGGGTTCGGGTCCTACCTCACCCAGAAGCACCGACTCGCCAACATCCATCAAGGCGAGAGCGAGACCGACCAGCAGTACCTGGAAAGGTTTGACAAAATTCTGCTGGAAGGCGAGCCGGTAAGCGAGGATACCAAGGTCGTCGCAGCGATGGCCGGACTTAGGAGAGGCACCGACCTCTGGAAGGAGATGCACCTCGCGTGTCCCAACACTTACAGCGAATTCCGCCACAAGGCGGGGGTGTTTGTGGCTATGCAGGAGGCACTACTGAAAGAAGTTGGTGCCCACGAGGAAAGGAAGCCCTACGGGAAGAAGTCCGGGGGCGCCTACAAAGCTCCCCGGAACTTAAAAGCCTTTGGCGAGGAGACGAGCTCAAAGAAAAGCTCAACCAGGTCCTCACTGTCTCCGTCGACCATGTCTTCACTGCCGTCCAAGGCAAGGCCATGCTGGAGGAGCCAAGGCGGATCCGCCAGGACCGCACGAAGCTCAACCCCAACAAATTCTGTGCCTACCATCAGGCCATCGGTCACTTCACCAGCGAGTGCCGAGACCTCCTCAAGCAACTCTGGAAATTTTATAAGGAGGGGAAATTGGCCGAGTTCGTGAAGAAGGCCCCAGCTAAGAGACCGAGGTTCGAGAGGAGGGCTACCTCCGATGACGAGGAGGAGGAAGCAGACCAACCTGGTCCCCATCACAGACGGAGGGCACCTCCCCAACCTCAGCAAAACACGGAGCCGACTCGGGAACTCTTGGTTCTTGAGGAGGAGATCGGAGCTGCAGGAGGTCTCCAGGACGGGGGATCCTCCATATCCAGGAGAAAGAGGAAGGCCGAAATCCGGGCCATAAATCAAGTCCAGGAAGGCAGCACCGGCCCCAGGTCTGTCTCACAGCTCGCTGACCAGCTGACATTTTCTTCAGCGGACCTGGAGGGGGTATTGATGGCCCACAACGACTCGTTGGTGATAACCGCCGACATCATGAATGTCCGAGTTCACAGGCTACTTGTGGACACCGGCGCATTCACCAACATTCTCTTCAAATCCACCTTGGATGCCTTAGGTGATTTTGAGACGTACCTGGAACCTAGCAATGCTAGGATAGTGGGGTTCGGAGAAGCTGTAACCGTCCCCCTAGGTAGTGTTAGGTTGAGCGTCCAACTTGTATCGGCTGAGGACCCCGAAAGGAGACTGACTAGGCTCATAGATTTCCTAGTTGTCGACCAGCAGTCCTCCTACAACGGGTTCCTTGGCCGCCCTTTTATTAATGAATTCAAAGCGGCGTGTTCAACCTACTACTACTGTTTAAAATTCCCAACCCCAAAGGGTGCCGGAACTATAAAAGGTGACCAGAAAAAGACCCGAGAGTGTTTACTCCAAATGAAAGATGGTCAGGTCAAAAAGGCGGTGACACGAGTCCAAGTCCTTGAAGAGGACGCGCAGATTTCTGCAAACGAGCCAAACATCCTGGACGTCATCTCAGTCGAAACTGAGATGATGGAGGTGGGCGATTTGTCAGAAATCAACCAAGGCAATGGACCTGTGCAAGACACACAACCGACACCGATGGAGGACTTGGAAGAAACCCAAGTGTGGAGGCCTGCGCAGGGGTCGGCACCTGCGCAGGGACAGCAGCCTACTCCCATGGAGGTAGCTGATGAGGCCCAAGGTGCGGGACCTGCGGGAGGTCAAGAACCAACACCCATGGACGTTGACCCAACTCCCCAGGTCACCACACCATCCCAAGCTGACAGACCACCGGAGGTGCTCACAACCGACAAGCTCGCCCAAGCTGAAAGCCAACCCGATGACCTCGAACCACGCATAGGCCACGAGCCTGCACGGATGTCACAAGGGGAATGGGACGAGTTCATCAGCAACCCGAGGTGGAAAAATTAGAAGAGAAAAGCAACCCCCATGGAGAAATTAACGGCACTCCCGGTGGACCCGGAAAGGGACTTAGAACTTTTCATCGGTTCTGAGTTACCTGAACCGTACCGGTCGAGGATGGAGCTCTTCTTGATGACCAACCTAGACGTGTTTGCCTGGTCCCACGAAGATATGACGGGGATCCCGTTGGAACATGCTTGCCATAGACTTAACATAGATCCGACGAGGAGACCCGTACGCCAAAAGCGAAGAAAGTATGGGCCAGACAAGTACACAGCTCTAACAGTTGAGGTGGAGAAGTTGTTAGACAACAAGCTTATCAAGGAAGCTTTGTGTCCGCAGTGGGTCGCGAACCCCGTCCTAGTGAAGAAACACAATGGGACGTGGAGACTCTGCATTAACTTCACGGACCTGAACAAAGCATGCCCAAAGGACAACTTCCCACTACCTCACATTGATCAGTTGGTGGACAGCACCGCAGGCCATGAGATGATGATATTCATGGACGCTTTCGCGGGCTATCACCAAATAGCTCTACACCCAGATGACCAGGAACACACGGCGTTCTATACCAACAAGAACATGTATTGCTGGGAGAGGATGCCGTTCGGACTCATCAACGCCGGAGCTACCTACCAAAGATTGGTGAACAAAATATTTGACCAACACATTGGCGAATCCATGGAGGTGTACGTGGACGACATAGTTGTCAAGAGTTTGAAAAAGGAGGACCACCTGGACCACCTGAAACAGACCTTCGACATACTGCGCCACTACAACATGAAGTTGAACCCCAAAAAGACCAGCTTCGGCGTACACTCTGGGAAGTTCCTGGGGCACCTAGTTAGCCAGCGGGGAATTGAGGTCAACCCAACACAGGTCCAATGCATAATCGAGATGGGAATACCCGATTTCGTCCAAAAAATTCAAAGACTAACTGGGTGCATGACAGCCCTGAACAGATTCATCTCCAGGTCCGGCGATCAAAATCATCCATTTTTCGAGGCAATTAAGGCAAACACACGAAGGTACAAAGAAGCGTCCAAAGCAAACAAGCTCCACCTCAAAAACCACTTTGTTTGGACAAGTGAATGCCAACGGGCCTTCGAAGACATTAAGGCATACCTGGCAGATACGCAGGTCCTGTCAAAGCCGGTACCTGGAGAGAAATTATATCTCTACCTAGCCGCGTCGGAGGTAGCCATCAGCTCCGTCCTGGTCCGAGAAGAGGCGAAAACATCTTACATGAAGCAGAATTGCGGTACACCCCAACAGAGAAGCTGGTTTATGCACTGGTGATGAGCGTTAGAAAATTGAGGCCTTACTTCTTTGACCACCCAGTAGAGGTGCTGACAACGTTCCCACTACGTCAAATACTACAGCGCCCAGACACCGCCGGACGCCTGCTGAAATGGTCACTGGAGATAAGCCAATACGGTATAACCTACGCACCCCGAACAGCGATCAAGGGACAAGCACTTGCCGACTTCATCGTCGAGCTAACTTTCCCACAAGATCCGACGAGGGGGCGTATAGCTCCGTGGCATCTCTACGTGGACGGATCATCAACTAGCATGGCAGCAGGCGCCGGTGTGGTCCTAATCAGCCCAGACAGACAAGTCTTCACCTCCGCAATTCGGTTCGACTTTCGAGCAACCAACAATGAGGCGGAGTATGAAGCGTTGATAGCAGGACTTAGGCTATCATTAGCTGTGGGGGTGTTGGTCCCAAAGGCAGGTTTTGGGAAGAATACACTTGAACAAGTCTAGAAGGGGGGGTTGAATAGACTTGTAAGGATTCAAAAACCTTTTTGAAATTTACAGATTTATTCAGAAAATCAGCAGACTACTTGAGGTAATCTGAATTCTAAAAATAGTGCGCTGTGTATAGTGCGGAAACATTTTAAAGAAAATTTGATTTAAAGTGATGTGCACAGATAAGAACAGAAAGAAATACGAAGAGACACAGGGGTTTATAGTGGTTCGGACCAACTATCCTACATCCACTCTCCTCAATCCAACTTGGACTTGAGGGGCTCTCCACTAACTCACTTACTCACTTACTTACACAATTTTGAGAGTACTACTCTCTTTACAACTTGGCAATGCTATAATTGCAATTGACTTCTCACAGCTTCTACAAAGCTTTTACAAAGGATAAGTATGGATGGTGTTTTTGAGCGTAAGTGATAAAACTGATAGAGTATTGGCTAGCTTAATGTGCGTGTGAATCCAATACAGAAATTATCACAATTACTCTAATTTATAGGATCAAATAACTAGCCGTTGGGATGGGCTAGAAATCTGAGATCCTATAATCTCGTATTCAATCAATCATTGTGATTGATTGAATTTCCTTCTTGATTCCCGTCAGTCTTTGCTATCTTTAATCAATCAAGTTTGTCCCCTTGATTGATTGATCTTCTATTCTGGGAATCTTCCTTTTATGTCGCAAGTTATCCCTTCAAATTGATTCCAAAGAATCTGGGCTGAGCACAGGACCTCAGCTGATCTGTCTCCTCCGCTGGTGTATCAGTCTGCTGATACTTGGACCTCAGCTGATGTGCAAGGCTGCTGGTGTGCATTTCAGCTGGTCTTCTTGACTTCGTCTGAATAAGTCTTTTATCCATGGTCCTTGTCTTGTCTGCGACGAGCTCTTAGCTGATCAGCTATTCTTCTGATATCAGCTGATCTGCTCATCAGCTTATCGGCTGATGTAAACTTCTCTGATGATCTGCTCTCGATGCTCCAGTGTCAGCTGCTTAAATCTTCTGTCTTCTAAAATCGGCTAAGTCCACAAGGTCTCAGCTGGTCTTCTCTTCTATGAAAGCTTCGGATCTTCTAGGCAGCAAGGTTGGTTCCCCCTTACTTGAACCTATCTAATCCTAACTACTCATCAGCTGACTAACATGTTCAGCTGGTCCTATTACAAGCTGATTTGTTTTATATCATCAAAACATCTAACACAGATATATTAACAGGGGGCAACCAATCTTCAAGTTTTCGGAGATTCCCAGCTAATAATATCCCAAGTCCGGGGGGAATTTGAAGCAAAAGACCAACAGATGATGACCTACCAGAAGATAGCCGCGCATCTGATCTCGATGTTTACACAAGTTTACATCAATCAAATACCGCGGCTAGAAAACACACAAGCAGATGCTCTAGCCCGGCTAGCTACTAGCAACGGCGAAGCCGAATTCACGGAGGTTGTGATCAACACACTGAAAAACCCCTCGACGTCCAATTACAAAGTAAATCAAACCTCGAGTGGGGGGCAAGAGGATAGTGAAGATTGGTGCACCCCAATCCGAAAATACTTAACAGACGGAACAACCCCCGTAGACACCTGGGAAGCTAGCCGGTTAGTAAAGCAAGCTGCCAGATATACGCTGCTGGATGGCCAACTCTATAAGCGTGGATTCTCTCTACCCCTGCTCAAATGCCTAACTGGGAAACAGGGGTCCGAAGTGTTAGAAGAAATTCACGAAGGGATTTGTGGGAGTCACGCTGGGGGGCAAGCATTGGCATATAAGACGATCAGGCAGGGCTACTACTGGCCCACTCTTCGCAAAGATGCCATCAGCTTCGCTCGAAGGTGCCGAAAGTGCCAACTTTTTGCACCTAACATCCACTCCCCAGCCAACCAGCTTAAGTCGGTTTTCAGCCCATGGTCTTTCGCGAAATGGGGTATCGACTTGATCGGCCCATTTCCACCTGGCAGAGGCGGTGTAAAGTTTGTTGTCGTAGCAGTAGACTACTACACTAAGTGGGCTGAGGCCGAAGCTCTCACAACCATAACCCAAGAAAGGATGATCGGCTTCATTTGGAAAAACCTGATCTGCAGGTTTGGACTCCCGCAGTCGGTAATCACTGATAATGGAAGGCAGTTCGACGGACAGAAGTTGAGGGACTTCTGCATTTCATGGAACATCAAGAAGCACTACTCAACTCCGTATCACCCCCAGTCGAACGGCCAAGTCGAGGCGGTAAACAAGATCTTGAAACACATATTAAAGCTCCGCCTCGAGGAAAAGAAAGGAAGCTGGGCAGACGAACTCCCGGAGGTCCTATGGTCTTACAGAACTTCCTATAGGGCCAGTACCGGGGAGACCCCGTTTGCCCTAGCCTTCGGGACTGAAGCCGTAGTCCCGGTAGAAGTCCAGAACAAGACTTGGAAGGTGGTGGGATATGATGAAGAAAATAATGATGAAGCCTTGGCAGTAGAAAAAGATATGATCGAAGAGACCAGAGCTTCATCAGAAATGAAAAACGCCACCTACAAGCGCAGAGCGGAAAAATATTACAACTCTCAGGTCCGAGACCGAAAGTTGAAGGTCGGGGACCTGGTGTTGAAAAAGAAGTTGATAGCCCCACCAGGTGTATTTGGTTCAAATTGGGAAGGACCATTCCGGGTCACTGCAGCCTGGCCGAACGGTACCTATGATCTAGAAGACGCAGAAGGCAAGGCTTCGTCATACACCTGGAGCTCGGCACATCTAAAAAAGTTCTACCAATAGACTAGAATTTTGTAATAGACTAGTCGAAGGTTGTCATCAGAAATGTAGATGGCAACCGATGTAAATTACGTAGCTATAAAAAGTCAGAGAAATTCAGAAAAATTCCCAAGTGTTTAGACCTATGCAGCTCTCCAACCAGGCGAGCTGCACCAGGTCGCCCACTACACCAGGCCCAGCTCGCCAAACCCAGCTTGCCCATGTGCTCAAAAATCTGCGGTGCGCAAAGACCAAGGTCCCAAGCGTTGTAATTGAATAGCTCGAAGGCAAAGGCTAAAGTGCCCAAGGTCGCGAAGGTACCCTTCTTAAAGGGTTGCTAAGCACCTACTGCCACAAGTTAGAAAAATTCGCGAAAAAGATAAAAACGTCTAAGGCAAGGTTCATGAAACCCAATGGCCCAACGTGAATCAATCGAAGTGCAGTTCGCTGCCCTAAGTGGTCTAAGACGAACGATTCGCGGCCTTAAGTGGCGTAAGACGAAGAATACGCACTCTTAAAACAGAGGTACAATTCGTAGTCGTAAGTGACGTAAAACGAACGATTCGCTTCTCAAAGTAGAATAAGACGAACAATTATGTACCAGGAAAATAAACAAGAACGAGCTATTTAAGAAATTATAACGTAGAAGCACAAAAACATAAATAAAAAGAGTTGGACAAGAAATGCTCGACTTATATTCAAAAGGATACTTAAGAGATTTTCAAGCCAAAAATATACTTGAAAAAATCCTTAGTATGAGTAGTAGTGCTGGCCACAAAGGCCGACCAGCTGGCCATCTTTGAACTACAAAAAGCTCCTTCTGGGCGAGCTGTATGTGCCCGGCGAGCTGAAACTACTTGAACGAAAAATATAAGACTACAAAAATAGAGCTCCTTCTAGGCGAGCTATGAAGCCTGGCGACCTGCTACAACTTGGGAAATAAGAGCTAATCTAGGAAAGCAGGAAAAAGCCTAAGTCCCGGGGGCGTCAGCAGGGGCAGTGGCGACCTCAATCGGGGCAGCGGCAACCTCAGCGGGGACGGGAGCGACCTGGGCACTGGGAAGGGCGAGTTCGGCCTCTGAAGTGATATTACCAGTCAGCGCGCTGGCGTCGAACTCGCCCAAGTTTAGCAAGGCATCCCCACAGGCCTCCTGCAGTTGCTCGACAGTGAGAGGGACCTGCTCCTCCCCGCCGGACCTCCCCCTCAGCAATGTCCAACTCCGGCACCTCGACTGTTTTGATAATTCTAAAGCGGTCCGGTACAAAGTCGAGAGGAATGCCGAGCTCAGGTAGGTCGCCGATATCTAGCTCGGCGCCATCGGGAAAGGGAACCCGGTCCAAGCAGGCCTTGAAATCGCCCACCACTGCCTCCACCTCATCATCCTCGCGCCCACCAGAGAGTCCGTAAAACTTCAGTGTAACATTGGACGCATCCTTTGTCAGAGGCCTCGGCCTTCACGGCCGCCAGGTCCGGCGAGGAGAAGGTAACATTACGCAGCTCGGCGATCTCATTAGCTTTCGCCTCCAACTTGCCCCTCAGCCTCTCGCAGTCGGCGTTTGAGCTCTTCACTAGACCCCGCTGCAGTGCGAGGTCTTTCTTCGTGATTCCGTGGCTGCCGACCTCTTGGGTGAGCTGGGCGGCGAACTCCTCTTCCTTGGCTTTTATTCTCGCCTCCGTCTCCTGTTCGAGCCGGACGAGCCGGCGTTGGACGGCGTCAAGCTATTGAAGGGCACTCTGCTCGGTGGCCAACGAGGCCTCGGCCCTCTCCTCGGTGAGCTGCGCCTGTTTTTTCACCTTGTCGGTTGAGTCCATCAATGCCAGCATTCGCTTGTTCCTGTCAGAACGACCTGCCTCCAGCTCGTCGATCTGCTCAAGGGCCTTTTGGTTGGCGAGCACCACCCTGCTCGCATAGTGGGTCGAGAGAAGAAGATTCTCTCTCAGATCCTGGCTATTGACACCCGCCACCAGTGGGGTCGTCCAGTGCCTAAGCTTCTCACTCACAGCATTCCGGGCTATGCCCGGAGGAAGATTCCGCATCGATGTGAGAGAGCGAGATCGCTCAAAGGCATGCAAGGCCTCGTGGCGGTTCGGGAAGGCAATTGGGGCATAACTGCGGAATCAAAACAGATGGAAAATGTTAGAAAAATAAAATAATAATGGGCAAAGAAGGTCAGTTGGGCGAACTACTTACTGAATTCGGTCGGGATCCCAACCCAGTAGGGTGTCGTCGGTAGTTTGAACCCCGAACAGAGACGGCGAAGGGGGCGAGCTACGGATAGGCGTGGCCGCCAGCGGGGTGGCAGATTGAGCGGAACCCCCCTGCCCCGACCTCGCCGAGGTCCTCTCGACCCGGTCGGACTCCTCGTCGACCAGGCCCGTATACCTTGTCTTCTTGCGAGCCTGGGTGTTATCCTCACCAACTCGGGACCCTTCACCCCGTTGGGGTCCTTTCTTCCCTCGACCTCGCTCGGAGGGGGCAACAGCTCGTCCCCCACCTCGGCAGGCCCTGGCGACCTCCGATGCCTTGGTCTTTTCGGGAGCTTTGATCTTCTCCTTCTGAGCTCCCGATCCTCCCGCCTCGCCCTTTTTGGAGGTGAGCTCTGCCTCCTTGCTCGCCTCCAGCGCGAGCACGGATGGTGGAGCAAGTCTGTTGGGGCGAGGTGGGCCCATCTCAAATCGCTCTTTTACAATCTAGTAGGCCTCGGGGACCTCGGCGATCGGGATAGCGACGAAGCTACCACCTGCACAAAAAAATCACGAATATCAGCATAATGGGCGAGCTACATTCCCCCCCATAGGCGAGCTGCATAAAGTTGGACCTGGGAGCTCGGGACCTTGGATATCGAGGTGGTGCGGCAATGTAAGGAGTCCGGCGAGCCGCAGGCAGTGGTGCGCACACAGATGGGCGACCTGTCTGTCCTTCTCGCTCCTCAAGCAACAGATGGCGCGTACCACGTCAAACTGCTCCGACACTCTAGGCCTCCCCCGGCTGGATTTGTGTCGCTTCGGAACTGCAAAAACAAAGAAAATTAGAATTAGTATACCTAATTCAACCCACGCACACAGAAATAAGCGACCTACTGCTGGCTTCCCCATATCCCTCCGGAGTGGGGATACGGTCACCCCGCCCATGATACGTGCTGGAGGCTCGCTAGTCGCCCCCTATGAAGAAAAATTGTTTCTTCCAATCACGGATTTTATTGGGCAGGTCCCCCAGAAATTTCTCCCCCGGACGAGCTTTCAGATAATAATATCCTGCGCCGTCCTGTGTCCGTTTGGTCACGGTGAAAATCTCGCCCAAATCCGCCGAGGTCGTCGCGTTCTCATAACCCTCCAGCCCAAAAACGGACAGGGCGGTGAGAAGGTTGCTCCACGCGTTCGGTGTGAGTTGGGTGATGGCCAGATTATTGTCAGCTAGATATTGGCCAATAATTGGATGCAGCGGCAACGAAAGCCCGGCCCTCAGAACATCTACATTCAAGGCGGTCATCCCCTCAGGAGGTGCGTCGGCCCGCTCATCCTTCATTGGAGCGTACATGAAGATGTCCAGAGGGATGAGATACTCCCTGCGTATGATGGGCAGGTCACATTCATCAATTAGGCTCACCACCTCGCCAGCTTTGAACTCAGAGGGGGCAACTTCTTCCAGGTCGGCGGGGTCGGGGCGAGGTACCCGATTCGGGCAGGGGAAGCTCGCCGCGTACTCGGCGATATACTCATTCCAGTCGAACGGGTGAACCACCTGGGTGGGGACCTGGTACTCTACCAGCTGGGGTTCCGGGAAGCCAATACGGCGGAACCATTAGAGTGTAACTTCCTCCAGATCGCCACCCTCCTCGCCGACCTCGGCGTTACCCTCATCAACCTCCTCGGGTCCCTCGTTGCCGCAGGCAACTCTTTCCTCTTGGGCGATCTCAACACTGTCCTCCCATACCTCGCGGTATACAGAACTGGAGGCTCCTTCCTCCGCATTGGGACGGATTTCGCTGGGCAGCTCGCTGCACAGCTCGCCGGATACTCGGCGAGCTACCGAGGTCACCTCGGAGCTGGAGCCGATTTCCACATACGAAACCCGGGGCAATTCCTCCTCGGTCATTGGCTGTTTGTCGGGATTTCGGCCTGATAGGGTTCTACTTGAAGAGCGTGTCGACATGGTCTCAGAAAAGTTCAAAGGTCCCGTAGTCCAAAATCCCACAGTCGAGAGTCGGGGAGATTCAAGAGTTCCTCGGTACAATCCACGGTCCAAAAATCCCGTAATCCCGAAGAAACAACAGAAAAATCAAGCAAAAGAGGGAAGAAAAGGGAAAAGAAATCGAATCCTACCTTGGAGAGCCTTCGAAAATCTGTCGAACATGAGAAAAATTGGTTGCCGGGAAAGCTCTGGAATTCGAAATGCAGAAAGTGAAGAAATGAATCCACCTCACCCTATTTATAGACGTCGGGGTGGGGTGCAATATTCACGAAACACAAGGGCCTATCTGCAAAAATTTTTAAAGATGACATTATTGTGGGCGGGAACCGAGGTCTCAAAAGGCGTGCATGACCCCTGGATTCCCGCACCACGTCAGCCTGAAGCAACCGCCTGGGTCGAGCTCGCCTGTCAACCCAACAATCACCCATAGGTAGTTCGCCAAGTTTTAAGTTTTCCAGCTCGCTTGCACATTTGACAAGGTCATAATGCATGCGAGCTGGGGGCAAATGTTGATATAGCGAACTAACATTATCGACATAGGGCAATTACGCTAGGCTTAGCAGGTCGCCAGGGCCCACCCAGATCCATTGAAGTGCGGAGCTCGCCCATGCAGGGACGACTTAGCTACGTAGCTCGCCCAAAGGAGCTAACCTCTGTCATTACCGGAGCTCGCCCGGAGCTCGCCCCATGTCCCCCTGTGGGCCTCACCGAGTTCCACCACCATGTAGCATCCGTAACCCATGCAAGGCATTGAAGCTCGCCCCGGAGCTCGCCGAGCCACTGAAACTCATCTCCGAGCTCGCCTGTTAGCCAACTAGATCCCGATGGTTGTACTCTTTTTCCCTCCGTCCGGTTTATCCACAAGGGTGGTTTACGGTGAGGTTTTTAATGAGGCCCATCTAGTCTAAGGCATAGTAGTAGGACGAGGCACAACATAGGTAGCAGTGTAAGGGACCAGGACGAGGGTTACGGACCCTCGTCAACACCGGAAGCCATATAGGCTCGTAAGGTGCCGTCTCACACCCACACACCTATAAATAAGACCTCTCTTGTACTATTCACACAATTCTCACAAATTCTGAAAACCAATACAGTGCCCATTACAATATTTCTCTCTCTAAACTTTCTACTCTCCCTCCTCATATTATATCCAAGAACACAAAATCTTGGATTATTGTTTGATGGAATTAATATGTTATAACTAGCCACATAACTAACACGATTAACAAATTCTATCAACACCAGCCACTCCTCACTCGCTGTCCCCCATATACATCTTGTGGTATAATGCACCACTGTTAGTATATTCCATAGTGTGATATACTATTCTCCTTTTTTGTATATTAGTTCGAAAATGTCATCAACCTATATGCAGCCCAATTTCACCTGCTCCTCTCATATTACTAATCATGGATATCAGACCACCCTTCATTGCCTCTTCACTATATCTTATCCAACATCACAAACAACAGCTATAGTTATGATAACATCAATGTATTCTAATAGCGAATGATACAAAACATCAGACATTAATAATCTTCTTTGTCTGCCTGCATACTAAAGACACTAATATGCTACTTGCTTACTACACATACAAAAATGATGCACAAACAGTCCTAATTCATTTTTACCATAGCCCTATTAAACATGCCCACAAAACATCACGTTCAATAAGTAAATCCTCAAACTATACACAAATCAATACTCCCCTGAATACAAATAATAAATCAAATTTAAATATTTATCAGCAAAAGAATAGATCTGAATTCTCAATTACACCTGAAAAGGCCATGGCCAGCTCTTGAGATCTTCCCATTTCGTAACTGTTACATCCGTTCATCCCCTTCCTCTCCACATACGCATAATAACTCAGGAAAAATGTCAGTGTCTACACCACCCACTCCAGGCAGAACATCGGGATGCACAATCCACCGGCGAGCTTCAGGATCACGACGGCGTCCGTCCTGATCTTCACTCGGCTGGCGGACCTCCTCGGCCACCTGAAGTCCTACATAAGGATTTTGATTTACAGACTTTGTATTACATTAAAACCTATAAAAACAAAAACACCAAAATGTAATCCCTCGTTCATATATACAACCATCCCATAAAATCTTAAATTCCAAAATGCATACTCAAACATCTATTAAAACCCTAAATCATGTCGGCGTGTCGACGCACCTCCGGCGCAGTGGAAAAAATCAAAACCATTTCAAAATGAATCGCTCCTAAAAACAATATACTATTGGAGGAGAACATTACCTGTGAATTTGCTGTGTGTGCTATTGCTCAAACCCTCGTCCTTTTGCTACCATCGAATGACAAGAAAATGGATTTTGAATTTTTTTCGGCCAAGAAAATGGGTTTTGAATTTTTTTCGGCCAAGAGAATGTGTCTCTTGTAGCGTATGTTTTAAGGCTTGCACAGATTTCTATTTTGCCTATTGTAGCATAGGCTCAGGTATAGGTTTTAGGCTTATTGATATCCGGCTGCTTTATTTGTTCTTAATTAATCCATGTCTTATTATCCGTGTTTAGACTTCTTTGTAAGAAGAAAAAGTTTTCTTAACTCACCTTTACTTTATATGTTTACTATGTACCATATTGTGGTTGCCCCATTTATTTATGTTGCATTTGGATAAAGTCGTTTGAGATATAAAAAGAATATCCATTTTTTTAGGATGATAAATTTGAATTAACATTAAATTTTATTATTTGAATTTCAATAATTTGAATCTCTTATCAAACAAAAGTTAATTTAAAATAAAAAATAACCTTAGCTAATTAGTTAATGAATTTTAATTCATAAGAAGACATTAGGTGGAAATTAGGTTAATAGGTGAGGTTTACAACTATGAAATTTAAAATAAAAAATAACCTAATATAACCACTTTTTCTTGATTTATATGTCGTTTACAATTGTAAAAATTATTTCGGTACAGAAAGAGCATAAAAAGAATTAGTAGACTATTTTTTATTTTCTTATAGTAAATTATGTATAGCAAAACAAAATAAAACAAGAGGAAATTAAAAGATACTTACACAAATAGATACAGATGATATACCTTTGCAGATTTAGATCCAATCTCTCAAATGATTAATCTGATGAAAAAAAAAAAAAAAAACCCTAACAAGAAATAAATAAATAAAAATTGTTGTGTCTCTCTAGCTCTTGATGAGGCACACTCAAAGAACTTATCTGATACAATTGGAAACACCAAAAGAGAGAGTGAAGCATCCATCAAAAAAAGGCATTTTGTATTTTGGCCTCATTTCAAATGACCACATTCCATATCCTCACTTGCTCTTCTTTCTTTCCTATATATTGACAAAACAGCATTCATAGTGACCTCAATAATATCATTGTTTAGGCAAAAAAGTATTACAAAGTGCGTGTTACGTCAACCCCATCAAGTTGGAAATTGGTCTTGCAAGAAATGATTTCATCAGTCTTAATTTGATCGATTTTAATCTAACGTTTTCTTTTATTGAAAATGAAAACGAGTTCCAAATACAGCGACCGGGTGAGAATAGACTATGTACTACAGTGTAAAATGTGTGATATCAGTGAATACAAGTATACAACTAATGATATCAATAAATACATATTGTGGTATAAATTCCATATTGTATATGAAACTTGTTCATAAAAGTTTTTTTGTGTTTTTTTTTTCCAAAATTAGTATTGGATGATCTAGAAGTAGACTAACCATAATCAATGATGTAGAAGTCGAAAATCGGTAATGAGACGTTTTTTAGACGCCTTAACAGCCGTCTATTTTTTTTAATAAATAAAAATACAAAGTTAGGGCACCTAGGACCTCCTAAAGAGTGTTTAGGCCAAAAAATACGTAAAACTGTCAATTTTGCAGAAACTTGATCGGCCGTCTAGATCGATTTCTGTATCAAACGAGGATAACACCATCAGTAAGAGTTTATTAAGTCATTTCTGTATAGAATGATCTTACTAATAAAATGTTCTCTTTCACTTTATTAATAAAGTGTTCTCTTGCATCTTATTTATCCAATATGGGGGATACTTTTCATATATAACACATTTCATTTTTTGTTTAACATTTATAAATTGGTCACTTTAGTTTCATTAAAATTAATTAATTTGTTAGTGCATCCATCCTGATTTATTTAAAGATACTACTCCCTCTGTTCCACAGGAATTTACACACTTTTTTTCGGACGTTCAACACAAATTTGCACAATACTATAAAAAGGAAACGTTGATTTACGTGCACACTCACAAACTTATACACATATTTACTCATATGCCACTATTTTATATATAAAATAAATTTTCTTTAAAAAATATGTCGTCTTCGTAGAGTGCAAATTTCTACGGAATGGAGAGAGTATTAATTACCATTATCTTACATAAAATTAACTCTTTAAAAAAAAAAATCATTGGCAGTAGACTAGTAGTTGAGTTGAGTGGAGTATGAGTCAGAATTATTAATGAGAGTGAAAAAAAAGGAAAAAGTAGAGTCCAAAAGCAGTTGCTTCCTAGGCCATAGACACAATAAGGCCATAGACACAGTATGGGCGTAGAGTTTCACGCATATTAAGAAAAAGTGAAGAATGCGAGTATGAAGTTAAATAATAAAATATAAAAATTGTATTTTATTAATTTTTTTGAGTGTAAATTATTTCCTTTATTTTGGGTGTAAAAAAAGAATTGGGACATCCATAAAAAGAAAGTGTGAAATTTATCTTGTGACAAAGGAGTATTTTGTATGCTTCCAATGAAAAGTACGTAACAAATTAAAGTTGCAAAAATAAAAAATAAAATAGAGTCCCACCACATTAAATTGAATCATTACACTCTATCCACCCACAACCTGGGCTCCTTCAATTTCTGACATTTATTCACCTGGAATACTCACTCGTTACAATCAACCATTTCATCTTTTTTGTTTTCTAAATAATCTCCCACTTGATGAATTCCACCAGCTTTCTTGGAAATATTTTCACCACTGTAAAGCTTCCTATGCTTTATATGGGTTTCCTTTGAAAGATATAAATAAGGGTGATTTGCGTATAATTTTAAAAAAATCACTATATTTATAAATAAGTTTTTTGGAGAAAAAAAATGTGCTTCTGTGCAAATATTATGAATCTATTTGTAAATATAGTGACTTTTTTTGAATTTATATGTAAATCACCCTATAAATAATTTTTCGTTTTGGTTTTCTGAAATTAGGTCATTAAGTGGAAATAGAACTCCATATTTTATTTTCCAAACCTTTTATGAAGATTTAGCTAAAATTAAGAATGTGTGGGTGTGGGATTGACAATCAAAATTGCTTGCTCCTTCGGTTTCGATTCTTTTGACACATTTTTTAAGATAAAGAAGAATATACGAGTGTGAAATTAAATAATAAAGCAGGGTGGCGATTGGTAGTCAATATTAAGAGTTACTACAAAATTTGTAAGTAAAATTCATATAATATTATTTGGTGTGATGTAATAGAAAAATTACATAAAATTAGTCTTAAAAAGTAATCTCACTTGTTAGGGTGTAATATGTAGATATATATGAACAAAAGATAATATTCAAGTCATTCAAAAATTGTAAAATAGGAAAGGTGAGATAATTTATTACATTGTGAACAGTGAAAAGTGTGTAATATGACCTCTTTTTTTACAGGTTGGCCGTATAAAAACTGGGTCAGTATAAAATTTATCCCCCCTACCAAGCAAGATAAGTTAGTACAAAAATTCATATTATATCCTTTATATTCCCTACCAAACACCTTTTAAAAATATATTTTTTATTGATTTTTGCGTGTGTTATATTTTCTTTTAAGGAGTGTGAAAAACACATGAGATATTTAAGAATAAAAGAATTGTGAAAGAAGAGGAAGTAATTAAAGTAGAATTGAAAAAAGTAAACTAGATTAATGAGCAAGTTGATACATCTGATCTACACATATATGTGATTACTAAATATACTATAAATGGGCTCACAGGCCCAGGTGCCAAGCCCACAAATTAAAAGACTGGACTGGTTTGACATGGGCTGTAGCTCTCTATTAATCTAGTGCTAATTTATTCTAATTTGTTGCTGCTACAATAATATTTTTATAAATTAATATCATTGGGATTGAAATTTTTTTATTATTTTAGAGAGGTTTAAAGAGTTCTTTTTCCAGTAAAATGAATGAAATTTTATTTTTATAAAGGCAAGTATATTTAATTAATATATGTATTATATTCATTGAACTATTAATATACTAATATATTCATCACACATAACATAATAAATATATAATCATACATCATATTTATTAATGTAGGTATGAAGTTGAAATTCGTTTTATTTAATTAACATACATTAACATCAATTTTCATTAGCCAAAGAAAATCTATATTAATAGAATAAAAAATTTTATATTAATCATACATGATAATGGCTTTAGTTAAAAGATGTTACAACATTAATAACGATATTTCGACTTTGTAAATTCGTTGTGTGAGTATAAAAGAGATCACCCCACATGCACTCAAAAAAAAATTGGTATTATGGCTTGATGAAAAGTATCATCTCATTTGGTTCGTAAGATAAAATTATCTATCCGTCGAAAACATGCATATTTTCGACGGATAGATAGTTTTATCTTACGAACCAAATGAGCCCAATTAATCAAGCTAGAATATCCAAATCGAATTTCTCATAGGTCAATCAAGATGTCGAGTTGGTTAATGTTAGTCACGGTCTAAATGCCTTGTCGAACTATGTCGCATTATCTCCTATTCTATCGCACTAAAAAGTCACAAATTTGTAATTCAATTATTATTAAATTTATTATAAAAGTATCATAGGATGACAAAACTCGATGAAAAAACAATCGAAAATTTGATGATTAGTTAAACAGATGGTAGGTTATTAATAAATTTTAGTTCTAAAGATGATTGGTTGAACAGATTGTAGGCTATATGTTTTTTATGATTGTCAAAGAAAAGAGCAAATAATAACACCTCTTACGATTTTGTTTGTGTAAAAGATGTGAAGATGTTCCGCTACACAGAAATCTTATATAGAAGGCTAAGATACATAAAGACTTTTCCTAATTAAAATTTTATAATATAACTTTTTAGTAATAATTTGTGCAACTTTTCAGTAATAAATTATGTAATTTTTAAAAAATGGACTTGAATTGCACCATATAACTGGTGCATACGAGACTAATTTAATTTTATTTTCCAGGAAATGTTGGAGCAAGTTCAAACTAGACCACTCATCTTAATTTTTTTTTTCCCTTTTGGTTGACTAACATCCATTATAAGTTATCATAGCTGAGGGCTAATTACGTAGTATTTTTTTTCTTCTTTCGTTTACATTAAACGTCTTTTTTCATAATTTATAAATGACAAAATTTTATGTGAGGCCATGACATAAAATTATATTAATTAACTCCTATTTTCTGGGCAAAAAGTAAACAACGAAATATGATCCTACAATTATTTAAAAACAGGTTCTTTTGAGAACAAGAATTACAGACTTCAATAATCATTCCTGTTAAGTGTAAAAATAAGCTGAGTTTGAGTACTGAAGATTAGTCAGGAATCCTGATCCTGAGTATTCACTACAACAAAAAATAGCTTTCCAGACACTGAAAAGTGTCACGATTTGTACTTTGTTGGGGCACATATAATTTTAGAGGCACTTATTACATGTGCCTCAAGGTGTAGTGTCCCTAAAGAATTAGGGGCATTTTTTAAGTGTCTCTATACCAATGGCTCTCTAGACATATATATATGCCCCAAGTTTTATTTTTTGAGGCACATGTGAATGCCCTTTAAAAGACTTTGAGTTCTAATGATAAGTATATTAGGACACTTATTTGTGTCTTTAAATGAAATGTACAGACACTTATTTATGTCATTATATTAACATTGGGGCAGATGATGTGTAGCATTAAAATTGTGTATGCCCCTAAATTATAGTCATAAGGCACTTATGTATACATAAGAATGCTTATTTGTGCCTTAAAATGAAAGATATGGGCACTTATATATGTATAAGAACACTAATTTATGCCCTGATATGAAATATTAGGGCATTCATGTTGGTCCCGAAACGAGTTAAATCAGTGTATGTGGGGAATACACTGATGTCAGATTTTAAAAAAATACTCTTACACGCTCAGTCAGGAAGATCCTGATGTTACTCAGCAAAACTGATAGTCCGTAGGGGCAGCAGGGACAAGTCAGTAATGGAGTCAAATAGGCTGAGTGTGAGTAATGTGCTCGGAAGCTCAGTAGAGATAACAAACCTACTGACTGCTCAGAAGCAAGTCAGTTGGACTACTATCTCAGTAAGCTAGAGTACGTGCGGAATGTGAGCCCTTAGTTTCTACTCGTTTTAGCTTCTGAAAACTTTTCTCTGAGTTTGCTTAGTAAATTGATGGTTAAGGCTGGTGCACAATATTAAGACTCAGGATGATTGATTCAGCCTGAAGATCAAAACAATGCAGTATGCTCAGTTTAATATGAATGACAATTATGATCCTGAACACGAATGTAAATCAGCACACAAGGGTCTTTTTAACGTGGTTCGGAGATAACCAACTCCTACGTCCACGGCCTGATTTAAACAGGAAGCTACCCTCAAAACCCTGAGGATAGGTACTTGGTTTTTACGTGCCAAGGGACACGAATAACCAACTTCCTCTCTTAGGAACTGACCCCTGGGCTTTTTACAAGTCCCAGTCCTTCTAACCATTCAATCTCACACCCTGAGTGGTTTGGTATTCTTGGTTTCCAACTTAGGATAGCCCTAGCAATACAAAGCAATGCTAAAGATAAGAGCTATCAAGACTAAGCAAATACAGAGTGAATCCTACTACAACACTAGGGAAATTTAATTTCAGAGTGTTGTTCAAAGTATGCTTTGAGTGCTTGGATTCTTGAGAGCTTTCGCTTGGAAATTTCCCGTTAGCCTTGAATGGGTGCAAGACTCTCTGTATTTATAGGTAAGATTCAAAATAGATCTGTTGGAAGAGATCTACCCAAATCTTTCCTATTTTAGGGTGGTTGCAAGCTAGATGTACTATTGACCTAATTGCCATGCTTAATCTGGCAATCTTTGTCCCGCCGCCTACAACTCTGAGACGCATTAAATGCCCCATTAACTGCTGCGCAGACTCCGTACATGCGTGTCGAGAGATCATTGGATCTCCGTACAAACGGCTAGTTGACCATCTGACACTTGTCCTTCCTCGTACATTCAATATTCTGAGTCTCTTGTTAATAACTCAACTTGAATGTTTGTCTTTATCGGAGTCTTACTGACATTCTCTTTGTCTCTTTGTCCCATAACATAAATAACATTTTTGCTTTTGACTTACATGGATCAGGTAAACTGAACCAAGGCCTAAGTCAGGTCTTACGAGCATTCAGCTCGGCCTGATAGGTAATTCAGCTCAGTATGTGTAACCTTTTTGCTTTGGACTTACATGAGTCAGATAAACTGACTCAAGGCCTAAGTCAGGTCTTACGAGCATTCAGCTCGGCCTGATAGGTAACACTTACTCTTCACTGACTAAGTTCTGTCCTGAGCATGCTTAGTGTACTCAGTAGAAACATCAGTCAATGGAACTTTGATTGTCTTCAGGATGGATCTTCAAGCTTCGGTCTTCAGCTTCAGTTCAGGCAATCTTCAGCAAGACTGACTCTGACCTTCTTCAGGGCAAGTAGCACTTCAGACTTCAGGCAATTGGGTCGACTCCAATATTCTTCAATCTTCAATACGTTCCCCCTGAACTGAATCCCTAACCTGACTATCCTGGACTAGACAATCCTGACTAACTGTACTTAGGCAAATCATCAGGGGTTTTGGGATCTAATCAAAACACTCAGATTGT
>JAPKLY010000354.1:206707-237806 GCA_026898435.1 Prunella vulgaris | reverse complement strand
ATATATATATATATATATATATATATATATATATATAAGAACACTTACTTTTGCCTTAATACAAAATATTGGGGCACTTATGCATGTGTAAGGACACATTCTTTTGTCTTAATATAAAATATTGGGACACTTATATGTATATAAGAACACTCAAATGAAATATTAGGATACTTATGTGTCTTCAAATAAAATTTTAGGTCATTTATTTGTGTTTTTAAAAGAAATATCGGGACACATTATGCATCCCTAAATTAAATATCAAGGGGCACTTAATGTGTTTCAAAGTGATATCTTAAGGCATTTTTTTGTGCATTTAAATTAAATTGGAGACACTTTTATGTGCAGTATAAAAAAAATTTGTGCCCCCAAAATTTAAATCAAGACACTTATATATACCTTGTATGTTAGATCAATGTGTCTCTATATTATGAAAAATACAACTAGATTCAATTATTTCTTAATAATATCATTCATATAAAAATTATAAACAATTTATGTCAAATAAAAATGTACTATAAAATATAAAATTTATAATGTCGTATAATAATAAAATATCAAACAATTCAAACTAGATGTAAAACTCATCTCTTATCAATTATGTCCAAATTACACGGAAAGAACTAAAGAGATTCATATTGTTGTTCCACAAAATACGGGAAAAAAAAACCCCACTTAAATTGTGAAGATCCTTTGTTCTTGTTCCACAAATTCTTCCATCAATTTTCATCATTGTCCAAGACAATCTGCATATTAAACAAAGACAAAATAAATATTATAAATCAACAAGTTAACTCAAAATATAGATCTTCAATAATAATTCTTCGATACACAAATAAAACTTAGATTTTTTATTATTATTGGTGGTTTACTAAAAATCTATCATGTACATAGACTTTAAATTTCTAACTACATCCTTAGTTTGAAAACTCAAATTATTCTACTGAAAAAAAATTCTTTAGCATTCGTGATGTAAGACGAGAGTCGAATGATTGCACATTGTAAACAAGTGTGTTTTCTGTGTTTCCTTCCAGCATTCACAACTTATTTGCCTATTCTTAAACCTATCTGAATTTGAAGCACTTCTCTAGTTTTGCTATTATAGCTGATGAGTTTTAAGAAGATATTTTAAAGCTCATATTAGTAGACATATTATTAAGGCTGGCATCAGAAATCAATCTGTTAGAATAATTGGACAAGACTCTTTTCAAGGATTTAAGGTTGTTTGCCTAAACATGCAGCAGGTATTGTACCATTTGAGCGTGTTTCCACCAAGGTACAACTCCCCCAATCTACTTATTAATTTGGCAAAGATTTGTAGGGCTGGATCTATGTGCCCTTCAATCTATTGGAAGAAAGCTCCAACTGGGACATCGATGTTAAAGATTAAACAAAAAATAAATAAAAAACCACTCACATAAACCTTTATAAACTAGTGAAAGGCAGCCTCTTATAATTTCAAATGATATATATCACCTATTGTGACCATGGACTTACGGAAAGAAATTGTTATGGGCACTATTCTAAAATTATGTGCAGAATAATGATAGGGGAGGTAGGGCCTACGAGATGTGATCCACT
Source organism: Prunella vulgaris (assembly GCA_026898435.1). Lineage (NCBI taxonomy): Eukaryota > Viridiplantae > Streptophyta > Magnoliopsida > Lamiales > Lamiaceae > Prunella > Prunella vulgaris. Next base: position 236,228 of record JAPKLY010000354.1, on the reverse strand, counting down.
CAGATTTATATGCACACATACTCAACGAAATATCACCCAACTTGGACGAACATCCTCGTCACTATCATCCACCAATCATTCTCTCTCACTACTAATCCCCCTTATAAATACCCCCCAAAACCCCCCCCCCCCCCAATCTACACACAAAATTCTTTACTCAATTAGTGACACCACAACAGAACACAAAGATCTACACACACAATTCATTACTCAATTAGTGACACCACAACATAACAGAGAGAAAAGAAGTTACCAGTGACAAAGGCCAAGCGATAGGTGCTCCAATAGAATCTCCAATTAATTGCATAAGATCAGAAGGATAAATCAACATTTCTTCAGCTCTCAGAATAGATTGAACAACTACCTCACAAATCATGGGCCCAAGGTCTGTACCATTTAGTATAACACCACATATTGCTCTCAAAATTCCAATTGCAACAGTCTCATTAAAATTACCAAGACTTTTCAATTTTACATATGCTCCAACCTGAAATTTATGGTCTTGTTAATAATAAAATTGATACATGTATAAATTTAAATTCATGTAATAAATAATTTAAATTCGTTTGTTTACCCTTATACGAGTTGGACGACTAGTTCCTGCAGAACTTTGATGGTTTGAAGATGAAACCGGTGCTCTTTCTGATTGTGATCTTGTATGCACCAAAGCTGCCAACTCTTCAATTTTTTCTTTCAATGCTCTTATTTCTTCTTTCTCTTCCATAGATTTTCTATAAAGTGCATCACGACTGGGTCTCCCACCATATATATCAGTTGGTTTCACTCCCATACCATACATGCGTAATCGTCCATTTTTATCCTTGCCCATTATCTTGGCAAAAGTATCATCAGAATCAAGCACCATATCAGAATTACTTGAATTTTCATCATTTTGTGCAGCTAGCTCTTTCATCTTTTCCTATAACAAGAGAAATATGATAAGTGTGTTACATTTAATTAAGATATCATGTTATAAATGAAAGAAATATAATTTATATTAGAATATATGTTAACTTACAATTGTCTCTCGAATTGCCTCATTCATAGGCGACCCCTCTGAAGGATTACAACACTTCTCGAATAACTCAGCTCTAGTGGGATACCTACCCATATGTTCATTCTACAACAAATTGTGTCCAATATTACAGTAAGTTTATGGCAATAGAATTTAAAATATACGTATATATATATATATATAATTTCAATTATATTAGGGAAGAATATTACCATAATTTCGCTTACAACTGCATAACTTCTTTTTCTCATTCGATGAAGAATCTCTAACTTAGCACGAGCTTCTTTTTTCTTTTCACTAAGTTGCTAAAGTACCAAAAAGAAAAAGTAATATCTTGAAGACATACATAACAAATAAAATATGACACATAAAATATGATATTGTACCTGTGCTTTTTCAGTAAACCAATAATCAAGTATATGTTTATACTGGTCTGGATTTACCCTTTCAGGTACATTGAGCAGTTGTTCTTCAACGGGCACACTTGGATCAAAGTTTGAATTCTTCAATTGGCACTTCCAATTTATCCATTTGTGGTTGATCGATTGCAAGATAAAAGTGTCACTCCCAGGTTTTAGATTAAACCTCGACTAAAAATAGATAAAAAGAATAATAGTTACAAGTTCAATAATACATACTAATAAAAAAAATTCAGATGCATTTAAGTCACCAACCTTCACTTCTCTAAGCATGTCTTCCTTGTAAGAGGGTGGCATCAATCGCCAATCTTTGTAATTTAATGGACAAAATGATCCATTCCTTGCAATGGTACCTAAAAATGAGCTAGCGTCCTTGTTCTCTTCTGATCATTTGGTTGCCCAAAATCATTGAAAGAAACATCAAGTTGCTTAGTTATGCCCCAAACTTGAGGCATGCAAGTAGGTCCTCTGACCTTCTTTTTTTTATTGTCAACTACTGTAAAAATATACACCTAGTTTATAATATCCATCAATAATAGATTTATAAACTAATGAGCAATATATGTCGTTAATTACTCACCCAATTGAGTTACATTACCATAATTATTTTGATTTGTTCCGTCAGCCTCAACTCGAATATTTTCACTTGTGTTACCTTGTCCTAGAAAAGCAGTAAACACAATTGAGTATCTTACTGAAACCTAAAGCTTATATCCTGTGAAAAAATAAATTCCTATTGTGCTAACAAAGGAAAAAGAATAAACTACTAACATATATTCTTATACTTGATGAATGAATTATACTGTTAGTGTAGTGGTTAATTTATTATTTCTAATATTACTAAGAGTGGGGTACATATTTCTCGAAAATATAAAAAAAGTATCCCATTGCAAAAACAGAGCACCAATCACAAGATGCAACAGCTAAGTACCTAAAGATAACAGGAGATGGTGATCATTATTGTTGCTCATTAACTAATTCTAGCATCAATACGACTTACATATCAGTTATGTAAATGTAAATGAAGGACAACCTAATGAATAACCTCAATGTATATAATACTTTACGTGTTAATGAGGATTATGATAGATTTGACTAAAACTTTGAAATAGATTATGCCAGAGTAAATTAAATGTTATTGATGTCCAGGGAGAGCAATTAAAAGCAAATGGTAAGTTTAGTTACTTCAATCTGGATGCATGTTTAGACAGATTATCTTCCAAGTGTTAACAATTCCAAATTCTACACTGCAGGATCATTGTAAGTATAGTTGCTGGATACAACAATTAGACCTAAGCACACTTTACACAGAACACCATGGTGATTGATGAAAGATAATATAATAGATCATATATATTGAGAACAATTTCAGAAATCGATAAACAGTTTCAATTAATAACTTCATTTTTCAAGAGCTGGTGGACAGCAGCCTTCATTTAAAACTTCCTAACAAATGCAGCAGACAAATTGGCTTATATTGTCAATTGTATTAAGCATGGAGGATGGAGAGGTGAAGGAGGAAAAGAGAGTCGAGAATCAAATAAATGCTAGTGGAAACCATAGTAATGGCTGAGCATCAATATATAAGCAAATAGTTAATTATATGACATTACAAATAATTGAAAATAAGAATATAAATAAAAGGGATAAGAAAGCAGAAGAGCAATAATTGCAACCAAAAAACTTTCTATTTGCTTTTTGTTGTAAATTCATATTGGTACTTATGGAGGCAAAATACTAAGAAATAACAAGAGAACAACAGTCGTAGCAAACTTTGAAGGATGGGCAGTCAGAGCAATAATTTCACTAACTTATGATGCTGCACAATAGATATGGTTTCGATCTTTTTCCTTGATTGGATGCTACAGACAATTGCTTCACTGCAACAATTCTTAGATCCTCAAGTGTCCCCTTTTTAAAGAGATTAGTCAATTTGAGGTAAGGCTTTGATTTGATTTGCAAGAGCAGCAAATATAGCATAATAATTACTTTTATGAACTCATTAAAAACTAGAAAAAAGCAATGTGCTTGTCTTGTATCATTCTCTTTAGGTAAAGGCAGAACACCATGCCCACATGTCATTACAGAAAGCAAGAACAAAGTATATAGGAAAAGGTGGCACTAATCATGTGAAAATAACTTAAAAAAACAATCACCTATCATGTGAAAATAACTTCAAAAAAACAGATGAGTGTTAAAGAGAAATGTCATGTTATATGGAAGCAGGTGAGGCTGGCTGTAATAGAGCATCAGAATACTTTTGAAAATCATTTTTAATCATGGAAACTTACTGATAATTGACTAGCATCTGCACATCCTTCCTCACTACAAGCAGTAAATCACATACCTCGGTCAGATAAGCTCCAACGCCCAAATTCAACTTAACAGGGCTCTGATCTTTGTTGTAAGCAACAATAACCTGTTCCATTTAGGAGATCCGAACATATCAGCACAAATTTAAGAACAGAAAACAAAACAAGATAGAACCTTAATTGAATTATATTACTGAAAGAACACTAGAACCATATCATAATTGATTGCAATCACTCCCAAGACAATAAATGAAGAGAAAGGGGAAATCAAAGACCGAATGTTTCCAAAAACTACAATCCACACAAATCATCAAAGAAAAATGCAATGAAATTGGACATATTCGTCGGCAAGGGCTATCTCCGTATAGGAAATGGTTGCTCTCAGCAGCGCACACACCCTCCGGTTCTCCCACTGCTATGATTTCGCCAACCGGATCTTCAATTTCAGCAAAACCACAGATCACGACCCGAAAATGAACCCGGATTACGTTCAGGGGCTCCAAAAGCTCTGTGCTAACTACCAAAAGCATCCGATGATCGCAGTGTTCAACGATTCGATGTATCAACGTTCAGTGTTCATTGGAAACAAGTTAAGTTGGAACCCTAATTTTTACAGAGTTCTTACTGTAATATGATTAATTATTTATTTCAAACAAAAAACTCACCGCGAAGACTGGAATCGATGACTCCTGCTCAGAAGCCAGAAATTATCGACTCTAATTGCTCTAATCGGGGACTCTAATGGATGGAATAGTGAGCATGATTGGGGATAAAAATTAGGCACTGTGGGTGAAAAAATACTAGAAGAGAGATCGGAATTATGGAGGAAAAATGAAAAGGGCTGAGTGGAAAATGAAGTGAGAAATCCAAAATTATGCCCTAGTTTCTTCACGCGGGAAGTCCCAAATAAAAACCGGGAATAGTTTTAATCTCAACTTTGATAATAATTTATTTAAGTGACCCTAAATATTAAAATTAATTAGCAAATTTGATTAAGTGTCTCAATGACAGTAGTTTGAGACATTTATCCAAAAATGCCCCCCAAAAAAGTGTCGCAATATTCAGTTTTTGTTGTAGTGATTGGATCCGGAGAAATATTACTGAGTAAAGCATCCTGAGCCTGAGCAAAGACTTGATCCTGAGTCAGAAGTATTCTGATCCTAACACTCATCCTGAGTGCTCAGATCAGTGAAGATATTTTAAGACTCAGTAGAACTGAACGCAAATCCTGAGAGATCATCCTGAGCTGAGAATTACCTACTCCCTGAGTCACTCAGCATGAAGGCGATCCTGAGCTGACAGTTAAAATAGAGCATGGCGAAGGCAACTTCAATAGAGTGATAAAGTCGGTTATTTGGGCAGCTGGCGGAGCAATCTCATTGGACGCCGGAACAGTTATTCAAGGCGGTTATAACCATACGAATCTCGTTGATTGGTTAAGAGCTCAAAGGCGGTTAAGGGTCTGATCTATAAATACGTATTCATTCCAGAATTTTTAGGAGATTGTGTAATTCACTCGATACTTATAGAGATTAGAGTGAGAAAGCTTTGTACTCTGTAAACATTATTCCATTGATTAGTGAAGTGAGTCAACCTCATTCGTGGACATAGATCAATTCGATCGAACCACGTAAATTGCTTTGTTCTTTTGATTTCATTATTTCTATTGAGTGTGTTCATCCGGCAAGTTTCCAATTGTTCTGATTACTCGAAGTCTTATTGAGCTCGATTAAGTTTCGATCATATTTCACAACAATTGGCACTGTCTGTGGGAAAGAATGAAGAATCGACCGGTAAAAATCATCAATCATGGCATCTACCAAGCTGGATTTTGAGAAATTCACTGGAGCAAACCATTTTGGTTTGTGGAAGATCAAGATGAAGGCTCTCCTGGCTCATCATGGGCTGGCCAATGCTCTGAAGCCTGAAGATCAATGGCCATCTTCTTCGTCAGAAAATCCAGGCAAGAAACAAGAAATATTTGAAAAAGCTCATAGCACAATCATCTTGTGTCTGGGGGATAAACCTCCGAGGGAGGTGTGCAAGGAGAAGACTGCCATTAAGGTTTGGAGTAAGCTGGAGAAGGTGTATCAGACCAAGTCTGTCACCAACAAGTTGTTCATGAAGCAGAAACTGATGTCATTCAGGATGAATGAAGAGAAGGAGTTGATTGAACAACTTGAGGAATTCAACAAGGCTGCTGATGATTTTGAGAATCTGGGAGTGGAAATTGATGATGGTGATAAGGCTTTGATGCTCTTGAATTCTTTACCTAAGTCCTTTGAAAATTTCAAGGATACTTTGCTATTTGGGAGGCTGGATCAATTGTCCTTTGATGATATTATGGGTGCACTGAAAACAAAGTCACTTCAGCTACAAGCTGATAAGAAAAATTCAGGTCAGGCTGAAGGATTGAATATCAGGTTTAAGAAGGGCAAGAAAGAGTTTCAGACCAAGAAGAAGAAGAACACAAAGGGGCCAAAATCTGGTGATTTTGTTGAGAAGAGGAAATGTTTTGCTTGTCACAAAATTGGTCATCTCAAGAAGAACTGTCCTGACAGAAATAGGAATCAGGGAGAAGAACAAAAGGCTGATATAACTGTTGCTGCTGAAGGTGGGTATGATAGTGCTGAGGTGTTAACGGTTACTAACCTGAAACTGAATGATGGGTGGGTACTAGATTCTGGATGTTCATTCCATATGTGCCCTGATGAATCATTATTTAGGGAGTTGAGGAGGTTTGATGGAGGCTCAGTTGTGCTGGGCAATAATCAAACATGTAAGGTGAAGGAGAGTGGTTCTGTCAGGTTGAAGTTGCATGATGGAGTAGATAAGATACTCTCAAATGTGAGGCTGGTGCCAGAACTGAAGAGAAATCTGATCTCCCTGGGTTCACTGAATCAACTGGGTTATGAGTTCAACACTGAGGATGGTTATATCCTGATAACCAAAGGCAAGAAGGTATACATGAAAGGCAAGAAAGTCAATGGGTTGTATATCCTGATTGAAAGCACTTCTTCAGGGTCAGCAAACAATGTTATGAACAACATTGAGGCAATGATATGGCATAAAAGGTTGGGCCATATTGGAGAAAGGGGGCTCCAAGAACTTTCAAAGCAGAAGGCATTTGGGGAAGGAAAGGTGATTAAATTGGATTTTTGTGACCATTGTGTCCTGGGCAAATCCAAGAAAATCACATTCCATAAGGTAAGAAGACTACTGATAGACCTCTGGATTATGTTCATTCTGATATCTGGGGACCAGCTAAGGTGGAGACTCATGGAGGGGGAAGATACTTCATGACAATCATTGATGACTTCAGCAGGAAAGTATGGGTGTTCATACTGAAGCAGAAGAGTGAGGCCTTGGCAAAGTTCAGAGATTGGGTCAGTGAACAAGAAAATAAAAGAGGAAGATCCATTAAACATCTCAGGACTGATAATGGATTGGAGTATGTTTCAGAGGAGTTCAACAATTTCTGCAAGGAAAGGGGGATCACTAGACACAGGACTGTTCCTGCAAATCCTCAGCAAAATGGCTTGGCTGAGAGGATGAATAGGACAATCCTGGAAAAGGTCATGAGTATGTTGTCAGATGCAAAGCTACCCAAGGTGTTTTGGGGGGAGGCAATCAGTACAGCTTGTTATCTCATTAACAAGTCACCATCCTCAACTATTGAGTTCAGGACACCTGATGAGGTGTGGTATGGAAGGATCTTGGATTACACCAACTGAAGGTCTTTGGATGCTCAGCTTTTGCCCATATTAGGCAGGACAAGCTGGAACCTAGAGCACTAAGATGTATCTTTATTGGTTATCCCAGGGGAATAAAAGGATACAAGTTATGGTGCCTGGAACCTGGTCACAAAAGGTGTATTATCAGTAGAGATGTGACTTTTAATGAGAGAGTCATGGGATACAATCAGGCCATAAGCTCTCAGGACTCGAATGGTATTATTTCAGAAGACGGAGTTAAGGTTAAGGTGGAGAATCCTGACAAGAACTCAGGACAAGCAGGCACTGAGCTAGGTGAAAGCTCAGGGAGGACTTAGGAGGAGTCAGAGGATAGTGATACTGACGATCATTCTGACCATTCAATTTCAGATACTGAAGGCCAAGATCTCAGGAATTATAGTCTAGCAAGAGACAGACACAGGAGAAGCATACACCCTCCAACTAGGTTTGGTCAGGCTGACATGGTGTCCTATGCCCTGATAACTGTTGAAGAGGTGGAGCATCAGGATCCACAAAGCTATGATGAAGTTGTGTTAGGTAAAGACAAAGAGAGATGGATATTGGCAATGACTGAGGAACTTCAGTCATTAGAGAAGAATAACACTTGGACACTAGTGAACAAAGTTCAGGGACAGAAGGTGGTCAGTTCCAAGTGGATCTTCAAGAAGAAATCTGAAATGGGGTCAGGAGGAAGAGAGAAGCTGAGATATAAGGCAAGGCTTGTTGCCAGAGGCTTCACTCAGAGAGAGGGGGTAGACTTTAATGAGGTATTCTCACCAGTGGTGAAACACTGTTCAATCTGAATCCTATTATCAAAGGTAGCTCAGGAGGATTTGGAGCTTCAGCAGTTAGATGTCAAGACAGCTTTTCTACATGGAGATCTGGAGGAAACAATACACATGCAACAACCTGAAGGTTTTATTCTACCAAGATATCAGGATAAAGTGTGTCTACTTAAGAAGTCATTGTATGGACTGAAACAAAGTCCTAGGCAATGGTATAAGAAGTTTGATAGTTTCATGATCTCCATAGGCTTTACAAGATGCAGGTATGATAGTTGTGTCTATTTTGAAAAACAAGGAAAGGAAGTACTCACATATCTGCTGATCTATGTGGATGACATGTTGGTTGCAAGCAAGAGTCCTGACAGAATTCAGAGATTGAAGGTAAAACTGAGTAGCACATTTGACATGAAGGATCTGGGTATGGCTAAGAGGATACTGGGCATGGAAATTATTAGAGATAAGGACAAAGGGAGGTTGTTCTTAACTCAGAAAGATTACATCCTGAAGATACTCAGGAGGTTTAACATGCATGAAGCCAGAGTTGTATCTACACCCCTTGATCAACAGTTCAAACTGACATCAGGTCAGTGTCCGAAGTCAGAAGAAGAGAGAGCACACATGAGTAAAATCCCTTACTCAGATGGGATAGGTAGCATAATGTATGCTATGGTGTGCAGTAGGTCAGATTTGGCACATTCAATCAGTGTGGTCAGTAGATTTATGGCAAATCCGGGAAAGACACACTGGGAGGCTTTTAAGTGGATAATGAGATACTTAAAGGGAACTGAAAATCTGGGGTTACTCTTCGAGAAGACTAAGGATGGCACTCAACCGCTTCAGGGATATGTGGACTCAGATTATGCTGGAAGCATTGATACGAGGAAATCCTTATCAGGATATGTATTCACATTATATGGTACAGCAATCAGCTGGAGAGCAGTACTCCAGTCAGTAGTGGCACACTCAACTACTGAGGCTGAATATATTGTGATGACTGAAGCAGTGAAAGAAGCGATGTGACTCAAGGGTATGATTAAAGAATTTGGAATCAGACAAAAGGAAGTTGCAGTTCAGTGTGACAATCAGAGCACAATTCATTTAGTTAAACATCAGGTCTTTCATGAAAGGTCAAAGCATATTGATGTTAGACTTCATTTTGTGAGAGATGTGGTGGAAAAGAAAGTGATTTCAGTGCAGAAGGTTTCTACTGAGGATAATGCTGCGGATATGCTGACTAAGGTCTTACCTATTTCTAAGTTCAGATACTGCTTGGAGCTGATCAAGCTGCGGTCGTGAGATGTACCATGATTTAGGTCCTGAGGTGGAGTGTGGAATGGGGGAAACTCACTTACTTTAAGGTAGAGAATTGTTAAGTGTAAAGATAAGCTGAGTTTTTTACTGAAGATTAGTCAGGAATCCTGATCCTGAGTATTGGATCCGAAAAAATATTCCTGAGGAAAGCATCTTGAGCCTGAGCAAAGACTTGATCCTGAGTCAGAAGTATTTTGATCCTGACACTCATCCTTACTATCATCCTGAGTGCTCAGATCAGTGAAGATATTTGAAGACTCAGTAGAACTGAAGGCAAATCCTGAGAGATCATCCTGAGCTGAGAATTACCTACTCCCTGAGTCACTCAGCATGAAGGCGATCCTGAGCTGACAGTTAAAACAGAGCATGGCGAAGGCAACTTCAATAGAGTGATAAAGTCGGTTATTTGGGCAGCTGGTGGAGCAATCTCATTGGACGCTGGAACAGTTATTCAAGGCGGTTATAACCATACGAATCTCATTGATTGGTTAAGAGCTCAAAGGCGGTTAAGGGTCTGATCTATAAATACGTATTCATTCCAGAATTTCAAAGAGACTGTGTAATTCACTCGATACTTATAGAGATTAGAGTGAGAAAGTTTTGTACTGTGTAAACATTATTCCGTTGATTAGTGAAGTGAGCCAACCTCATCCGTGGACGTAGATCAATTCGATCGAACCACGTAAATTGCTTTGTTCTTTTGATTTCATTATTTCTGTTGAGTGTGTTCATCCGGCAAGTTTCCAATTGTTCTGATTACTCGAAGTCTTATTGAGCTTGATTCAGTTACCGGTCATATTTCACAACAATTCCTACTTTGCCGCATCCAGATTTTTAAAGATTAGAGAGGACAGAATTTCCGAATCGAACCGATGAATTCCATTAATTCAGTTTTAAAAAAATTAGAAACCGAATTTCATTAAGTTCAGTTTACGTCAATCTTGTCCAGTCTTGGTGCTTATTTGTTGATTGTTCATTGCGTACATATCACACCAACTTATCAGCAATTCTGACTATTGATCAACTAATATTTTCGTTTTCTAAACATGTGAATTTGGGTGTGTATTGTAGGCATATTATCAAATAAGTCCTTCAAATTACATTTGATTTTGGGATACTCTAATTACAACTCAAATATAAACAACAAATTTTAGGGGCGCTTGTTTCAAATTCTTTAATGTTAATGAAAATGAAATTTCATTTTTCTCCTTTACCCTTACATATGTTGAATGAGAATTTATGTTTATCGTGGTTACATCATTAATATTGTGCTCCAATTTTAGAAAAATTGTCAAAAAAAAATATTGTTGGTTGTGGTATGGAGCAGGGACGGAACTATGATCAGTTTGGGCCCCCCCCATTTTTGATTTATTTATTACTATATACATAGTATATATATTATATATAATTTGCATATATTTGTTTTGTTTGGACTTTGCATATACGTAAGCTTTTAATTTATATTATATATGAGCTTTATTTATAATGGGCTATTTATATATTTGTAGTGGGCTTTAGATTTTGTTATAGATTATATCTCTGGAAATTTTTCATTAGTTTAGTTAGTACTTATGATACTACATACGGAACACCAACAGGTTTTTCGCAATTCATATATTCCAAGGAGCAGGTTTTTCGCAATTCAAATATTCAACTCTCTTCGCGCAACAGGTAAGAAATTCATTGAATTGTAATTCTATTTTTTATTAAATTACTAATTATTTATTAATTATCATCTTTTTTTTTAATTCATATAAATATAATTTTTTAGGGTTTGATTGTTTAAGGGATTTGAGCATAATTCCGTCAAAGTTCTCTACTATCATGGACTCGCAGTTCAACGTACGTTTCTCTTTCTTTCTTTTTATCATGTTGTGTAAATATTTTATTAATTGACTTGATAAGTGCTAATTGACCATGCAATTATGCAAACTATATATATATATATATTAAATTATTTGTTGTGCTATATTTTTTTGTAGATGAAAAAATAAAAGACAATTGATTCATTTTTTCAAAAAAAGAGTGTCAAGGACTCGACGCCTCAATCAAATCTACTAATTGAAACTGACTCTCCAAATTCTGAAATTCGGCCTACAAAATTACCCAGAGTCACAATTAGTGAGAATTTTGATACTCAATCACCAGTACGTGATCCAGGACTACGACCACAAATATTGGAGTATCCTATTGAACAACATGATGAAGTGAGGAGAGCTTATATTAAAGCTGGACCATTTCAATGTATACTGGCCAAATACCCAAAATCTGGAGAAAAGCATAGTCGTAGTTTCCAAGCATCATGGTTTAAGTTATTTCCTTCATGGTTGGAATACTCTCCTCATGTTGATGTTGCATTCTGTCTACCATGCTATTTATTTCATACTAAAGACGGACCTTCTGGATCAGATGCATTTACTGTTAATGGATTTAGAACATGGAAGAAGGTACAAGACGCGAAAAATTATTCATTTTTGACACATATTGGAAAATATCTTACTTCACCTCATCGAAATGCTGAGAAAGCATGTGCAGATCTCATGAACCAGCAATCACATATTATATGAAAAGTTCACATCTCAAGAGGTTGCAGAGAATAGACTTCGTTTGAGAGCTTCAATTGAGGCAACTAGATGGCTTGCATTTCAAGGATGTTCTCGATGAGTCCATTACCTCAACTAACTGAGGTAATTTTTTAGAGTTGTTGAGTTTTATAGGTTCTTTCAATGATAAAGTAACTGAAGTTTTGGATAAAGCTCCACGAAATGCATTATATACATCTCCGAAAATGCAAAAACAAATTTTGCATGTTTTAGCAACAAAAGTCAAGAATGCCATTCGAGAAGAAATTGGTGATTCAAAATTTTGTATCCTTGTTGATGAAGCACGAGATGAATCTAAAAAGGAGAAAATGTCAATTGTCTTGAGATTTGTTGATAAAAGTGGTTATGTGTAAGAACGTTTCTTTGGGCTTGTCCATGTGAAAGACACTACTGCATCAACATTGAAAGGAGGTATTTTTTCAATTCTATCTCATCATTCTCTTGATGTTCAAAATATTTGGGGACAAGGTTATGATGGTGCAAGTAATATGCGTGGTGAGTGGAATGGATTGCAAGCTAGTTAAGAGTGAATGTCCTTATGCTTACTATGTTCATTGTTATGCACATCGCTTGCAATTGGCATTAGTTGCTGCATCAAAAGAAGTTATTCCTGTTCATCAATTTTTCACCAAGCTGAACATCATTATTAACATTGTTAGTGCCTCGTGTAAGCGTAATGATCAATAAAAAGTTGCTCATGCATCAAATATTACTCATTTACTTGATATTGATGAGCTTGAAAGTGGGAAAGGACTTAATCAAATTGGTTCTTTGCAAAGAGCTGGTGATACTCGTTGGAGTTCTCATTTGAAATCTATAAGCAGTCTTATGAAGATGTATAGTGCAACATGTGAAGTTTTACTAGATATTATTGAGAATGGAGCCACTTCTGCTCAACGAGGAGATGCAGATGCAGCTTATGAGGACTTAATCTCTTATGAATTTGTCTTCAATTTGCATCTCATGAGAAAGATTTTAGAGATTTCAAATATGCTTTGTCAAGCTTTGCAACTCCAGTCTCAAGACATCTTAAATGCAATGCGACTTGTATCTTCTACTAAGCTTCTCCTTCAGAATTTAAGAGATGATGGATGGGATGAGTTAGTTGCACATGTGAAAGAATTTTGTCAATGAGTGAATCTTTTTGTGCCTGATTTTGAAGCTCAATATGTTGCAAGAAGAGGAAGGGCTCGCCATCAATCAGATGGAATTACAATTGGACATCATTACAAAATTGATATATTTTATGTAGTGATAGATTCTCAACTGCAAGAGTTGAACAACAAATTCAATGACAAGACAGTGGAGTTGATTACTCTTAGCATGGCTTTAGATCCAAGGGAGATGCGTTCATCATTCAGGGTTGATTATATTTGCAAGTTGGTAGAAAAAAAAATTCAAAAGATTTTGAACATCATGAGATGCTACAGTTAAAAATGTAATTTCAACATTTTGATCATGTGCGGCAACTCCCTAATTTTGAAACATTGACAACAATTTCTGATTTATGTCAATGGTTGGTGAAAACTAGGAAATCAGATATCTATCCATTGTTTTTTAGAGTTGTAACTCCTGTTCTCACTCTTCCAGTCTCTAAAGCTACCACGGAGCGATCGTTTTCTGCGATGAACTTAGTCAAGACTACACTTCGGAACAAGATGGAAGATGAATTTCTTACAGACTGTCTGGTAGTGAATATTGAGAAGCAAATTGCAAAAAAAATTTATATAGACTCAATTATAGATGATTTTCGTGATATGCAAGAGAAACGTTCTAAGTTTTAATAAATTAGATATTTAATGATTTATAGTAATATACATACTTGATGCAAAAATATAAAATATATAAATTTTTCTAATGCATATTAGCATTAAATATTTGCCCCTCCCCCCCCCCCCACTAACAAACCTAGATCCGCCCCTGGTATAAAGGATTGATTGAAGAGGATGATTATAAAGTGAGATGAAGGTAATCAAATGGGGGTAATGATTACCTTATTTAGGAGAAAAAACAATGCTATGTACCTCATTTATTCTCACACATAAAGTAATTCGAATCAAAATCTCTCAATCATCAACCTAAATTTACAAATACCACAGTGTCCTCTTCAACTCTCCTAAAGAAGACATTATCAAATGCAAAGCTAATACAAGAATTATGTACAACAAGTTAAGGCTGGTTGTAACAAGATCATTTAATTTAGCAAAAAAGCAGTTGATAGAATAGAAATTAGTCTCCCCTCAGCATACGGGATTGGAACGGTACTCTCTTGATTTCCACAAACGTCGAGAATTCTTTGTTCAAGGGTTGTTTCCATGGTTCACCATCCATTTGCAGGTACGACTTTTTCCACTCTCCTCCTCTGAGCTCAAACCGGATAGCCGAAGCCTACACAAAGTCATTACTTTTTAAATTAGAACCACAAGCTATCAAGATTGGTTGGGTGGGGGTGTAAGTGGGTCGAGTCTTTATGTTTATTTTGAACTGATTAGTTGGTTGAAAAATTGTTACAGTACCTGAGCTATGTGTTTGGCTCTAATTAATTCAGCCATAACCATTGAAGCGTGCCATCCTTGTTTAAGACCAAATATTTCCACATAACCATCATCTGCATGGGCCTGAACAAATCCTCTCTGTGGGGAAGGGAGGTGTGAGATAACATTCATTAATCAAAGTAATGATTTATTGATTTGGAGAGTCGTAATTACCTTCTCCAGATAATCTGGCTTCAACTTGCCCCACGGATTTCTCCCACTGCCGTAGCTAGGAAGATTGAGAACAACAATAGATCTCACACTGGAAGAAGATCCACAATGTATAGATAGATTAGTTAAAGCAAATTTTATCATCAAAACCAAGAAATTTTATTTTGAAGTTTAAGCACTCGGATGTGATTTAAATTTCAATTAAAAACTCTGCAGATGGAGATAAATATGCATCTTTCAAGAAAAAACAACCTGGATGGGACTGGGAGTTGCTCCCACTTTGAATGATTGACCCTCTTAACGTATATCCTCATGATATTTTTTAAAGACCTGCATAAAAATGTTCATGATGATAAACCAAGATTTGAATGATACATAAATAGCAACAGTTTGAGCAAGTAATCACAATTGCATTGTTAACACGTAGAAATATGAAATAATGCCATGTCAAAAAAAGAGAGTGATTGAGCACTTGTTCAAAAACTTTAATTGGAATGATAATAAAAACAACTGAATATTCCGATAAAAAACAATTGAATAGTGAATTATAATGAGAATAACTTTGTGGGTGAATTACTATTGGGGAATAATGAAATTATTGAGGAGAAATGATTTTAGAAAATGAGGTAGTTAATCAAAATGGAGTAGATTTAACATTTTTTTCGTTCCATCACCTCAAACCAAGTATGATGAAGGTGAATTAATCATCTTTATACTCATTAACCATCATAATTTTAGGTTCTTTCCTTATTATTTTCGTTGAAGAATTTTGAACCTGAATGGAAGATTCGAAATAGGGAAAATTAACTCCCATTTTTGAGAATGTGAGAAAAAACTGACCTTAAATCTGGGTCGGTGCTGCATGGGGTGCAGAACCATCCTTGCCCACAAGTGTATCCAGAGTAGATCATCTGCATTCAAATAAACATCACTCCCACTAGAAATTGAAAATCCACCTTAGAGATTGGTTGAACAATTTGCACCTTATTTGAGATGGGACCCCGAGCAAGGTAAGGCCTTTCATTGCGTAAATGGTGGAAACCATGAGCTATTCGGGCATCCATTCCTTCATCGACACAACATATTACTTTTCAGCAAGAACAGTAAACATATAAAGAGAGAAGAGAGTCGCATTCAAGTGCAAACCTATGCTGAAATAATTATAAAATACGCCTTCGTAGCACGAAACTTTCTCCGGCAACTCTCCTTCAACTTCCAGTTCCTGCAAGATAAAGAAGCTATGATCAACATCAAAACCTCTATACATTTAGCCCAAAAATGGATACTCCAAAAAATATGAAAATTAAAAACTAAATTCAGCTGCAAACCTGATCAAGAAGCACTTCTTCTGTGGCCTTTAGAGAATAAGGTGCATCCAACCCCTCCCCAGCTGGCATTGATATTGAAATCTGCCAACTGAACATTAAGGTGCATTAGGTAAATTCGCCTAGTGGACCGGTGGATATAATAGAACATTAAGACAAGACTTTGAACTAAGAAAAGCCATAAATAGATTTAGTTATTATTCACAGCTTTGAAATTCTTTTGCAATTTAGAATTACACTATGCTATCAAAAGAATCCATACCCCTTTAACCATATAAATGTTGTAAGAACCACTAAACTGAAACCCCTTCAGTTTACGTTCAGATACATATCTGTACAAGAGACTATCATAATATGAATGCCATTACATTATTATAAGTGGTAAATCCTTTCGCTTTGTGTCATAAACTTGTCATAATTACTAAAAGTAACAGCATACAATCACATGATATGAATGATCATTGATTTTGCAGAACTAAATGTCACCTATCTAGACGAGAGATAGGACCATGAGCGATCTTGTCAAGAGTTCTTTTAATGGACGATTTCCAATTATATGGGAATGAACCACCCTGCAAAAAGGTAATTTAAAGATCTTCAGAAAACGGTAACACAGAGTTTTTTATTTAAAGAAAAAGAGGGGGGGGGGGGGAGATATAAATTATAGAAAACTTACCCAACTAAAACTTCTTGACAAGTCATTTCCCGTACCAAGTGGAATAACCCCAGTTGGCGGAACCGGCTGCCTACTCTGTTTGTTAAGCTCTCCAAGGCACCCAAGGACCCAACCAACAGTGCCATCTCCTCCTGCCACCTGTGAAAGAATTCAGAAATTATACAGGTTTTCCATGTAAACTGACCGTAAACACTCCATCAACAATAGTAATTGTGGAAGGGAAAACAGTAATAGTAGCAGCATAAAATTGTACCACAATCCTAAGTTTTTCACGAGTCTCTTTTGCACAGCTGTCTCCGGAACTAGCAAAATTTTCCAGGCAAGTCAATCCATACTGAACAAATTCATGGGGCTTGACCGTTGAAAGGTCGAAAACCTGTTACCAGAATGAACAAAAACATACACCAAAGTATTTGTTGCAGTTAACTTTGAGCTAAAATTAAGCGCATAATAAAAACATGGGAGCATAAATATTTTTGTAAAACTTAGCATGTATAAAAGAAATACAAACAGTCAATCAGATCTAAGCAGTCTGCAGATAACCAACATACAACTAAATTAAACATCTAGTGAGGAAACAGAAGCCAAGCTGCAACTATGAATATCTTGAAACTATTAATCCAACCACCAAAAATGCAAAATTCTACAAGCACTAGAAGTAACTACTGAGGCGCTTTTCTCCCTCAAAAAATTTAAGAAAGACAGTTATATTCTAAGTTCACTTTCCTATCAAAATGATAAACTTGACAGTCAGCCGTCTCAAAGCTTATTCTTGCACTAACTTACTTAAAAAACTGAAAGAGAAAAGGCATTTTTGTTGCATTAAAATCAGGCTATAAAAGTGAAAAAGTAGAAATCTGTCAAGTCCTTTGATAAACCTTGGTATGAAATCTCACCAGAAATTGAAATTATGTGCTAACTTTACTATTTGAAAATCTTAATTGAAATATGTTTGACACTTCTCTGCCTAAAGCTTACTTCGATCAATTTTAATGCCATTATCATAATCTAATCTGTAAACATGCAAGAAACACATAAAAGGACTTTTAAATATGGAAAACCAGAATTTTTCTTCTCTGTCCTATGAAAAGTTAGTCTCAAACAGATATGTGCCCCCAAAAGCAATTCTCCAGGTAGAAATTTTGCAAGACATTTATTAGGTACCAAGCAAGATTGATTAGTTGATATAGACTTATAACCAATTTTCCCTTCAGGTAGAAAAGTATGATGTAAATATTTTAAAAATATCAACAATATAATAAAATTGGGAAGTGCTTAGCTGCATAAATTTATATGTAAGTACTTCTATTTTAAAAAAAGATATATCTTACACCTTACACACGGGAACTCTATTTTATATCAAGAGGAACACAAAATAGTAATAATTTTATGGTACATATCATATTCCCACTAAAATGAAACGTTAAATATATGAAATTAGAAATTAGCAAGACAAATTTTAAATTACAAAATATTAAATTATAATTCACAGGATGTTCAGAGCATTATCACCAGAATTTAAAATTAAAAAGGCATAAATTCAATTATACAAAAATAACTTTATTTGCACCGACGCTGTACGCCACTAACGCGCAACAGAAATGAAGAATCAGTGATAGATACATAACTTGTGCGTATCTACTCGAGATACTTACACGTATTCACACGCATGCGTATACCTAACAAAAAAGCAGTCGAGATTACCTGTTCTTCACCCATGAGTTCCTGGAGCCGGGCCTTGAGTTTGGGCCCGTGGCGCCCACCACTCTTCGAATTGATAAACACTACCATCGGCCACTCAGCCGGCTCCGCCGCCGGCTCTCCTTCCGCGTGAGCCGCGTCGTAAATCCGAGTCACGGTGGAGGCGCCGGCGTTCTTCGCTCGGATCGCCTCCGTCATGGCACGCCGGAGATACTCGGGGAAGGTGATTTTCTTCCGGACCTCCTCCTTCGAGATGCGCAACCCCGACAGCGAGAAGCCGCGCAACGACTCCGTCAGCGAGGTGCGACCCGACCCGGAGGTCTGCCTCGGTGTACCGGAAGCGTCCATTTCCAGTAGCTGAACAGTCGATTCTACCCTTCCGGGAGAAGTGGTTGCCGACGGTTAACCTGTTGTTGTGCGGTTTAATCTGCGATTTCAGATTTTTTTCTTCTTCTTTTCCCCCTTAGTTTTCAATTTGAAGCAATAAATATTATTAATTTTGAAATGCTGAAAAGGAAAGTCACTGTGAGAAGAGTTATTATATGAGAGAAGAAAACACGAAAAAGACTGAGTGCGGATTCTTGGGGCCTGATAGCATGGACCAGATGGAAGAAAATTACTTTATGGAATATATTCGAAATTTGTTGTATTATGAAATTGATTTTTCAATATTAGAGATATTCTTTCTATTACGATGGCTTGTACTCGTTTGTTTTAGATTCTGTGCACATGATGGATTCATTATACTATGAGTAACTTTTTTGTGATTAGTGCATTTTAAAAAATTATTCGTATTATATTTAATTATAAAAAAAAATGTGACATTCACTATATATGATTTTTCGTTAAAAAAATTAATATGAGTAATTTTTAAAAATATATTAGAATTGCATGTGGCACTTCGTGTATATAAAACTCAAAGGGTGTTGTTTGGTTGAGTCTTTTGAAAAGGTGAGTAATGATATTTAAAGTCATAGTGTGTGTTCGAATTTACTTTGGAATGACTCTACTATAATTTTGATACTTAAAACTAGGGGGGCGTTTGATATAATTGTAATAAACGGAAAGGGTATAAGTATGGAATGTAAGTCATAGTTCTCAAATAGCTGAATTATGGTAGATTACTTGACTTTTAGGAATCAAAGTCATTCTAGAGTCATTCCAAACACACACTATGACTTTAAATACCATTACTCACCTTCTAAAGGAGTCAACCAAACACCCTCAAATGACTCTATTATAGTTCAACTATTTGAGAGGTATGACTTTCATTCCATACTCATTTTATTCCTACACCTTTTTCATTTCTTACAATTATATCAAACGCCCTCTCAATCTTATATTTTATTCTATTCAACATATTTCTCGTTTTTATATTTTTTTTATTGAATTAAGAATCATATTTTTCTTAAAAATTTTGTAGGTGGTTAAATATATGTTACTCCTCCATAATGAGATTGGTCACTTACTTGTGCACAACTAAATCTAAAATAATACTCACTTATATCAATTTATATACTATTAAAAAAATTAATTTGTATGCATAGTCATAAAATTATACACATATTTATCTATATGTTACTATTTTATATATAGAATATAGTATTTCTTTAAAAAAATATGTCATTCTATAGAGCGTAAATTTCTATGGGCGTAGGGAATATCATATGATAAATATGTGAGTATGGGTATAATTTTTTTTTTTTATTTGCAAGTAATATTAGAGCATTTTAATAAAATAAGTTTGCGAGGAATCCCAGAAAAGAGGGAGTAGTAAATATGATTATAGAAAGAGGTATTAATCTTTTTAAGATTGGGGCAAGACAACAAAGATGTTTATATTGAGAATATGATGATGCTTGCTAAATTAACAATAGTAATTATATGATGAATCAGTTTAACATAAAACTAGAATATATATATATATATATATATATATAACAATATTCATTATTTTTATTAAATAGTACTATTAAATTAATATTCATTTCGTTTCATCATAAGTTATTAATTTTATCAAAATAGACGTCCTAATCGAAAATCCATATTTTTTTAAATGAAAAGTGATTCTCAAAAAAAAAAAAAACCGTTATTTCTCTCCACATATTATCATAAAGCAATAATCAATACTATTAAACATCAATATATATTTCTTTAAAAATTTTGTGAGAGAAGCAAATGGTTAACTGATAACCAAATGAAATATATGCTTTAATACAATAATTGACATTTTAAATTAATTTAACAAATACTCCCTCTGTCCACGAAAAATATGCTCAGATATTTGCACGTGGATTAATGCAATATATTGGAATGTATTATGAGATATTGTGAGGTTCGATATGAATAAAGAGAATATCTTTAGAAAATACGTCATATATATTTTTTAAAGATATTCTCTTTATTTATATTGGACCTCGTAATATCTCGTAATACCTTTCAACATATTGCATTATACCACATGCAATATTTAAGCGTATTTTTCGTGTAGTGATAAATCATATACTTATGCCAATTGTGATTTGCGCATGGGAGGTTAAGCTGGTCAAATCAAATCTCAAAGCTGTATGTATCAATTTCCAAATCGGAAGTTTCTTATTTCTCATTGTTGCATTGGACGGACGGACTTAGCCCCATCTTCTAGAATTTTCTGCTTGGAAATTTTGAATTGAAGTAGCGTCTCCTTGGGTTCAAATTTTAGTAATTGGGTTTTTCAAAATATATTTGTAGGGTATATATATTTATGAGTAGTTTTTGTGAATTTGAGTCACATGAACTCATATTACTGTTATATATAATCACTATTATTGTTATTCATATATACTATCATTGTTATAAAAATAAATTTGATCTTTTAAAAGTGATAGTCAATAAACATAACAGTAATAGTGTATACATAATACATATAATAGTGATAATTGATAAACCCGAGTTCACAGTAAATTTGGATTCATACAAATTTTTATCTATATTTATATGTTGGGTTTTCAAATATTGAATTCTAAATTTTAAGATAAAATATTATTTATATTTCAAGTGAATTAAACATCCTCGAAATGATTTTGGTTGTTTGCATTAAAAAGTTTCATTTGTTCAACATATAATATTATTAAAAAATACGTGCACGATAGTTGTATCTAATGTGATCAGATACCAAAAATAATCTTACCGGTCCCACTATAAATTGCTCATATTGTCATTTTCGTCCGTCCCACTATAGGTTGTTCATTTATTTTTTTATTATTTTTAGAAACTATTATTCACTTCTTTATTATTATTTTTAATACTTTTTACACTATTTCCATTATTTTTTTATTTTTTTTATCACATCATTTATATTTTTTCACATTTTTTATCACATTACTTATACTTTTTTATTTTTATCTTAATTCGTGTGCCCAAAAATAACAAACAACTTATAGTGAAATAGAGGGAGCACGTATTATTTTTATTCTTCATATGTAGAGTTGCATTGTTAGAACTATATATGAAATAGTGTCAGAAGAAAAAGGGAATAAAGTTCCCCGCTCGAAATCATGGAAAAGAAGGTGCAAGTCACTGATGAAAATTAACAAAGTATTGATATACTACTCCCTCCGTCCCAGAACAATTTGCAAGGAGCACACAAATTAAAAAAAAAGTAAAATAAAGTAAAAAAGTAATATTTTGAGGGTTAATTTGATAAAATTTTATGTAAAAAGTGAAAAAGTTAGTTGGATTGTGTGTAATGTGGCCCAAAAAAATGAAAAAGTAATGACATTTTATGTAAATATGTAGATATTGTGAGGGTGAAGTTTATAAAAGGGTTTCCTTTTTTGGATCTACAAGTTCCTCTGGGACATCCCGAAAAGAAAAACTTACAAGTTTCTCTGGGACAGAGGGAGTATACAATAGCAATATGGCGATATAGTGGATGTTTTAAAGTGTTACAAAATAATTTTCAAAAGTAATTCTTTTTATAAATATTATGAGAGAGAATTTTGAAAAAAAATTAAAAGCTACTTTTAGTGTTTTAAAATATGCACATAGTTTATATCGGTCGTATAATTATCTATCTTTTTTGTGTAAATATCAAAGTAGGGGAGACAAAAAAATTTATTGAAAGCCCTTCTTTAGACACACAATATGGACTTGAAACGAGTAATTGTGGAAGACAGACACAAAATTGTGTCTCAATTAAATTACTCTAGTGAGGGATATTTCTATTACTTGAGTAGGTCTCTTGTGAACAAGGGTGTAAATGGTGGTCGGCGGTCGGCGGGCGGCCGACCACCTTCAAGCGCCAAGGCCGCCTAGGCGGCGCCAAGATTTTTTAATATATTTCTAATTATTTTTTAAAAAATTCTAATAATATTAATTTTTTCTAATAAAAATATACATTTCACAATAAATTGTAAACTTAAAATAAAATATAATTAATAGTTTAATACCCAAATGCATTTTTCACAAAATACTACAAGTCCACAAAATGCTAAAAAGTAAAAACCATCATAAAATGACATGTTCATCTTCTAAACAAAATACAAAATACATCATACGAATAAACTATCAATAGTTTAAACTAAATTATCATCAAATAACTTAAAAAAAAAAAATCAAAAATCAAAAATCCCGCAAAACCCGCCGTTTTCTTGAAACCGCCGAGACCGCCTAGGCGGCGCCAAGGCCGCCTAGGCGGCGCCAAACCTGATCTCCGCCATTTCTCATCGCCAAGGCATAGTCGTCGGCGGTCGGCCACCGCCAAGCGCCTAGGCGGCCGCCATTTGCATCACTGCTTGTGAATTCGAGTTCACGTGAACTCGTATCATTGTTATGAAATTATTTTTGTCACTGTAATCAATTATCACTATCATATGTAATCACTATCACTATTACTAATGCATATTATTATTGTTATAAAATATATTTAATTTTTAAAACAGTGATAGTATATACACATGACAGTGATAATTGATAAAGCAGAGTTCACGGTGAACTCGGGTGTATACAAGTTTTTATCTACTTTTTAACATATCTATTTTATGCATAAACTACTAATATATTTTAAAATCATGTCTATTATAATTTGGGAGTATTTTTTTGTCAAATGATATTGTTAGATAGTTAATTTGTTATATTTATAATTATTGCTTTACAGTTTCTCAACAAACACTGTGATGGTATTATATACTCCCTCCGTCCCAAAACTACTTTCACACTTTCCTTATTTGGACGTCCCAACTCTTCTTTCACACGCCTAAAAAGGAAACTTTTTTCTCTCACAAAAGTCAACAAAATACACTTTTTCTTATTTTATTATTTAACTTTACACTCACATATTTACTTTTCCTTAATTCGCGTGCCCGGGACTACTATGAAAGTAGTTCCGGGACGGAGGGAGTATATCACATATCATTTGTAGATGTGTAATTTTAATAACTCATTCTTCTTTGTAAACAATACAAATTATCTTTCTTCTTCAAGAGTTCCAAATAGAAAACTAGATTGCTCTCAAGATGGTATCAGAGCATCTAATTCATTTTTCATTGCTATATTCCAATTTTCATTAGTACAAGCCTGCTTATAGGTTTTAGGCTCTACTATTTGAGATATGAAAGCTGTAAAAGCACTATGTTCACTGGATAAACTGCTTGTGGATAGAAATTTAGATATAGGCTAGGACATGTTTCCACTAAGAAGTTGTTTCAAATCAAATGCAGATGCATCCATGTTTACTAAGACAACCAATTGTGCTTTCACTATTTTACTATGTTATGTTGATGATATCATACTTACTGGCACTAGTTTAAATGATATTATGTATGTCAAAAACTATTTGCATGAAAAGTTCACCATTAAAGATTTTGGTGTGTTAAAGTATATCTTAGGCATTGAGGTAGCTCGTAGTAACAAAGGTTTACAATTATGCCAAAGAAAATATGCCTTAGACTTGCTTACTGAATATGGTTATCTAGATTGTAAGCCATGTAGTACTCCTATGGATTCAAACCAGAAGTTCTTACTTTCAGATTCATCACTGCTGCAGGATCCATCTGAATATAGACGAATTGTTGGTAAACTTCTTTATCTAACAATAACTAGACATGACATTTCTTATGTTGTCCAAACCTTGACTCAACATATGAGTAAGCCCACTGAAATGCATTTAACAGTTGTACACAGATTGTTGAGATATATTAAATCAACAATTGGTCAAGGTATTTTTTATTCTACTAATAACAATTTCAAGTTACAGGCATTTACAGATTCAGATTGAGCAAGATGTGAACTTACAAGAAAGAGTGTCACAGGATATGCAGTTTACTTGGGTGACTCATTGATTTCTTGGAAATCAAAGAAGCAATCTACAGTGAGCAAGTCATCTGCAGAGGCTGAATACAGGGCCATGTGCTCAACAGTTTGTGAGGTCCAATGGATTCTATACATACTCAAAGATCTACACATTGCCCACTCTCAACCAGTAAATGTTTTTACGGACAGTAGGTCAGCCTTTTGCATTGCACATAACCCATGCCTACATGAGAAGACCAAGCACATACAAATAGACATTCATCTCACAAGAGAAAAGATTGAGCAAGGCATCATCAAACTTGTCCAACTTCCTACTGAAAACAACTTGGCTGATATCTTAACAAAGCCACTATCACCAAGTATGTTCAACAATTTCAAGATCAAAATGGGCCTTCTAAATATCCACTCCCATTTTGAGGGGGGGGTGTTAGATAGTTAATTTGTTATATTTATAATTATTGTTTTACAGTTTCTCAACAAACACTGTGATGGTATTATATATACCACATATCATTTGTAGATGTGTAATTTTAATAACTCATTCTTCTTTGTAAACAATACAAATTATCTTTCTTCTTCAAGAGTTCCAAATAGAAAACCAGACTGCTCTCAAGAGATATATAGAAAAGAACTTAAAAAGAACTTCAACTGGCAATTATATTATACTGTACAATTTATTACCTTGACATCTTTTTCTATTTTTTATTTCAAAAAAGAAAAACCATATGCTGCTATGCACAAAATTAATGTGTGAAATGTATTAAAAGTAATTGGGTACAAAATAAAGCAATAACTAAAATAAGGATTAACCAGGTGAGTTAGCTCATCTGGCCACCGGACTCCTCACTTGAATGAGTGATCTGGGATCGATTCCCTTTGGGAACGAATAAGAGAGAGATATAAGGTGGACTTCGAGATATGAGTGTATGGAGATTTGGTGTACTAACTACTAACCACTAACATTTACCGATAAAAAAAAAAACTAAAATAAGTTAGAGACACAATATTCAAGAGACCCAATAACTAATCAATGTACATTTTCAACCTTTTAATTTAATTAAAATTTTGCTCGACTTTTTTTTTATTTAATTAATAAAATTTAGTGATTGATAAATATGCATGGGACACTTTTATAAAGGAGGTGTGATTAAATACCAGCACATATCAATTTCTTCTCTTTTTTTTTTTTTGGACAACATTAGATGCATGTTTAAACAGCCAAAATTATACTCACTCCGTCCCAAGTCTTTCTTCCTGTTTTATTATTTTTTATGAGGAGAATATAATAAAAATTAAAAGAAAGACTTGGGACGGAAGTATTATATAAATGACAATTATTGATATAATTAAAATGATAATGACAAAACTAATTAAACAGGTGGTACTGGCAGTGTTGTATTATTAATGCCAGTAGCAATAATAGGAAAGCTATCACAGCTACTTCTACGCCTGAGTGGTTTATTATTAATTATTGATGTCTCCATATTTTACGCACACCATTTATGAATTGTGATTGTGTTGTACCGGACGGACGCGGGAGGGTATACGATATGGACACGGGAATATTAATTTTTTAAAAAAAATTAGGTGTAATTAGTTAAAATATAATTGTTTATTTATATTTAATTTATATAATAGCTTTAAAATTATTAAATATTTTAAAAAAATTTAAACTAAAAATATATATAATTTATATTTTCTTTTATCCAAGTATATTTTTGTATATAATATATAAAAAATATCAATTCAAGTTCAGTAAGCAATAATAGTGAATTTATTCTAAAATACTCCCTCCGTTTCAGTATAAGTTGTTCGTTGTTTTTTTACACACAGATTAAAATGTATATAGATGTGGAAAAGTATAAGTGATATGATGAAAAAAATGAAAAAATATAAGTAATATGGTGGAAAAAGTAAAAAAATAATAAAAATAATAAATAAATAAAAAATATTAATTTCCAAAAAATAAAAAACAAATAATTAAAAATATACAATAAAAATGGCAAAATGAGCAACATATCATACAATGAATTGTAATACCTCTGTCCCACAGGAATTTGCACACTTTTTTTATTTGGACATTCCACACAAATTTGCACACTACTAAAAAAAGAAATATTAATTTGCGTACACACTCACAAACCTAAATATATATATTTATTTATATGTCACTATTTTATATATAATATAAAAAATATATCGTCACGTAGGATGCAAATTCCCAATGACAAAGTATATTCTTTTAACTCGTGGCATTGTACACTCAAATTTCCGCTATCTTTGGGTAATTGGGAAAAGTGAGGTTGTTTGCTTGTTGGATTCTTGCAATTGGTTGTAAAGTTCTCCCGTGGCCCTCATCACAGCAGGCTTTGTGTTTGTCTTTATTTATCATATGGAGTAGTAGTATTTTATTGTTGATAGAGGGAGTAGTAATTTATTACTTCCTCCCTCCTGAAAAATATTGCAGTGTTTTTAATCGCATAGTTTAAAAAAATTAATATATTTTTATAAATATTATATATATATATATATCATGAAAGCAGAGTTAATTTTTAGTTTTAGATATGTAAAATATTCATAAGTCGGACTAACATAGAAACTACGAAATGTCTCTCAAAATAGAAGAATTATTTATTGTTTATAAAGAGAGAATAATTCACCTAACAAGAAAACCTTTTCATTATAATAAAAAATAATAATATGATTATTATATACCTTCCCTGCTATGTGGATCATCTCATCACACACACATAAATTTTGCCGAATTTAAAAAAGTTATCCTTGGTATGTTGAGTCAAATTCAAGACGCATGTTGAAGAGATGGACTATTGGCCCACATATGAGTTGTTGTAAACTTATCACTTTTGGGCAGAGCTATTAAAATAAACGAGCTGCTCGTGAGCTCGGCTCGTTAAGGCTCGACTCGACTCGATGTGTTAAACGAGCTGAGCAGAGCCCAAAAAAATACTTGTTTGCTAACGAGCTCGGCTCGCGAGCTGCACTCGATAGACTCGAGAAATAGAGGTTATTTTATAAATATTATATAATTTATGGTATGAAATATATTAATATTTTACATAATAATATAACTCATATTCTCAAACCACTCATACTGGTGAATTGGTGATAGTTTTGGCTTTATTGTTATTAAAATAAACGAGTTGCTCGTGAGCTCGGCTCGTTAAGGTCTCGACTCGACTCGATGTGTTAAACGAGCCGAGCCGAGCTAAAAAAATACTCGTTTGTTTAACAAATTAGGCTCGACTCGATAAGCTTACCTAGTCGACTCGTATAACAGCTCTACTTTTGAGAGTGCAACTCACGGGATCTTTTAACTGAGGGTCAACATGGAGTCACACATTTTGGATCCTCTACTATATGGAGTAGTAAACTATACTCCCTCTGTTCCGTAGGAATTTGCACACTTTTTTTATTTGGACTTCCCACACAAATTTGCACACTACAAAAAATGAAGCATTGATTTACGTGCACACTCACAAACATTTACACATATTTACTCATATATCATTATTTTATATATAAAACTATTTTTTCTTAAAAAATGTGTCGTCCCGTAGGGTGCAAATTCCTACGGAATGGAGGGAGTATTTTATATGATTAGATCTGTGCGAATTTAAGAGTGTTTGCAAATTCAAATATCATCTTGAAAATACTATGTTTGTTCGGAATTTTAGTGGTTGTGAAGTTATAATATTAAAATTTATTAAATATAAAAAAATTTATGCATAATAAAAATATATATTCCCCTGACTATTATATTTATGCATTTTTTTCGTCCATAAAAAAATATGCACATTTTTTTCGTGAAAATCATCACCTTTATTATCAATCTCATTGTCAATTATTTTTTATAGGTAGATCGCACAATATATTCACATTAATATTTTTACTTTAATCTATTATTTCTTAAAACTCGTGCAACACAATGGTTTATAAATTTGAAGGACAGATGCAGCATATATTTTAAGATTTTTATATTATTTTCATTTATTGTGTAAGAGTAAAATAGGAAAGAGAATGAAAGAGTGTGCAAAGTTATGATGTTAGGATTTATAAATATTTTAAGTGTGGATGGAGTATGAAATGTAAAAAATATTCTCTTCATCCACGATAAATGGTCCACATTGCCTTAAACGGTCGTCCACAATAAATCCACTTACCTAAAATGGAAAATTTACAATCATTATTTGCATTTTTTATACATATATACTCATTTTTACACATCACATCAATTTTTAATAATTAAATACTTTTTTATACTAATAGTCTAATACACTCCCTTTTTTACACATCAACATCTATTTTTCTTAATAACCGTGAATTGCTAAGGTAGACCAATTTTTGTGGACGGGGGGAGTAGAATTTTAAGTTTCCAACTCAAAACGGGAGTCTAAAAATAAAGAGAGATTATTTAAAATATTCATTTACAACTTCAAAAGATCTATTTTACCCACTTCAAATATAAATATTTTTTTTTATCTATTTTCAATTTCAAATGATCTTTTTTTACCCAAATAGCCCACAAATATTATCATCTAGTTATCCAATCTCACCCCACCCAATTCCATCCAATTGACATATATATATATATATATATATATATATATATATATATATATATAT
>JAPKLY010000354.1:181242-206697 GCA_026898435.1 Prunella vulgaris | reverse complement strand
ATATATATATATATATATATATATATATATATATATATATATATATCAGCTAAATATAATCAAATATTATATAATAATAAAATCTTAAAAAAATACAATTTTTACAAATTAACTAATTACAATATTTTTATCATCTATATGTGATGTTTATATTTTATATTTAGACTACTTTAATGTATAGTGCATACTAATGAATATTACACTATATAAATTGATTCTTATAGTACAAATTAATGGATATTATATTTCTAAAAAAATATATAAATTTTTAATTTGTGATATTTAAAAATATATTTATTAAAATTTAATTAACACGAGAGCATTACCCACATCAAAATTAAATAAATTATTTAAACTTTCTACTGAATTATCTCCATAAAATTTAATTATAAACTTAAATTTTTATCAATTTGGTACCGATACTAATTAAAAACCACAAAATATTCGAAAAGAAATTTTAATTATTCAAAATAAATCAATAGTATTCATAAAAATTAATAGTATCCATAAAAGTATATTAACATTATAAATAAATATAATAAAAATAAATTTTATAATTAAGTGGGACCCAATTTAAATTTGTCAACTCTTTTATACCCATTTTATAAGGATATTTAAGTCTAATATCATGAATTGAGTATGAATTTTTTTTCTAAAGTAGATGTGAGATAAATAAATTTATAGAAATTAAAAATATATATTGTGATATTTTCACAAAAATAAATATATAAACACACACACACATATATATATATATATATATATATATATATATGTAATGGTTGTTGGCGATAATAAATTTGTTATACGTAAAAACTATATAATCATTTTATTTCATCCAACTTTTGGACTCTTCCATTTATTAGACTCAATAAATTCCATCTATTTCATACTTTCATGCCGGCCGTTTGGTAGGATATGATATGCCCCCCAGTAGGTACACTTTCTATTGCAAAATTTATTGTACTTTACTCAAAGGTGTAAATGGCGCTCGGCGGTCGGCAGGCGGCCGACCGCCCACCTTCAAGAGCCGAGGCCGTCTAGGCGGTGCCAAAGTTTTTAATATATTTCTAATTATTTTTTTAAAAAATCTACTAATATTAATTTTTTGTAATAAAAATATATATTTCACAATAAATAGTAAACTTAAAATAAAACATAATTAATATTTTAATATTAGTTAATAGTTATTAGTATAAGACTATAAGTATTACTTTAGTTTAGATTAGTTTAGTTATTAGTTTATTTAATAAATATTAAATATAGACTTTAAATTTTAAAAATCTGTCAAAAGTAGGCCTCCTTCGGGCTTCTAAAAATAAAGTCATAAACATAACCTAAAAAAAATAAAAAATCCAAAAATCCGCCAAACCCGCCATAATCATGCACCGCCAAGGCCGCCTAGGCGGCGCCAAATCTGTCGTCCGCCATTTTTCATCGCCAAGGCCTAGGCGTCGGCGGCCGGGTGCCGCCAAGCGCCTAGGCGGCCGCCATTTGCATCACTGACTTTACTCCATTATTATTGAAAATAAATTTTGGATTATTTTCAAATTATGAAATAAGTATTGCAAAATGGAGGCATAATGTTTTACGAAAAAAATGTACTTGTGGAGTTTAAATTATTTTGAAGCTACTTTACCCTGCTTATATGTCTTGATATCAATGTTTTTAGAATTGATTGAACCGGTTGAACATAAAATTGGCTATATGATCGGTCTAATTATCCCCTAAAAAATAGTTTTAGTTGTTCAACCGAAAAAACCCAATAAAAACCAGTTAAATTGGAAAAACATATGTTGAATCAGTCTATTTTTAAATATTTAAATTTTAATTTTTTTTCTTTTATCAAATTAAATTGTGAGACACGTCCCACCCCAAAATTATTTTAATCTACAATTCTCATATTAAATTTTTTTTGTAACAATAATATTAATTTGAAACTTCATTATGCATTAATTATAAAACATGTCATGTATTACAGTTTAATATTAGAACTTGAGTTGTATTGAGTATTTTGATTTTAAATATCTATGATTGTATTGTGATTATTTTAATTTAAACTGAAAGTTTATTAAATTTTATATGAGTATTTTTAATTCATTTATTTTTTAATGTAACATATACTCCCTCCGTCCCAAAATTACTTTCACACTTTTCTTATTTGGACGTCCCAACTCTGCTTTCACACACCTAAAAAGGAAACTTTTTACACTCACAAAAGTCAATAAATTATTCTTTTTCTTATTTCGTTATTTAACTTTACACTCACATACTCACTTTTTCTTGGTTCGCGTGCCCAGAAGTATTACGAAAATAGTCCTGGGATAGAGGGAGTATAATATTAAAATAATAGGCAAAAATAATTTTAATGGTTAGACCGCTGATTGAACCAGTTGAATCGACAATCAGTGTTTTGTCATATTATGAAAACATTGTTTGATATAAGGTATGCGCTCCAGCTCCATATTGATTAGGGCAATACTTGCATAAATTTGTGTTTATATTGACATGATTATTACGAGTTTTATATACATATATATCCTTAATAGCTATATATTTCAATACTAATCCATTTGAGGAGAATTCCAAATTTTATAGGTAAAATAAAGAGTTTCTGAAGAAAAAATGAGTTTAAATAATTAAATAATGGAACCATGTTAAAGATATAGAAAAGAGGGTCGCAAGGGAAAAATAATCAAGTCAATCGGAGCTGTAGAACTTAAGTTATGAAAGAAAAGAAGAGCAAGAGAGTAAAATAGACAAAATCTTCCAACACGATAGCACAACCCAATATGGTTGTGCACGGGTTCGAGAGCTCAGTCGTACAGTCCAACATGAACGTAATTAGATGAGGTGCAAGGAAAAGTTTTGTTATTTTTGGCCAACTCGCACATGCATCTATGCACAGTCGTGCACATAGCCTAATCCATGATTTCTTAAATCGTGTTGGACCACCAACACTGTCGTGCACAACAGAAAATTTCACTCAAATTTTAAATGATCAAGGGACACATGGAATGATCCAAGAAGGAGTATAAATACTCGTAACATCGGTTTTTCACTCAGAATTTGGGTTTAAGGAGGATTGAGGAGCAAGCCAAAGAGGAACAAAAAATTTCTACCATTTTCTTTTGGGTTTGAAATAAATCAAAAAAAAATTTGGTGTTCTTAGTTTGAAATAAAATATGTATAAATTTTGGTAGATTTAAAATTGAGGAAAAACATTTGAGATCTTCATATGATATATGCAAATCTGAGATAGATTTGATATTGGAAAATGCATATTCAAGAGATATTCATCTGATACTTGCAGGTGTAGGATTTTTTTATATCTTCATCTGATATCTTTATTGGGGTCATTATTAATGGTATTATTTGATTTTCTAGTGCTCATATAGTCATATGTATTGTATAGAGAATTAACCTTGTGGTAGTGATGTTAATGTTATATGCAATTTTTGGTAATATGCAAAAATAAATTAGTGTGATGTAAACTAAAAAAAAATGTATATATACGGAATTTTTTTCAACATGCAAAAAACATACAGTTAATATGCAAAAAAAATGAAATTATCCAAAAAAATCAGAAGTTTACTGAAAAACCTTAAGGTAAAAAAATAGAAAATATAAAATTTTAAAATATATATATATATATATTTAAATTTAGATTTTAATTTTAATAAAAGAATTTATGCAATTTTAGATTTAATTTTTAATTCTTTTTAAGAAGTCATCAAAGCTGTGTTTTAAAAAGCGGATCGGACCGGCCGGTCGGACCGGTCCGACCGCTACTCGGACACCTCTCCGGGCCGCTTTAGTACGTTGGACTGGACATTTTCAAAAGTGTCTGAAAAAAGCTCAAAAGTGGTAAAAACCGGGTTGGACCGATCGCTCGTTGGACCGGCCGAAACGGCGCTTTGACAATTTTTTTTTAATTAAATGATATTTTTTTACACAAAATTAACTATATTAATTATATATATATTACATATCAATATAATTTAATAATATAATATAATATCTAATTTTAATTCATAACCCTAGATAATAGATATAGTTTCACTTCCTGGAAATACAACTCTAAATCTCCACCCTCCTCCGGTATAATATCTAAGTTTAATTTATTTTTTTAATAAAATTTAATAATAAGATATATAATTTTATTAGAAAATATATATAATTATATATTATGTATTTATGATGTCACACCGGTTCAATCACTTTAAAAATTGTTAGATCAGATTGAACCCGGTCCGACAAAAAATAATAAGGTTATCGGGTTAATTTCTGCTTCGCCTTTAAAACATAGCATCAAAGCAGCCACACGTCTATAGCTCTGCAAAATTCAGGGCGTGGACCCCATATTTTTTGGGTATATTTATAATAAAATGTGGTATTTTGTAAGATGGGGGTTTTCACTTTTCATTGGGTTTTATGCAGATATGATGTTATTAGAGTATTTCCGGTGGTTTAACTTAAATTTGAATTGAAATGCATTTATTTGCTACTAATTTGTGATTAATAGTAAATTTATTTTTTTATTTTATCATTATTTACATATAATTAATTTTATAATTTGATATTCATATTTAAAACTTTAGAATTAAATTAATAAAATATAATATATTTAATAAAAAAATTAAATAACAATGACTCAATGATATAAGTCACATAATTCAATAACATAATTCATCACATTACATATTAATATAGAAAAGTTACACATCTAATAAAACATAATGCAAATTTGTATTAGTCAATTTAACTTGTATTTTATTTGTGTAGTTATGCTTTTGTATTTTATTCATGTATTTCTTATTGTGTTTTAGCATTGTATTTCTTTTATGTTCTATCTGTCTATTTGCTATGTTGTGATCTTTTAAAGTTAAATATGGTTTTTTTTAATAATTAGTTACAATTTTAAATTTGATTTAAATACAATAATTATTTATATTTTATTTTTAAATTATATTATATTATAGCTTAATATATATATTAATATATATTACACTTACCTAAAAAATATATATTACAATATATACATCACATAATACAATAAATATATAAGTTATATAAATAAAATAGTAAAAGAAGAAGAAAAAAAAAAGGTTTGTGTTTGGAACAGTGTGTGGCAAATTTGTCACGCACGGTTGATGGGTGGTATTTAAAGTTAGTATTTGCGTCCCCATTGGATCGAGAAATTGCGGTTTTTTGCGGTTTGATGCCCAATTTGCGTTGTTGTTGGGAATGCTCTTAATGATGGGAAAATGCAATCTAATATAAAATTATACTAAATATTTATAAAAAAATTAGACATAAAATTTATAATGCAACATATGAGAATAAAAAAAATAAAAAATAAATAAAAGAACATAGTATTAATTTTAAATAAAATATGACACTAGTTTTAAGTCAATGTACATAAGAGAGTTGCAGATTTAATTTCAGAAAGTTCTTAGATTTTTTTTTCTTTTAATATAATAATTTTAAAAAAAATCTCACATGTCAACGCCCCTTTTCTTTAAATTTAAAGACAACAATACAAACATTAACCACTTGGACAATTTCGTCGAAGATAGATTCCCTTTTCTAAGACATTCAAATTATTGTGGACCAACTAAAATGCAAATATATAGAGGGATTTAAAATGTATTTTGACCATAATAAAATAAAATGAATTCCATTTCCCGTAGTTTTTCATTATGTACGATTCTAATATAAGAATTGCTATTACACACTTCATATATGTTTTAATTGGTATGATTAGGAAACATATACATATATTCATTTATATATTTATATTAATTAATAGTATCAAAGTATGGTTTTTAAATTATATATATATATATATATATATATATTTGTGTGCGTTTGTGTTTTACAAGGATTTGCATAAGATATATTTACACTATTTTTTAAAAATAAAAATAATCAATATCTATAATAATTATAATTTGTGTATACAAAACATTAATATTAATTAAAAGAATTCACCAAAAGCGAGGGAACTCTCATCCCCCTCTTTTTTTTTTCCATGGCCAATGTATATCAAAAAAAATATATGTGAATTTAAATTTACATAAATTTTATGTTTAATAAACTCTTATAATATTATATATATATATATATATGCACTTGAACTTTTCTACGTTGCTTTTAATCTCTTGAGATTTTAAACGGTAAAATTTGGGTATAGAAATACTTTTATATAGTTTAATTTCATAACTTTTTATTTTTTCCAAAACCGATAAAAGCACACATTTAATCCTAAGTTTTCGTGAATTATACAATTCACATCACAAGTTTTATCGGAGTAATGAAACGCCGTCGTATTTTGATATGTACTAGGCACGTGCTGTTATTTTTATAACTAGTTGACTAGGGATGATGTGGCATATTGATAAGTTATATTCACCTATCCAACAAAAACAAATAATGTGAATATTGGTAATTATATTAGACTTTAAAAATAATTTAAATTTATTTATCATTAACATAGTTTGCATGTTTGCCTAATTTTAGTGTGCACGTATCCTATATATGTAAAAAAAACGGTGGCATTTTGTTGTTCAGTCGAAACTTGAAATGTGTTTGTTCCTAAAAGTTCTACTGGGTTTATTAAGAACGATAATGATAATAAGAAAAGAAAATAACTCGTCGATATGCCTAGCCACGTGTTTTGGACTATGATTTTAATGTGTTTCGTCTTATATATATTATGAGTAAAAGTATGTTGTAAGTATAAGAGAATAATAATGACGACTCCTTTTTTTGTAGAGAGATGTCATATTTATAATGACTAAAACTAAGTTCTAATTGTACACGTGTTCGTATGTTGTGTCTTTCTTTATACCCACGTTAAGTCGTGGTCTTAAGACCGTGAGTGACAATATAACTTCTCATGTTTAACTTCTTTTTTTAAATATCGGGACATGTATCCTTCCGACTATGATAATTGAATCAGCATGGAGATACGGGATATAGATAGAATCTCGTTTCTTTGGGATGATTAATCTGCTCAGGTTAGGCGTCGTGTGCCTTCTAATGGTTTGTTTGACTTTCGATTTCCTAACTACCTTGCCCCTGATCTTAAATTTTCATCAGGATTAATATTCATTCGTTCGGGGCGTCTGGTGGCTTTGATCAGACTCACATGATATTTAAGCGCCCTGAAGCTTGTCGTCCAGCCTTGGCTTGGGCCATTTGGACTAGGACCTGAAGGAGCTTTCTCGAATCTAGGCTGAGTCCAATAAATTCAAAAATATTTGTGTCACAACATGATGTAAATTGTATATTTCACATAAAATTGGGAGTAAATTAGTACATTTATCTCTTTTAGGTCCAATTAAAAAAAAAGTAAAATATTGATACAATAATATTTGCATTAAACTCTTTGAATTTTCAGAATTATTTTTAATTAATTAACCCATCTGCCGAACACTGTGTTTTTTTTTGAAAGGTGCCGAACACTGTTAAACATTATTAGAAAGTATAAATATTTTGTAGTTTTTGTTTGAATGGAATGATTCAAACTATAAAGTTACAATCTGCACTTCTTATTTGCGCAAAATTTTCAAATATTTAACTTTAATTTCAGTTTAAATTATAAGAATTTTAAACATTTAAGTAAAATCATATCACTTAAAATACATAAATTTATAAATTATTATATTTCAAATGACTCTATCCAATCACAATCATATATAAATGTAACCCTACATTGGGGGAGTGAAAATTGAAAATATAAAAAAAAAAGGACGAAAAGAATATAAAATAAATAGAATTTTGTAAGTATAATTTAAGATCAGGGATATATTATTACGACATCATAATCGTTTAGGGTCTCAATACTTTAAAGTTTAAAGAATGAGTAGCTCTTTTGTGAACTTGTATCACTGTTATGTTATGTGTAATCACTGTCACTGTTATAAAAATATACTTAATTTTTTAACAGTGATAGTGTATATGCATAACAGTGATAATAAATATATATATAATAATGATAGTGTATATACATGACAATTTTATGTTAAAGAATTGCATTTAGCACAAATTAAAGACAATCAATTTCTTTTGCACACAGAAAAGAAAAAAACAAACAAATATTCGTGAACGTGATTTTCTTCACATGTTATATCTGATAAAGACTAAAAGTTTACTTTAAATTCATGTGACCTATGACCCGTGAATGAAAGTGAAATTATAATTGGATGACAAAAAATATCTTTAATCAACATAATAAATAGATCTAATAAATATATTATTGCTAAATATCTTTAAGGGCAATTATAAGTTGATCCAGTTTTACATTCTAATGATAAATAAGTGTAAAAAAGATTAATTACGAACAAGTCCACCATATATACTACCACAAAGTTCTTATAGTAATGTTGGATTATGGAATTTAATGGACTGATTCACGTCCCAAACTCTTCGGTTAGACCCTTTTTTATAAGGCTAAATTAGACTGAATGAGTCTTAGGATTTTGGCTCGAGTTTCTTATAAATGCCCACAATATTCATTGTAATTAGGTAAATCAGGTGAGTTAGCTCACCTGGCCACCGGGCTCCTCACTTGAGTGAGTGACCTGGGTTCGATTTCCTTTGAGAACGAATAGGAGGGAGATATAAGGTTGGCTTGGAGATATATGAGTGTACGGAGATTTGGTGAACTAACTACTAACCACTAATATTTACCAAAAAAATATTCATTGTAATTAGGTAATCGAAAATATTAGCAAGTCTCCTGGCTCAATAGTGCCCCAAATGTAGTCTTTACAGACGAATTGGATAAACAAATCGGTGTTATTTTGTTTTATTATTTCTTTCAATTTTTCCATAGCAGCCGTTAAAATCCTAACGAATAAAACAAAATTCTTTATAATACAACAATATTTTGAACTCAGTTGCAATTTATTTTTCTCTTTTATACTTAATTGTATTTTGGACCAGATTAGCATGTAGTAACTAATTAAAAAATAAATACCTCTCTTATGATCTCGAAGTTCATAATTTTTTAACGAATTATTATTTAATATATAAAGTATTGTTGTTTAAGCATATTAAATACTACTATTTAAGAAATATTTGATTAATTTTATTTGTTGTTCTTCTCAAATTTGCTGAATAGTTAAAATTCATATCCTAACCACTAATATTTTGAAGAAGGGAATGTTTAAATATAAATATAACTTGAGTTGGTACTTAGTTTATTAATTTATATCGTCTAGTATTACATCATATAATCCAAGAAATTGTGTTTACTAGAGTTTTGACTTTTGAGAGATGAAACTCCACTTTGCTTTAAACACATGAATAAGTGTCATAAATCCACATATCATTATATATATATATATACACAATGAGAATGCTGACTGTGATTTATGGGGATGTTATCACCAAGGCATGCATTCATCTTCGTTGTGCTCCTCAGAGAGGAGAGAGGGAATAGTCATGATATGACTATGCATATGATTAAATGGTTGTTTGTTTACCAACATATTCTATTATTTTTTGTGAAATTTCAAAATATTTTAATCAGGGAGAGAGAGGAAAACTTGAAATAAGACCAATTTTTAGTTAATCTTAGAATATAAATTTTTTTTACAATCGAAATAGATATTATTAAATTTAAGATAATTAAATAATAAATAAATATGAAATTTGTTAAATTTGAATAGATTTAGGAGGAGTTATGGCTATAAGCGAATTTTTTTCCTTTTTTAATAAAAAATTATATAGTAATAATAAAAATTATTTGTTTTAAAAAATAAAATCAATTGAAGGTAACTATCGTGCAATAATAATTATAGGCGTCACTGAATACTATAATCATTGAAATATAATTTCCCTAAATAAATAAAAATTGGGTTTAAATTTTAATTATTTATTATTATCATAATTATTTTGTTACTCTTTAAAAGAAGGAATTAATATGATATGTTTATAAACAGCCACATATTAAGAAAAGAAAGTCAAGATCTTGAAATATTTATTTTTGCTATATTTTTTTTCGCAAATTCGGTTTTCAAATTTATAACTGATTTTTTTTTTATGGAAAATTAAAATACATGTCCGTTTGAAGTTTTTTTTTAAATCAAGAACTGAACGAAATGAGACATTGTCGGCGAAAATGAAAATTCAAAAGACAGAGAGATACTCTCTAAAAGATAATCAAGAAACGAGGGAACTGATACTGAAATTTGCTTCATGAGAAGATGAGTTTAATGGCTATTTCATTTATGATTCATTTATAGTGTATGTAAGAGCAAGAGAGAGATAAACATTTTTGGTTTGGAGAGAGAGAAATTCATTTTGGTCAAAGTTGAAGCCTTTAAGTTATGTCCCGTCCAGTCGGTGCACTATTTTCTATAATAAAAACCGATATATTTCTATGTAATTTATGAAATAAGCTGACACGTCACCAGCCGGTAATGTGATTACCGACTGATTTTATATTCATAATTCCCACCATCATTTTTTCTCTATTTCGCTTGGAAAGAGTCTCTATATAAATGTTCAATTTCTTTTTTAAATTTTAAAAAAATTTGCAGGGTGGAGAGGAGAGAAAATGAGAGGTGAGAAGATTAGGATTTTTATGAACATAAATGACTATAGGGTGAGTGTCACTCATTATATAATAGGCGCACCCATTTTGTCTGTGTACTAAATGGATGTGGATGCGTATAAACTGACAAAATTGTCTTTGAATCAGTATTGAGTGTTCTGTAAACTCAAAGATGAATGAATAAGATATGTTTTTTTTAGTGCTCTTTTTGTATATTTATTTTGAATGGAATGTGTGAAACAAAGTGTAGAAACTGTCTTATCTTCCGATAAAAATAGCGTTTAAAAAAATCATTATATCTATAAATTAGTACAAAAAATTTGCAAGTAGTATATATATATATATTTTTTGCACGGAATCAGTTTGTAATTTTTGTCAATTTATTGAACCACTGTGTACTTTTCCCATAGAAATATTTACTTTTTCTGGAAAAAAAAACCCTGGCAAAAATTAAATATCAAGCAAGTACGTACACAAGTTTTGAGCGCATATTACTATTGGGCCGGCAATATAGCTTAGAGGGCATAGACTAAAGGCCCAAATGGACAATTATGTTTTCTTTCAATATATAAATATGTATATTTTACATTTTTGGAAGAATTTCATATTAGAATCTAGGATACAATTTTGCCCTACTCAACCGACTTTATCGAGAAAAAATACTTTTTTTTAGGCCAAGAAGTTGAAAGCGAGATCTCGAATCAACTTATCGGTCTTATGGTATATCTCAGTATCGAGGATGATACCAAAGACCTGTATTTGTTTATAAACTCTCCTGGCGGATGGGTAATATCTGGAGTCGCTATTTATGATACTATGCAATTTGTGCGACCAGAGGTACATACCATATGCATGGGATTAGCCGCGTCAATGGGATCTTTTATCCTGGTTGGAGGAGGAATTACCAAACGTCTAGCATTCCCTCACGCTTGGCGCCAATGTGTTGAGTCTTAATTTAATTTCTCAATTTTAAAAGTATCTCAAATCAAATTATGTACTTTTTTTTCTTCAAATTAAGATCAATTTTAATATCGTTATATCAATTCAAGTCCCGATTAATTTGTCTTTATTTTAATTATTTATAAAACTCTCCAATATAATAACAATTTGAAATTGAGATTTAACTTAAAATTTGAGCTGTTATATAATACTCTTCCCTTTAAAAAAAATTAAAAGTCCTATGAACTGCCACATGATATCATCTATGTTATTTTTTGTGTTTAATTCTATGTTTCATAATTTAAATACTTGGCATATGGTATCTTAAAAAATATCAGAACCACCACATTTCTAATTCAAATATATTAAAGATTCATAAAAAGAAATACATATTAAAATATAAAAAATGACAAGGAAAGCTATTGCTTGGAAGTTGGAACTTTAAACTGAGATTTTTTTTCCATAAATTTCTTTTTTTAATTATAAGTTGTTAGACACAGGAGTTGAAATTGCTTTTAAAAGCTAAAACATTAGTTAAAAATAAAAACACACACCAAAAAAATCTCTTGAAATAATACCCCATGCGTGCTAATGTGTTGGATCTAGAGCTGTCAATTTTGGTTTGGCCCGACGGGCAGGCCGGCCTACCCAATATTTGGATTGGGCAGGACTCAATTTTTACAGGCCCGATAAAAAATGGGCCGGCCCGTGAATATATCTTGGTTTGATGGGCTTGTTTACATGTAAAAATTGATAATTTTGGCCCGGCATGATAGACTGCCCGTCCCATTTGCCACCTCTAGTTGGATCACATCACACACATTTTGCACTAGTTAAATTGATAAAAATATTACCTTTAAAAACAATTTCGACAATTTTACAAAATTTTTGAACAAAATTCAAATTATTTTCAATTTTTACTGTTAAAAAAATATATTTAAAAAGTAAAAAAAATTATAATAGTCTATTGTCCAATTTGGCTATTGCCAGGCCTTTTGAAATACGCTGGGCCGGGCTAATTCACTAGGCCCAAATAACATGACCCTGCCCACCCGCGGCCCGAATCGCTACCTCTT
The DNA here is from genome assembly GCA_026898435.1 of Prunella vulgaris. Lineage (NCBI taxonomy): Eukaryota > Viridiplantae > Streptophyta > Magnoliopsida > Lamiales > Lamiaceae > Prunella > Prunella vulgaris. The sequence goes on along the minus strand of JAPKLY010000354.1, from coordinate 194,115 downwards.
TTGTGCTCTTTTCTTCAGTTAATCCTTCTAGTCAACACATGTACTACTAGATCTATCGCATTGTCTCTCTTGCTTTTGCTCCTTCATCTTTGATTCAATTTGTATTCGTATAATCTTCAGAAACCCATTTCAGATTTCAGGAAAATTGGTAGGTGTGCGACGAAAAGAATCACGAGTCAGCGCACGAAAATCCTTGTGCAGATGAGATAATGGTCCGTTTTATTTTATATCTCACTTCTTTATTTCGTGTTGGATTACATAGCTGCACATTTGGTGCAACAACTACCATAATTGCTAATTAGTTTTGCTGGCAATTAATGTGGTAGCCATAACAATTGTATAATACAGTTTGCCTTCGTAGTGGAATGAGATTTGAATTGATTAAGTGTTTTTCACGAGAATGGGGAAATTTCTTTCTGGGTGTTTGCTTGTTTCGACGTTGCTATTGGTATTCCCTTTGTTATCTTATTTACACTATCCATTTTCTTGGTTGGGAAGCAGTTTCAGGATCAATGATGGGTTTTTGAAATTCAAAAGTCGCGGTTGGGCCCATCCAATTCATTTCCTGTTGAGAAGGTAGTATACTTTTTCACAAATGATGAGGTCAAACTAGCAAGATATAATGTTATTTGGTTAATTTTGTGAAAATGGGAGGCATATTGATAGCCGTAGTCATATTCATCTGTACTTCTTTTATGTTCTTTATGTGATCCCAGAAATTTATGAGGAGTTACTAATTTGCATTGATGAAATCAAACTATGAAAGAAATGGGAGTGACCTAACTCTCATGTGGTTAGCCCTATATCATACTCTGACGTTGAATCAACTGTTAGGTAGCTTAGTAATCAGAAAATCAAATAACAAAAATCTGGTGTACACACTAGAGATATTTATGTACAGACGTGCTTGCGATGACTCGTCTATCATCTGAGTGGATGTGTTCATGTGCTCTGAGTCTCTTTTTTTATGTGTGTGTTTTGTGTGAGCTTTTGTCAAAGATCTTGGGTTTTTCTTTTTGCTTTATGATTACTTATGGTGGTCAGTGAGGTGAGATTAAAATGAAAGTGGAATTGTGGAACACTTCTTCTAATGATGATTATTTTGAAATCGGACAGGACTGAGTGGGCGCTTGGTTCAAATTCTTCAATGGAAACCATTGAATAGTGAATTATAATGAGTATGGTGATTACATTGTTAGTATATTGTTCCAATTTTTGAATAAGTTGAGAAAAAAACTGATTGTTGGTAGAGAAATATTGGAATAATTGAAGAGAAGTGATTATAGAGAAGGAAATAGTTAATGAATGGTGTAACGATAGCGTATTTCGAGTCTCATTAACTTGTGGGAAGTATGATGAAGGCAAATTGATCATTTTTTATTCTCATTAACTACCTCAATCACCCTATATTCATTTCCATTACCATTCCCATTGAATAATTATAAACCAGGTACCCCCTAAATTTGTTATTTGGGGTCAGAAGAAAGTGGGCGAAATCTTTCTGGGTATCTCTAATTTTTTTTTTTGGATTGGTAAATGTTAGTAAATGTTAGTTGTTAGTAGTTAGTTCACCAAGTCTCCTTACACTCCATATCTCCAAGTCCAATCTTATATCTCCCTCCTAATTCGTTCCCAAAGGGAATCGAACCCAGGCCACTCACTCAAGTGAGGAGCCTGGTGGCCAGGTGAGCTAACCCACCTGGTTTCTGGGTATCTCTAATGATGCATGTATAAGAGTTATTGAAAGGCTCAGCTGGTGAAAGCAAGACTGCCGGTCGAGGATGTTCTCTGGAAAGAGAACTACAAGTGATGGTTAGTAACTAAGGAGGTGATGTGAAGATTGGAAATATGGGGATGAAATATAGATAACATGTAGGGTAGATAACTGGGCAAAAATTGTATAATTTTCTTCAATATCTTTTTGGGGTGAAAGAACGGATCGTCCCTCTCCTCATGAATCCGAAAGAGAGTACTTGGGTTCTCCCGATAACTAAATAGTGCAGCATGCCTGAATTTATGTAACATCTTTAACCAAAGTATATGCTGATTAGGTTGTACATATCTGAATATTAAAATTCACAAAATCTGATTGGTTCCTCTTATCACTGGGAAAGTGGAATGGTAAATCTGTGACATCTTGAATGAGTTCAGGATGGACCTACATGATCTCATATTTGAGATCACCGAATCAAATGTGTTTCTTTTGAACTTTACAAATTATAAACGTGACTGGCCCTTTTCAGGTAAAAGAATGTGCTATAAATTAGCATATAAAGTGCGAGTCTATACCTGAAGAGAACTTTTCTTTTGGTTTCATAGTTATGCATTATTCTAATTATGCAGTGAGGTAAGGAGCATAAAGGCAAGCAACACATTAGTCTCAAAGATGAATGAAGAAATTTCTCCCTGGGTCCCGCTGGTTGAGGAGTTCACCTTTTCAGCTAACTCAGCTCCCTTCAACAGCTGTCATGCCTCTACAATAGTAGAGGTACAGCACATCACATGACTTTAATTTAATTTAGTATAATCGTAGCCTCATAATTTGTATTCTTGTAGGTTGATAAAGATCACTTCTTGGTTGCTTATTTTGGTGGTACATCAGAGGGAGCACCTGATGTGAAAATTTGGATACAGACTTACAAGGTAATCCGTGCCCTTAACCTCAAGAAGCCTTTCCTTTTCGTTCATTATACAGATTTTGAAAAGAAATATTTGTTCTTCTCTCACTTGCATTATATTTTATCATAATGCAAATTCTGATAATAAGAAGTCAATCAGCAGGGTGGTCATTGGCAGTCTCCTATTGCTGTTGATGAACAACCTGGCGTTCCTATGTGGAACCCGGTGCTGTACAAACATCCTTCCAATGTGTTGCTACTATTCTATAAAATCGGTCAAGAGGTTCAAAAGTAAGACTTTGGGTCTATCATTGATTCTTCCATTTTGTAGTCTTTTTGGCGGCCAATAATTTTAACTGAAGTTTTACAAAATAAGTTTGTCTTCTGCTAATTTAGATGGAGTGGATGTATGAAGCAATCTTATGATGGTGGTGTCACATGGTCAGAGAGAAAACAGCTTCCTCCTGGCATATTAGGACCCACTAAAAACAAGGTAAGGCTGAAATCATTACAATAATGTCTACTAAAGTTTATGAAATTCATATTTCAACAAAATTGATGTCTATCTATAGCCTATCCTTCTTGAGAATGGGGACTTGCTCTGTGGATCTTCGGTGGAGAGCTGGAATTCATGGGGTGCATGGATGGAGGTCCTGTTAAGATACCACCTTGTTTGTCTTATAATAGCTTCAATCGGAAGTAGCTAACACGCTTTTCTAAATCTATAAAACAGATAACTGCAGACTTGGGTAGGTCATGGAGAAAATACGGGCCGATATACGTTCAAAACGAAACTCTCAGCGTTATCCAGCCCGTTCCTTACAAAACCAAAAAAGGAAATTTACGTATTCTGTTGAGATCCTTCGAAGGAATAAATAAAATTTGTATGTCAGAATCGTCGGATGGCGGTCACACCTGGGATTACGCGAGGCAAACTGAACTGCCGAACCCAAATTCAGGTTACTACAGCTTTTTGTAATGCCTTAAAAGTTTATTACATTGGTTTTAGGGTTAATTACAGAATATATCATGATCTTTTCACGTTTTTTCAGTGACAATATATGTTGTTAAAATTTTCAAGTTGATACATGATCTTTCAAGTTATTGCAATTCTATTACATGATTATTTCCCGGCAATTGCTGGCTGGACAGTGTTTAAATTTGCAGAAAGCTAAAAGCTGTGAATATATTTGCAATTTTAAAAAAATATTTCTGGATGCCATGTCAGCGCATAAGTTGCTAGAAAACAATCACATGATATAATTGCGAAAATTGAAGAAGTCTATCAAATTGCAAATTTAAATAACTCATAATTGAAAAAACGTGAAAGGACCATGAATTTTATGCAATTAACCTGTGGTTTTATTGATGTACATATATCACTTGCTAGAACAGGCATCGATGGAGTGAAACTGAGTGACGGCCGTGTTGTACTTGCTTACAATACAATCTCACGTGGTGTACTCAAAGTTGCCGTTTCTTCAGACGATGGTGACTCATGGAGGGATGTCGCCACGCTAGAAGAGACTGTGGGGATGGAATTCTCTTATCCAGCTGTTATTCAGGCGAGTGATGGATTAGTTCACATCTCCTATACGTACAACCGGACACAGGTCAAGGTAATAATGTGACACATTACAAATTAATTTGTTTCAATGTGTGGGACCGCTGACTACAATAACAGCTTCTTCATTTCTGAAAAATCTACTATATTTGCTTATGGTTTGGTACTTATGATGACATTTTCCGAGGTTGAAACTAATCTTTATTCTGGTGAATACATTTTCAGCATGTTGTCTTTAAACCGAGATGATCAAATGTGGAGTGCAGCATTACTACAAGCATTTTGGGGTCCAAGATTTGAAGGGTTCTTCATTAGGTAATTCTTTTTTTTACCTTTTCATTGTATTTTGTACAACTAAATCAAATTGTTAGCTACCAAACACCAACCAGCTAGAAACAGTTCTGTAGTATTTGCATTGATCCTAGTAGAAATTATTCGGGTGCGTCCGGTGCGATTCCACAAATTGAGCACACCCAACATGTGAAAGAAAGAGACTGGTCATTCTATCCTAAAATCAATTGGTAAATCTGGCTTGTTTTAATATTTTAATGTCACGTGTGTAATTTTTCTTACTTGGTATTGCTCATGAAGATGTACAAAGGTTTTCTTTTTATATCCATGAAGATGTACAAAGGTTTTCTTAGTATTTGTTTATATCCATTATTGTACAAAGGTTTTCTTTTTTCCTTTCTTTGGGTGGGGCGGGGGGGCGGGGGCTGGGGCGGGGGGGGACCTAATCATATTCATAGGTGCGATGCTGGTTGTACAAAATACAGATCAAACTTGTGAAAATGCCATAGAAATGTCTCAACATTGCAAGACATGATAAAAAAAAAAGGTCTACATTGCAGGAAATAATTGTTTGGATGAGGTAAAAGCAATGTGATTTTGTTGCAAACTCCCTCCTGTCTTGTTCCCTGCTCTAAAACACTCTCTCTCTCTCTCTCTCTCTCCCCCACGCAGAAATATGGGCGATTTTGTCGCCAAATTGATTTATCTTATGTGAAATAAAAAAAAAAAAAAACTTAATTTAAGAGATTAAAAATTAAGAGAGTCATTCTATTATGCACCATGTGTACGGTTTATATTCGGATTTTGGAAAAGTTTATACAACTAGCAATTAATAATATCCAAGAAATAATTAATAATACTAAGTAATATTTCAATTATAAATGATATTTAATTCGACTTTATTGTGTGTTTTGAAAAATTGAGATAAAAATTCAAAAGTAAAAGCAAGTTATGCAGAGGATGTATACTAAGATATTGTGCTTCCCAGGTGATAATTTTTATTTGATTTATTTTTTCCGTTTCTCATGGGATATATTTTTTGAGATGTTCTACTACAAGTTTTGTGTCTTTTGATTAAAATGAGGAAAAAACATATTTCCCAATATTTTAGAAAAAGAAAGATATAATATCTATCTACCTCTATTTGATTGAGTTAATTACCTATAACTTATGACAAATTATGTGATACCGTCTTAATGGTTCTCACTTTCAAAATATATTAATGCTAGACAAAAATTTGTATATGAGCTTGCGTTTATCAATTATCACTGTTACGTGTATATACTATGAATGCTATGTATATTCATTATCATTGTTATGCATATATATTATTATTGTTAAAAAATTAAATATATTTTTATAACAGTGATAGTATATATGAATAATAGTGATATAAATTTATATAAACTCGAATTCACCAGAGACCTACTCTTAATGCTACACGATCAATTTATGTATTGTCTTATTATGAGATAGTCCCATTCAAGATCTATTTATAATTTTTCTAATGTGATCCGTAAACAATGTTGAGAAGAGACGAGATAATAGGAGTATCTTTTATTTTAGGGAAAATACACTTTTTTGTCCTATAAGTTTCGTTGACTTTGGTTTTCATCCTCTTAAGTTTTGAATTTTGATTTTCGTCCTTTAACTTACCAAAAATTATGGTTTTAATCCTTTAACATAAATCAAAACAAAATATTAGAATAAGTCAAATTAATTTTAAAAACATATCAAAATTTATTTTTTTAAACTAAAATTAATTACTCAACTATTTCAACTTTAAAAGTGTCCATATTTAATTTAAAGCAAAACAAAATATTGGAATTTGTCAAAATTAAAATTATAATTTAGATAATATGTCAAAATTATATTTTTTAAACAACAATTATATAAAAACTTACCTAAAATATAGCAATAACATAGAAAAAATTATTTACTAATTTACCTAAAAAATTATTTACGAATTTATATAAATTATTTACGGTTATATTTTGTAATTATCCTAACAAAAATTTAAAACCTTTCATATTAAATTTAAACCAAAACAAAACAAAACATTTGAAATTTTGAACATGTCAAAATTTAAAAATATGTCAAAATTATAATTTTTTAAACCAAAAATATTTACTTATTTACCTAAAATTTAGCAATAACATTTTTTTTTACGAATTTACCTTAATTTTTTTAAGAATTTGGCTAAAAATATTTATTGTTATATTTTGGATTAATTACAAAACATGACCACTTATAATAGCATATTTACCAAGTGGAACACCAAAAATCCCAACTTTCCTAGAGGGTCATTTTATTTCTCAAAGGAACACTTTTGTAATGATTATAGGACCCACATCTAATAAAATATTAATATTTATCATATCATCTTTACTAATTCTCTCACCTCACATTCTCTCTCTCTCTTATTTATGTCTCTCTCCTCACATGCACATAAAAGACTTTTTCTTTCTTCCTTTTTTTTAAATTTTTTCTTGTCTTTTTTTTTTTATTTTGAATTCAATTTTTTATTAAATTAATTTTTTCATTTTTCAGTTGATTACTATTTCAATTTGTTTTTTTGTTTTGATTATTTGAATTCAAATTTTACACGTTTTTAAGTAACAGTTTATATATATTTTTTATTATTTCATTAATTTAATATTATATATTATTTTTCATTTTTTAATATTTAATATTATTTTTGCAGAATTCATATTTTTCTTTTTTTCCGGATTTTTTTTTTGAATTCAAAAATTTCTTGTGTTTATTTTAATGTATTATATTCAAATTTTATATTTTTCATTTTTTAATATTTAATATTATTTTTTCAGAATTCATATTTTTTCTTTTTTTTTTTCTAATTTTAAAATTACATTCATATATTTAGTAGTTATTTTCGTATATGCATTTTTTTCATCAACATATATATAATATTTTTCTGCATATATACTAATATTTTTCTGAATATCATATACAAATTTGCATATTAAGTAAAAACACTGAATGGAGGACAAATAATTTTTTTTCCACTAAAAATAAAATTTACAGTAATAAAAAAATATATAAAAAAAAATTCCTGAAGCCCAATTATTCCACTAACATTAGATATACCTGAAGCCCAATTTACACTAACAAAAAAAAAATTATAGTAACAAAACAAAAATTTACAGTAACAAAACAAAATTTTCACTAAACAAAGAAAATTTGAAGCCCAATTACCTCTGCAAACTATTGGGCCTCATATAAAAAAAAACAAATTTTCTGTTCCAGGAAACAAAAACAAAATCCAATAATAAAAAAAAATCAAAACAAGAAAATCGCCGGACTCAGCATACTCAGCCAATGTGTTTTCGCCTTACTCTGTGACGCCAACCACAACTCTTCTTCTACATTTTTTTTTGCTCGTTGGCCTTGGCAAATTTCTGCTTTGAGATCACAAAATATATTATTCAGAAATTATTCAGAAACAACATTGTTGATAGAATTTATTAATCGTGTTTGTTGTGTGGCTGGTTATAACATGTTAATTCCATCAAACAATAATCCAAGAATTTGTGTTCTTGGGTAGAATATGAGGAGGGAGAGTAGAGAGTTTAGAGAGAGAAATATTGTAATAGACACTGTATTGATTTTCAGAATTGTCTGAATAGTACAAGAGATGTCTTATTTATAGGTGTGTGAGTGTGAGACGACACCTTACGAGCCTATGTGGCTTCCGGTGTTGACGAGGGTTCCTTACCCTCGTCTTGGTCCCTCACACTGCTTCCTTTATAATGCCTCGTCCTACTACTATGCCTTAGACTGGATGAGCCTCATTAAAAATCTCGCCGTAAACCACCCTTGTGGATAAACCGGACGGAGGAAAAAAGAGCGCACCATCGGGGTCCTATTTAACTAATAGGCGAGCTCGTCGGCGAGCTCGGAGATGGGCTACAGTGGTTCGGGCGAGCTCTGGGGCGAGCTCCAGTGCCTTTAAGGATCTGGGGCGAGCTACGCAGGTGAGTCATCCCCATGTGGGCGAGCTCCGCACCTTTAAGGAGCGGGGGGGGGGGGGGTCCTGACGACCTACCAAATCTTGGCGATTATACATATACGAATGGTACTAGTTCGCCAGTCCAACATTTGCCCCCCAGCTCGCATGTGTCATGACCTCGTCAAATGTGCAGGCGAGCTGGAGAACTTGAAATTCGGCGAACTGTCCCTGGGCGATTGCCGAGCTAGCAGGCGAGCTCGGTGAAGGCGGTTATTCTTGGTCGTCGTGGTGCGGGAATCCAGGGGTCATGCACGCCTTTTGAGACCTCGGTTCCCGCCCACCACCATATCATCTTTCAAATTTCTTGCAAACAGGTCCCTGTACTTTGTGAATATCGCACCTCGCCCCGAAGTCTATAAATAGGAGGAAATGGATTCATTTCCTCACTTCTTGCATTTCGAATTCTCAGAGCTTTCCCGACGACCGATTTTTCTTGTGCTCGATGGATTTTCGAAGGCTCTTCAAGGTAGGATTCGATTTCTTTTCCCTTCTCTTCTATCTTTTATTTGATTTTTCTGTTGTTTCTTCGGGATTACGAGATTTTGGACCGTGGGTTGCACCGAGAAACTTTGCATTTCCCTGACTTTCGGATTATTGGATTTTGGACTAAGAAACTCTTGAACTTCCCTGAGACCATGTCGACACATTCCTCGAGTAGGACTCTTTCGGACCGGAATCCTGACAAACGGCCAATAATTGAGGATCAGCCACCTCGGGTTTCGTATGTGGAGATCAGCTCCAGCTCCGAGGCGATCTCGGTAGCTCGCCAGGTCTTCGGCGAGCTAGGTAGCGATCCGGAGGATGGAGCCTCCAGTTCTGTATACCGCGAGGTGTAGGAGGAAGGTGGCGAGGTCGCCCAAGAAGAAAGAGTTGCCAGTGGCAACGAAGGACCCGAGGTGGTTGAGGAGGGCGCTGCCGAGGTCGGTGAGGAAGGTGGCGAGCTGGAGGAGGTCACGCTCGAATGGTTCCGCCGCATTGGTTTTCCGGAACCTCAGCTGGTTGAGTACCAGGTCCCCGCCCAGGTGGCTCACCCATTCGATTGGAATGAGTATGTCGCCGAGTACGCGGCGAGCTTTCCCTGCCCGAATCAGGTACCTCGCGCCGACCCCGCTGACCTGGGAGAAGTCGTCCCTTCTGAGTACAAAGCTGGCGAGGTGGTGAGCCTTATTGATGAATGCGACCTGCCTATTATACGCAGGGAGTATGGCATCCCACTGGACATCTTTATGTATGCCCCGATGAAGGATGAGCGGGCCGACGCACCTCCTGAGGGGATGACCGCTTTGAACGTAGATGTCCTGAGGGCCGGGCTTACTTTGCCGCTGCACCCGATCATTGGCCAATATCTTGCTGACAATAATCTGGCCATCACCCAGCTCACACCGAATGCATGGAGCAACCTCCTCGCCGCCCTGTCTATTTTTGGGTTGGAGGGTTATGAGAACGCGACGACCTCAGTGGACCTGGGCGAGCTCTTCGCCGTGACCAAGCGGGCACAGGATGGCGCGGGGTATTATTACCTGAAAGCTCGTCCAGGGGAGAAATTTCTTGGGGACCTACCCAATAAAGTCCGTGAATGGAAGAAGCAGTTTTTCTTCGTAGGCGGCGACTGGCGAGCCTCCAACACGTATCATGGACGGGGTGATCGTATTCCCACTCCAGAGGGATATGGGGAAGCCAGCAGTAGGTCGTCTATTTCGGTGTGCGTGGGTTGAATTAGATATACTAATTCTAATTTTCTTTCCTTTTGCAGTTCCGAAGCGACACAAATCCAGCCGGGGTAGGCCTAGAGTGTCGGAGCAGTTCGACGTAGTGCGCGCCATCTGCTGTTTGAGAAGTGAGAAGGACAGACAGGTCGCCCATTTGTGCGCGCACCATTGCCTGCGGCTCGCCGGGCTCCTTACACTACCGCACCACCTTGACATCCAAGGTCCCGAGCTCCCAGGTCCAACTCTTTGCAGCTCGCCTATGGGGGGGTAGCTCGCCCATCATGCTGATATTTGTAATTTTTGTGCAGGTGGTAGCTTCGTTGCCATCCCGATTGCCGAGGTCCCCGAGGCCTATCAACTTGTGAAAGAGCGATTCGAGATGGGCCCACCTCACCCCAACAGACTTGCCCCGCCGTCTGTGCTCGCACTGGAGGCGAGCAAGAAGGCAGAGCTCGCCTCCAAAAAGGGCGAGGCAGGTGGGTCGGGAGCCCAAAAGGAGAAAGCCAAGGCTCCTGAAAAGTTCAAGGCATCGGAGGTCGCCCAGGCCGGGCGAGGTGGAGGACGAGCTGTTGCCCCCTCCGAGCGAGGTCGAGGAAAGAGGGGGGCCCAAGGTGGTGGTGGATCCCGAGCTGGCGAGGAGGATCCCCCAGCTCGCAAGAGAACGAGATACACCGGCCTGGTTGACGAGGAGTCCGACCGGGCTGAGAGGACCTCGGCGAGGTCGGGGCAGGGGGGCTCTGTTCAATCCACCGCCCCGCTGGCAGCTACGCCCATTCGGAGTTCGCCCCCTTCACCTTCCCCATTCGGGGTGCAAACCACCGACGATACGCTATTGGGTTGGGACCCCGACCGAGTTCAGTAAGTAGTTCGCCCAAATGACCTTTATTGCCTATTACTCCTTGTTTTTTCCTAACACTTTCTATCTGTTCCGATTCCGCAGCTATGCTCCAATTGCTTTCCCGAACCGCCACGAGGCTCTACATGCCTTCGAGCGATCTCGCTCTCTCACGTCGATGCGGAACCTTCCTCCGGGCATAGCCCGGAATGCTGTGAGCGAGGTGCCGAGGTACTGGACGACCCCGTTGGTGGCGGGCATCAACAGCCAGGACCTGAGGGAGAACCTCCTTCTCTCGGGCCACTATGCGAGTAGATTGGTGCTCGCCAATCAAAAGGCCCTCGAGCAGGTCGCCGAACTGGAGGCAGGCCGCTCCGATAGGAACAAACGGATGCTGGCGTTGGTGGACTCCGCTGACAAAGCAAAAAAGCAGGCGCAGCTCACTGAGGAGAAAGCTGCAGCATCGCTGATCGCTGAGCAGGACGCTTTGAATCAACTCGGCGACCTCCAGCGACAGCTCGCCGGGTTTGAGAGGGACGCAGAGGCCAAACTCAAGGCAAAGGAAGAGGAGCTCGCCGAACAGCTCGCCCGGGAGATCGACCAGCATAGTCTGATGAAGAGGGATCTGGACCTCCAACGAGGCCTGGCCCGGGGGGCGGACAGGGAGTGCGCGAGGCTAAGGGCCGAATTGGAGGCGAAGGCCCTTGAGGTCGCCGAACTACGCAACAGTGCTGCCTCCTCGGCCGATTTGGTAGCTGCGAAAGCCGAGGCCTCGGATCGGGGCTTCGTGCAATGTTACGCCGAGGTTCTAAGGGCCCTCTGGTGGGCGCGAGCCCATCATGATGATGAGGTTAAGGCGGTAGTGGGCGAGTTTAAGGAGTGCTTGGACAGGGTCCCCTTCCCTGCTGATGCCGAGCTGGATATTGGCGACCTCCCCGAACTTGGAATTCCACTGGATTTTGTTCCGGCACGGTTCAAGATTATCAATACCATCCCAGTGCCGGAACTGAATCTGGGCGAAACGGAGGTCGCCGACCAAGAGGAGCGGACTCCGCCCACTATGGAGCAACTTCAAGAGGCGTGTGGGGATGCCATGCTAAATCTGGGCGAGTTCGATGCCAGCGGGCTTACTGGCAACATCACTTCAGAGGCCGAACTTGCCCTTCCTGGTGCCCAGGTCGCCCCTATCCCCACCGAGGTCGCCTCCGCCCCTGCTGATGCCCCCGAGACTTAGGCTTTTCCTTGCTTTCTTAGATTAGCTTTTTTAATTTCCAACTTGTAGTAGGTTGACGGGTTGCGGAGCTCGCCCAGAAGGAGCTCCCTTTTTGTAGCTTTATTTTTCGTTCAAGTAGATTCAGCTCGCCGGGCACATGCAGCTCACCCAGAAGGAGCTTTTGTAGTTCAAAGACGGCCAGCTGGTCGGCCTTTGTGGCCAGCACTACTACTCATACTTAGGATTTTTTCAAGTATATTTTTGACTTGAAAATTTCTTAAGTATCTTTTGAATATAAGTCGAGCATTTTTTGTCCACCTCTTTTCCTTTATGTATTTGTGCTTTTACGTTATAATTTTTAAAATAGCTCGTTCTTGTTTATTTTCCTGGTACATAATTGTTCGTCTTATTCTACTTTGAGAAGAGAATCGTTCGTTTTACGTCACTTCCGACTATGAATTGTACCTCTATTTTTAGAGTGCGTATTCTTTGTCCTACGCCTCTTAGGGCCGCGAATCGTTCGTCTTAGGCCACTTAGGGCAGCGAACTGCACTTCGATTGATTCACGTTGGGCCATTGGGTTTCATGAACCTTGCCTTAGACGTTTTTTCGT
>JAPKLY010000354.1:0-155068 GCA_026898435.1 Prunella vulgaris | reverse complement strand
AAAAAAATCTTTTATATCCTAATCCAATACACCTCCCTAAAATTTAATACATATCTTTCAATTTATAATTGAAATTTTACCACTATGTACTAATTTTCTATACACTGCTAAGTAGGGCCTAAAGAAACAACTAAGAAGACTATACCAATCCTAATCTAAACATAAATTAGATTAATTAAGGACTTCCAATCAAGTATCACAAATATAGACGAGATTAATTTGACAAATTAAGGATATATATATATATATATATATCCGTGCAACTCATATTTATTTTTAAAAAAATATATAAAAATTATTGAAAAGTCACACATGTTATTACTGAAAAATATATCTTTAATAGTGTAATTTTTGAGTAATAATTTGTATAACTTTTCAGTAATAAATAATGTAATTTTAAAAATACACTTGAGGTGTCACTAGTGCACAAGAGACTTATTCTATATATATATATATATAACCAATCACAAAAATCACTGTCTTATGTAATGCATATTTCATCGAGACTTAACAAATTGAACCTAAGTTTCCTAATTAAACGGCATGCAATGTATGTCTGAAAGACTATGTAATATATATGTGTATATTGTTGTAATAAATAAAAGAAAAAAATTTATACGATGAGACCAGTAAATTATTAATAAAAAGTTATTATTTTTATAAAGTGATAAAATTTTAATTAAAAATTGATAGTTATTAATTTTTAATAAAATATTAATATTTTTTATTAAAATGATCACTTTTTAACAATGATAATTTTTTATTAATAAGTACAGGTCTCATGTCATAATTGAAGACGGTCTCACACAAGATTTACTCCAAATAAAAAATATGTGAACTTTCAATAATTATATTCTATATATAGATGGTTCTATACTCGATAATTGTAATTGTAATTCTCATTCTCACTCTTGTGTAGTATTGTTATAGTGAAATATATTGACTTGGTAGTATATTACTGGACTTAGTGACTGGTGATAAATTGGGTAGCCAAATTAATTTTGTGTTATTCTTATTATTGTTTTTCTTATTTCTAAACATGTTATCAATTAATACGATAAGCGATTATATATCTATTTTATTATGTTGTATCACGATGAGTATAGTTGAGATTTGTATATTTCAGTATCACGATGAGTAGTTGAGATTTGTATATAGATATGTTATTATGTTGTTTTAATTAAGATATCATTTGAGATCATAATTAAAGTGACATTTTAGAATTGGACATCAACCAGTTCTTTATCTTCAATTATCAAATAATTTAAGAATAGATAAAAAGAAAAGGAATCTTGTATGAGATGATCTTTTACATCGATCACATAAAATTCTTCATTTTGGTACTTGAATCTTGTTTTTTTTTTTAAAAAAATATATATTTGGACTGAGGTCAAATAAACCCATAATTATACAATTTCTTTTATTTAATTAAGATAGACTCTTACGAGTTTTTATCATAAAAGAACGTGTAGAATATGTTGGAATTTGTGCTCCTCGAAGAGAGCTTGATTCGATATATTACTCGCCCAATTTCAATATTGGGTGAATGAGAAATTGAATTTTTAAGTTGTTGTAACAAATGAAGAAATGAAGAGAACATTTATCCCACATTGAAATATTAGTGTTGAGGATGGGAAAAAAGGGAAATAAAAGGGAAAGGCTAAGAGTCTTGTCCCACATTGGAAAATTGTTATTGAGGAAGTGAATTTATAATGAGAAACACATCCTTAGCTTGGAAGAAAGTAATGAGGTTATGTTCCTCCACACTCTACGAGTGCGCGCAGGGGGGTGCAAATCATGACCGTTATTTGGCCTAAAAACCTTGAACTTGTGTGCGGGATCTCTACAGTTACAACACGTTTTGAAACTTAAAAAACCTGTTTTAATGCAATTAATTCAGACGTTTTGTCGGTTACGGTCAAAACCAATTGTGGGTCTTTATGGCCATACTCCAACAGTCACTTTTTGAATACTATAAATAGTATTCTTATGTGATGCAAGAAACACAAGAATAACAAAATATTCAATATTTGAGTGGAAAAATATCCAGAGACAACCTGCCACATACTTTTGTCCTAATATTCCCTAAATTTTCGTTCTTACTCCGGTGATTTACGAACATCATCTCGGTTCGTTTAAGCAAATATATTGCTATATTGTTGCTTATTATCGTTGTATCCTGGGAAACAAGTGTCCTATAAATTCACTAGCACCTAGAGAGTGAGGGGCATAATTTGTTTTAAGAAAATCGTGTTACTCACGAGCCTCGATTTTCCTTATATTTTTTATTAATATTTTCAGCCATCCTACACTATATTCCTACAGAATATACCATAAAATAAAAATTAAATTATAAAATAATGAAATGAAAAAACTATTATAAAAAGGTAATATTTGTGTAAATTAAATGCACCGTACATGGTATTCAAATAATGTCATTCAATAAAACGAGTGATATTTTGTTAGTAAAATAAATAATATCATTCAAAGAGTAGAAGGTACAAATAATATATACAAGAATTTATCTTATAAAAATAATGAAATATATTTCAGCAAGTTTCAACACTCCCTAATTATAGGAAGCAATTAATTAGTTACAAGAACATAATCCTTGAGCTATAAGGAAAACTCTACCTTATAAAAATCAATAATTAATTTAATAATATATATAGCTAGATAATAAAGATCAAACATTCCTTCAGATCAATACATTTTTTTAATTATTTTAAAAAGGGGTCTCAATTTTATACCAATACATTGCAAAAGCAACCAATAACTTGTAATACATTCATAAACTATGCCACACACACATTGACACTTAATAAATAATACTAATAAATATATGAGTATATAAAACAAGTTTGTAGTGATTTATGAATCGGAAAGCTTAATGAAATAAATAATATTAGAGTATAAATAAAAAATAAATAAAATCTACGCACTGAAAAAAAGAGAATAATGTTTCTTAAAGTTGGTGCCTACGCACATGGTGCTCCACCAATATTGGATTTATTATAAGTACGTCTTACGTAAAATTTCTAATAATTTGGCTTTGGGCAGAAGGGTCAACTTTAGATTTGTCTCTGCTTTTAAAAGCACACTTCATACCTAAATAAATAAATAAATTAATTAATTATGAGATTATTTTGCATGCCTTCTTAACCCATTGTTCCAACATGTGTATCCTAATATTGCATGCTTTGATTTGTATTTTTATACATATAAATTAACCAATATGTTACTCTAGTTCCTATGTCACACTCGTGATCTCAAAAGGAGATAAAATTCATTTTCATAATTTAAAAGTTTTTTTTTTAAAAGAAAAACTCAATTCAATTTAGTTTCATAACTTACAAGTTGGTTTGACTTTGGTCTTATTTATGCCGAGAAATTAAAAAACGAAGTGCCTGTTTTAAAACATTAAAAACTACTTCTAAAAAACATTTTTTTTCAAAATTATCTCTCACAATTTTTAAAAAAAGTACTTTTAAAAACTGTTTTGTAGCCCTTGCAAACAGTCACGAAAGCCTCACACTTTTTGCACCATATGATGCTGTTTCTGATTTACTGCGAGATTATACAACACAATTTCTAAATTTTTGGGAAAAATAAAATCAAAATCAGACCAAATTGTAAGTTATTGAACTAAATTGATAATTTTAAAAAATTGTGATCTTTTGTGAAAAAACTACAAACCATGCAGTGAGACGAAATTGAGTTTAAACTCCTCAAAAGTTATTTATTTTAATTTTTCATAAAGTACCTGGTTAAGAGTAATTAATACGAGCATTTTAAAATAAAATTATTTAATTATGTCATATATAAAGTTGTAATTTCAATTTATTGAGGAACAATATGTAGTGCACTGAGTAAAATAACATTTTTTGGGATAAATATATGAGTTAATTAATACATACACACATATATATATATATTATATATGATAATTCAGCTATTGTGGGGATCAATCACACTATCCAGAATCCATTAACAAGAGCTCCAATTAAAGATCAAAATATAAATTAATAATACTATCTCTGTCCCAACTCTTTCTTTCCACTTTTATTATATCCTCCTCACAGAAAATAATAAAAGGGAAAGAAAGATTTGGGACGGAATGAGTAACAAATAAAGACGTTGAGGATCTAGCTTGCTAGTTGATAAATTAAGAGTTAAAATAAGTGTGTTGGGCAATTAATTAATGGCATGAACTTGGTAACCTTAACAACACAAACAAAGATCCCAAAATTCAAAAATAGTAGTAAGTTATTCTTTGGAAGGCTTTTGTTGTTTCCACAGAAAAGTTGGATGCTTCTGTGTAAAGTATGTATATATATATGTGATGCATGAGTGCTTCATAATAAAACAATGTTTCCATGTCATTGGTGGAGGAAAAGTGGCTTTTCTTTATCCCCTTTTAGAGGAAATCTTATTTACTCGTTGCAACTTTTTTAAGAGTTTTTATCTTATTTGGAACATTAAAAGTTGAAGTTCATTTATAAGTAGATGCCAATATGCCATCTTCTTTTTAAGTGCATAGAATATATATATATATATATATCACCAATAAATAATTTGGCACCAACTTTGGTCACAACTTTTGGGTTTGTTGTTTTTTTCTTTTTCCTTTTACTTTTGAAGGATTATATATAGAGCAATAAATTAACATCTTATAAAAAAAATATCAGATATCAATTCATAAACGTCTAGTTTGTTTGTGGTACTCCCTTCGTCCCATGATATCTTTTTACAGGTGAGTGATACGCATATTAAGAAGTGTGAGGGAGTTGAATAAAAAAAATAAAAAATTTACGTACTGATTTTTATGAATGCGAATTGTTTTCTTTCTTGGTATGTGAAATTTATTGTGAGACGTTTCAAAAAATATGTGAAATTTTAAAGTCATGAGATGCTATTTGGGGTGAAGGGTGAATGATCTTATACGTAATATTTGGGGTGAAGGGTGAATGATCTTATACGTAATATTTTTAATACAATATAAAATTTGAATTGTCAACTCCAAAATCGACAATTTAGTCTAATTAATATTAAAAAATCTCGAAATGTCACTATATATGCCATCTTTATGGGATGTACCAAAATAAACTATATCCATAATTAGTAAATTAATTAGGTTTGAGCCACTGAAAAAACAAATTGATTCCACCAATTGGATTAAAAGTAATAATAAAAAATAATTAAAATAAAATAATTGGTAAGCCTTTATCAAAGTACAATTATTAAGCTCTTCAATCACGTAGGAATCCACCATCGACCTTTTATACTATAATGACCTGTTATTTCTCAGAATTATATTTGATGTATCATGGAAAAAGCATACATTTCCACTTTCTCCCATTGTCTTTGCACACATAATGACACACATAATATAATATATATATATATGTTTATTTATTTATTTATGCGAGTGCATAATGCATATGCATGTATATTTTAATACTATATTTCATTATAAATTTAAATTTTTAGATGAGGTGAAATTCTTTTAAAATATTAGAGTTTAGACACGTTTGCGTCTTGAATTCAATTTTTACTGTGCACACATATTAAATTATGCATTCACTAGATAACCTATATAAAGAAAAGAGTACGAGGATCCAGAGTGTTAGAAAAATATTAACTTTCAATAAGAGTAGGACTCCTGTAAAACTTGTTCATGATACGAAACTCACGTCATTAGATGTATTTACTGATATCATATTTTATATTGTAATATTAATTTACAGGTATAATGATATCAGTGAATGGTAATATTATTTATAAATATATAATAATGATATTAATTTTCTAAGACACTTTATGCTTTAAGAAAAAACTAAGGGAATCTTATGTTACATAATGATGTAATATTATTTTCTCTTTTACACTACTTATATTTTTTGCAAAGTGTCCTATTAATTTGCTAATCTATAACCATATCAAGTTAACTTTGATTTAAAGAGAATCTTTTATTCTCTAATTTAAATCTTACCAAATCTTACCAACCATATTTTAAATTTTAAAAAGATTAATTATTAAAGCTTTAATATAATATAAATATATCAATTTTTATAAAAGTCATAATCAATAATTTTTAAATATATTTGGAAATAAAATAAAATTAATTTTAATAAGATTTAAAAAAATAATGTAAAATTATTTAAACAATTTAAGACTGTGCTTTACGTACGCCAAGTTTAAAGATTATATTAAATTATATTTTTATTTCATTTATTTATTATTTTAATTAGGTCCTTATATTATTAATAATTTATTTTCAGATATAGTTTAAAATTGCTAAATTATATCTAAAATATAAATTGAAAACCTTATGTGGTGCTTTAGTGTAAACCAAATGCACAACTAATTGTAAAACTTTATAAACTAATATAAGTTTTACAATTTCTTTTAAAAAATTTAAATAAAAAGGTCAAATATATTTAAAAATTTAAATAAATTTTAAAAAATAAGCATACGTACACCAAATTAATTAGAGCGTTTCTCAAATACATTTAAAACATAAATTAAAAACTATTATTGTGCTTATACATATATCAAATTAACTACTAAATAAAAAATTGTGTTAAAAAAAGGATGAAATCTGAAATATTTTTTTACTCAAAACTTAAACTAAACGACCGATTAAATTAAAAATATTTAATTTTAAAAACCAGCTATTTAAATGTGAATATAATACACATAGATTTTTTTAATATCATTCAGAAATGATTTTCAAATATATTTTATAAATTGTGGATTATTTCTTATGTAAAAATGTTTATATATGTAAACTGTAATATATATAATTGCGTTTTTTAATAAATGTATGATAAGCTTTTTTAGTATTTTTTTGGTCAGATTTAAAAGAGATAATCAAATAATTTATTAATCATATAACTTGACTTAATTAATTATTAGTTACCTAATAAGACACTTGCCTTGTCAGATGTAAGATATTACATTATTGTGTAACAGGAGATAGCATCCTAAATAAAAAAAGTTAGCCTTTTTGCAATTTAAGTAAGTGCTAGGATATTTTAGATTTCAAAATTCATATATTTTTTAAAGAGGATTTAAACTCGAATTAAATTCATATTTTAATTAAGATCATTCACCATTTCTACAATTAACTGGTTTGATGATTCAAATAATTTAAAGGGACATTTCTTGATATTACAAATTTTGTATGAGAAATTATGTTACGCAGAATTCACCTAAAACAGGAGATAAAGATTGACTAACTACGAGTATTTATTTATTTATTAATTTTTCAACCGACTAAAGAAAAAAACTAAATCAAGGTATATTACCGTATTCCTTATTATCAATGATAGCAAACGGGCTATTACTGCAAACAAACACGAGGTGGTGGTGTTGCTCCCACACACATATGGGCAAAAAAAAGAAAGAAAGTGTTTGCTTGAAGTTTTTGAATTGATTGATCTAAGGCATGATTAGCTAGCTTCATATTAATTAATACATGAATGAAGTTGGTGGGGCTAGCTTGACTTGTACAAGTGAAAAGAGTTAACAAAAGGGGCCAATGCTATATCATGCATGTCTCTCAACAATACATCAAGTTAGCCTCTGAAAAATATTGCTCCACTCACAATTCATGGCAAGAGGATGTTTTCTTCAAATGATTAATTATACTTTAATTTACCAATCTCTGCCAGGAGGAAAAGGTTGCTTTTGAATTTATCAATCTCTTTTCATTCCTTACAATTATACTACTAAGGAAAATGGATCCTCTGCTGATCAGTGAAATCAGCAAATGGTGCTGAGTAGTAAAAGTGTGACATATTATTATAATACTTTCCTTCTTTTAGATTTGACCAAGTCATGATTTTTTTGTAACTATGTTAATGAGTTAAAAATGAGAAAATAGTTTAACCATACGTCATCGTTTTAATACTCAACACTATTTGCTGGTTTCATTGCCCAGCGGAGGATCCATATCCACCACTAAGGGTCTGATTGGTATAATTAAATGAATTCATGAATAGATGATGGTTTGAATGGAATAACACAAGAGTGATCATTTTTATGGTTGATATTAATAATGAATAAAATACAATTATTATTATACAATGAATAATATTATTATTGGTTATTGTTATTATATATATCATTAATAATATAATATTGATAGATGAATTATTATTAGTAATATAGTTCTACAATTACTGATTATATATATTATTTTATTTATTTATTTATAATATAAACATATAATTTATAAACAATAGTTTTAGTTATAATATAAACATATAATTTATAAACAATAGTTTTAGTTAGTAAAAGATATTATTATCATTATATTATTAAATTGGTATATTGTGCAACAAAAAAACTCTATTATTCAATTTTTTTATTTTATTATACAAAATTTTTGTAGCAACTTAAAAATAGTGGTAAAAAAAATACCAAATTAAAAAAATAATTACTCAAAGAATTGAATAGCTACTATCATTATCATGGTGTTTAAAAAGGATGACTATTCTTTTTTTCTTTTTTTGGAATCACCAATAATCCTTATGGAACCATTTATTCCGATTAAAAAAATACTAAACATAAAAATAAGAATAAATTTACGAGTAGTGATTGCATTCGTACACTATTTCACCCCTATCAATCGGATCCAGATGCATTTTGTTTAGAGGATTAAATAGTCAATCCCCCAAACACAGGATTGTTCCTTGGCAGGAATAATCATGTGTTTGAGGGATTGACTATTTAGTCCTGTAAACAAAATCAAGGTTAAAAATATTGATATCGATGGAAATATCGAGGTCTTAAAATTATGGAAATATTGATATCGAATATCGATATCGGTAAATTTAAAAATTATAAAAAAATTAAGAGTAAACATTTAATACATGAATTTAACAAAAGAATTTAAATAATTTTTACAGTTGTGACAAATTTAAATATATACACTATTTTTTGGAGTTTTTTTCCAAAATTCACCGATATTTTTTCTATATCTTTCGATATTAACTCGATATCTAACGATACTTAGTTTAATTTGTGGAAAGAAATAAGGATATCAATATTACAGACCGATATTTTTTATTTTTAACAAATATTATGAAAATATCGTTTCTACTCAATATTGATACAAGTGACTATGAAAAATGGATATATTATTGATATATCTGGAAAATATCAGAATATTTTCATCTTTGAACAAAACACACCCTGAGAGTTTAATTCGCCAAATTAGAATGCTATTTGTAATTAATGTATTTTTCATAAAAGTGAAAATACCAAAAAATCGGCATTTGTCCCATCCATTAACAGTACTATTGAACTGTTGATTTTTTTTTTTCCTTTTTTGACGGTTTAGCAATTTGAATTTCATGCAAATCGGCAAAAACATTAATTTCATTCTTCCTTCTTAAATTTGGCCACTCTAACTAGCTTACACATTAGAGTCAAATCAAGGCTGCAAAATTTGTATAAGAGTTGCATCTTGACTTTTGTATTTCATTTAATTTAGTTTAATTTCTTTTGTCGTGTACCCTAATTTTTCCAACAAGTATTTTTTCTATCACTATCATAACACGATTCAGTATAAGTCAGTTAAAGCATTATATAAAAAGTTTGAACTATAGAAAAGTATTATCAAATTATAAATCACATTTATCTTACCATGTTCACAATTCTTGACTTTTTTTTTTCATCTAATATTTTAAAAATATATAATTTGTGAGATCATCAGGTGATTGAACCCAGAAGACTAAACACATGTATAATAATTTAAGTAGGTGTAATTCTTTGTTATCATAGTGTCGAAATCACCTCACTTTCTAAATACAAATCTCGTCAAAAATCATTGTACTCACATGAAGTAGTTCACTGGATAGGTAGGACAACATTAACTTGGAAGGCAGGATCATCCGCCAGCATTACCATCTGGCGTTGCAACTCAGTCATAATGTCCGCATCACGACGTGCATCAGCATGAGCCAAAAGATCCAAGGACAGTTAACGACGTACGAGAGTCATACTCGGGCTCCGCGGGGCGTAGCAAAAGCTTGAACACGAAACAAATCACCTTAATAAAACGTATACTAGGAGTATTTGACTATATATTAGAAGTTGAACTCTCACAATATCTTCAAAACTAAAATAAATGGTAATCTTAGACCCATGCAAAAGTTCAATAAAATAAATAAAAGTACATATTTAAATTAAAAATCTAAAAATAAAATAAATACATGCGATTTATTTCTTGAATTTGAAAACTTCCAAATTATCAACCGACAACGAGGCATATGAATCTTCCCCGAAAATAGAAGAGTTAAAAATTCGGCCCACAAAAAAAATAGGGATTATAGTTTTATAAGCCCAATAAATTGACACCAATTTGATTTTGATCTCAATCAATTGTTCATTTTGATTTTGGTCCTATAAATTTAAATTTTTTTTTAAATTTATCATATTACCTGTAATAGCAGGTTGCACAACCGGTCAGTGATTGTATAGTTCTTTGTTTGATTTTTTATTACAAGTTGCATTGATGATTGAATCTTAATGTCTGAGGGGCAATATTTATTTAAATAATTTCTTATAATTATTTTTTAAAAATTCCAATTATCAAAATTTGTTAAAAAAAATTCAGAATATTTTCAAATTAGATCATGTTCTAAAAATTAAATTGGCAAAACATGTGCTTTGTTAATAATAATATATAAATAAAATAATCTCAATATTAATCAAGAACTATTTTTTAGAAATTTACTATTTATATTAAAATTTTTGAAATTGATAAAAAAATACTAAACAAAGAATATATTGTTCCTTCCGGACAATAATTTTATTCTTAACGAAATGGACGTGACTTAAAAAAAATGTAAAATTCATTTATAAATAAAATAATTATTTTTGGAGATAATAATAAAATAATATTTTTTATAAAGAAAATGAGAATAGATTTTTTAAAATATATAAATACGGATTGTGTATAATTGTAAAAATCTGATTTGTTTACATTTGAAAAGTTATATTTAATTAATAAATAACTAAAAACTCATGTGGGTACATCTTTCTTTGATGACACATTAGTTAGTGCTTAGTTTAAAAAAATTTAATCGGAAGAAGAATTTTTTAATTGAAAATATATAGTAATTATAATATGGTTAAAGAGATTAAAAAAAAATATAATATTATTTTTCTAAATAAAATAATATATAATTATTATATTTTATTACTCTCTTTTCAGCTTATAATCCTCATCCTCAACTAAATAAATAATAAAATATATTAAGTTAATTCTTTGCTTATTTATTTATTTTTAGTATTATTTATTAATCAAGAATTATTTCTAAAAAATTATTTATTTTTAGTATAATTTATTAAGTTAATTCTTTTATTATTTATTTGTTAACTTAATTAATATTATTTAATAAATAAATTATTTTATTATTTATTAAGTTAATTTATAAACAATACTAAAAAAATAAATTTAATAACTTAATTAAAAAATGTTAAACAAATAAATAATAAAAGAATTAACTTAATAAAAATCAAATAAATTAAAAATAATATAAATATAGCTTATTTGTATTATATTTTTATTTGAAATTAGTATTTTTTATGACTTTAAAAAATTTAAATATAAATAGTAAATTTCTAAAAATAATTCTTGATTAATATTGAGATTATTTTATTTTTATATTATTATTAACAAAGCACATGTTGTCGGGTTAACTTTTAAAACCTTATCTAATTTGAAAATATTCTGATTTTTTTAACAATTTTTTATATTTTGAATTTTTTTTAAATAATTATAAGAAATTATTTAAATAAATATTGCCCCTCAAATATTAAGACTTAATCATCAATGTCACTTGTAATAAAAAATCAAACAAATAACTATATAATCATTGACCGGTTGTGCAACCTGCTATCACAGGTAATAAGACCAATTTTAAAATATTTTTAAATTTATAGGACCAAAATCAAAATGAGCAATTAATTGGAAACAAAATCAAATTGGTGTCAACTTATTGGGCTTATAAAACTATAATTCCAAAAAAATAAAATATTAGAATATTAAATAAATACGGCTTTATAATTTATAAATTTGGATTATAAATAGATTTAAAAAAAATTAATGTCCCTCTGGTAAAAATATAAGTCTTTATTTGTTTTTCCTTTTTTTGAAATAAAAGTTATTACAGTAGTCTGACAGAGGAAGCAAATAATTAAAGTTGACAATAAATGTGAAAAGCTGGAGTTGAACAGATGTTGAGTTATTTCAAACTTTTTCGTCGTTTTTCCTTTTTCTTGGTAATAATGTTTTCTTCACGCTATGTTCCAAATTCTCATTTATTTTTCATGGGATTCTATTTCTTTTGCGCCACTTTTTTTTTTTATTAGAAATAATATAATTGCCATCTGGCCAATTAGTTAATTAGTTTTCCAAACACCAAATTACAAAGCTACAAAGTGATCATCTTCTTTATTTTTCCTTATTAATTACTCCCTCTATCCCAACTTTATCTTTCTGTTTTTCCATTTCGAAATGTCCCAACTCTTTCTTTACACCTAAAAGAAAATAATTTACACTCACAAAAATTAATAAAGTATATTTTTTATATTTTATTATTTAACTTCACACTCACATACTCCAATATTTTCTTAATATGTGTGCCCGGATCTTTTTGAAGAAAGACCCGGGACGTAGGTAGTATTTTCTTCAATCCTGTCAATTAAGATATCCCACATCGATAGTGAGTGTGATCTTGGGTGGATTCATAAGTCTGGGCAATTCTCTCACTTACAATTTAAATTTAATTAAGTGTAGAGTTAGACCTTAATACATGGTATCAGAGACACCTCTTACTCGAGGTGTGGATCCACTCTCACACTGCAAAAAAAAGAAAAAGATATTCTTTTAAAAAATCTCTATTTTTTTTTTTACACAATTTGATATATCGACGCTTATCTCAAACGCATAAACCTAAAATCTAAACAAAATGTCATGATGACTATATGGGAGAGGTTCTCTTTTAAATTTTAAGTAACTTTTAAAAATTAAATTTTGTAATTTAGAAAATTGAAAAATGTATATATATAAATAAAATTTTAATTTTATGATACAGAAATTGTATCATTATATTAAGGCAAAGTACTGTGTAGATATTTTTAATGATAAGTTTATAATGAACCACTATTCATTTTTACTTTTATGAGCTTATTTTTGTGATACAATATTTATTCTTTTTTGCTTAATTTTTGTGGACTTATCGAAAAATTGTTCATAATATAAACCACGTACTTTTACAAAAAGCTTATTTTATTAATATTAAATATTGAGTGGGATTGAATTAATGATTAGATGATTGCTACTATTTTAAAAGATACGAGAGAGTGTAAGTTAAGTGATATATGAATTAATAAATTTTATAAGTAATTTATGTGAGTGTAATCAATTTCAAAAATTATAAATTTTAAAATCCAAATTAATAAGACTTAAATTTCGAAATCTTAATTCGAACATCACCTATGTGTTTTAAATCCTTCACTTTTTCCGTAGCCACATTTGCAAAATTAATTACTTTCTGGTACATTTTGCCATAGTTCGTCATGTAATTTTCAGAAAACCTCCTGACTACACCAAAAAAAAACTTCTTATTTAATATATATATACTCCCTCCGTCCTAACTCTTTCTTCCTCTTTTTCCATTTCGGGAATTCCCAACTCTTTTTTTACACCTTAAAAAGGAAATAATTTATACTCATAAAAGTCAATAAAATATTCTTTTTATATTTTATTATTTAATTTTACACTCATATATACCAATTTTTCTTTAATATGTGTGGTCTGGTCTTTTTTAAGAAAGACCCGATATGGATGGAGGTAGTAGTTATATACTCATAAAAGTAGACTTTCTTGATAAAAAAAAAAAGGTGAATGATAGAGGGGGGGTGGAAGAGGTAAAAAGGTTGGTTGTAGGCTCGAAAAACGCGTAAAAGGTAAGTGAAAGCGTGCGCTACCAAAAGGAAGAATATGATGATGATTTTTGTTTGTGAAGAGAAGACTTCTTAGTTAAAGGAGAAAAGTTTTTTTTTTTTAGGAAAATAGGTGTAATTCTAACGACTTAAGCAAAAAATAATAATCACTATGGCCACCACACTACCCTTTTATGTGCATACAAAGCTATGTTTAATTAATAATATATACAATCTATTATAATTGTTAATAATAAATACTCTTTCTATCCTTTTTAGTATTTTATTTTTATAAATTACAAAATATTTTATTAATAATTTCACATAAAATATATTTTTATAGTTTCGTTCATCTACGTTAATTAATATTCTTAAATAAAGTAATTATTTTATTCATTTAAATGCTACAAATTAATTTTATTTAAAAATTGAAAAGTAAAATTAAATTAAAGGACGATAGAGTACAATTAAGGGTATGTTCTTTTTAGACGTGAATTTTGATTTTAAATCTAAACCAAATTTAATTTGGATTTAAAAAAATTAAATTTTAAATTTCTAACACTACCCCTTATAAATTAACCTTTAAAATATATCAATTAATATTATTATATTTTTATTCTACTTAATATTTATTCTATTTTTCTTTCTTACATTATAAAATTAAAGTCCACCCCACTCAAAAAAATATAGATTTTAAAATCTCTTAAAAATTAAAAGGGAAAAAAAACAAAGAGAGTCACATTTTCTCCTTAAATTGCAAAGAGGAACAAGTGTGCAAAAATTATAAAAAAACACACGCAAAAGCACACTCATAATTAATGTGCAAATATTCTAAAAATTACACACTTATCTCTTTTTGTAATAAAACAAAAAAAATTATACCTATTTGTAACTCACCCAAATTGAAAACCAATAACCCCTAAGGATGACACTTGGATACAATGGATTCCAAAAAAAAAAAAAAAATTAAAGAAAGTAAAGCAGATAATATACATCGGCTCCACACAATAGAAAAAAAAAAGGAATGCTTTCTCTTTGATTCTATATTCGAAAGAAGAATTTTTTTTCCATCACATTCATTCATAAACAACTTTCATCTAATCAACGAATGATACACATTTGTTTTTGTTGTTGTTGTTTTTTTTTTTTTTAATTTAGTAAATTGATTTCAATTGATACATGGCACTGTGAGAATTCGTCTCAGGTACGATGTGGAAAAATATATATATATAAAAAAGTCCCATCTCTTTCACTAACTATTCTAGAATAAATTTTTTGTAGGATTTAAAATAGTACAGAATTTTTTTCATACATATAATGGCTTGTGCATATCAATGCATATAATTATAACTAATTTTGGAAAATATTTTTCTCCAAAAAAAATTTCGATTCGATATATTATTTGTGAAATGTTGAATTTAAGTGAACAAGGAATTGAATTTTAAAAGTTGTAACAAACAAAAAAAAACTAAAATTTTATTGAAAAATTATTGTTGAGTAAGTGAGTATATTAGGAGGAACCCATTTGTAGCTTGTGTAATAATTATGAAAAAATATTTCTCCACTCAGAATGCGTGTGTACAGTGGGAGCAAATTTTGAACTTGTGTGTGAGCGTGATATGCATACACGAATATCATATTGATTTGATCATGCTTAGAGACCATTTTCTCATGGCCTTGTTGTTTTTTTGGTTTGAGGGGGATTTGACAAATCCATGTAGAGAAATAAAGTGGATTGGAGAAATAAAGTGAAGATTACATTTGTGTTATAGTTTATAGAGGAGTATATAGGGGTGGATGCAATTTTACGTCAAATTAATACTTTTGAGTAATAATTATATATTATCTATTATTATTAGTTGATAAAATAAATTTTTGGTTTTACTAAAAATAAAAGGGATAGTGAATTAATGTCAAGAAAAGTATAAGAAAAAAAATAAGTAAATAAAAAATAGTGATATGAATGTTTTCGATATATAGATATATAATAGAGATAAATGTGTAATTAGATTGAGAATTAGATTTATAAATTTAAAAATTGGATTGGATAGAAAAATTATATGCAAACTCAATCCACACTTCGCAAGCTGAAAACATAGTCTTTTCGACTCATATTGACCACACTCAAAAGTTTCATATTTAAAGCTAAAAATTGTAATTTCATGTATTGCAAGAGAAATGAGATATACTGAAAAATACAAAAATTACATTGAAAGAAAACGATATATATATCGTCCAACAATGCTTACCTTTTTCTCCTTTTGCCCCATTAGTTCTTGGTTATTCCGTTATAATCTCGTATAACTTCTCAATTTACTCTTGAGTAGGACTTTCATGCTAAAATTTTATTCTTGCCGTCTCATACTTGATTTCTATATTTTTAAAAAAGTCCACTCCAAACTAATTTGCCATTTTTTACTTTTGGTAAAAAAAATATACACTAATCCACCTATATTGAACTCACTAAAATATCACATTTTCAGTAAAATATTACATTATGATCTCCAATTAGTTTATTACTTTTTCAATAACATATCACTTTATAAAAAACATAAATAAATAAATTGATTTCATCTTTAATTATGTTGTGATCAAAATAATTTGGAGTCACTAACCCGCTGCAAATCCGAGTATCCTCCAGGCCCAACTGGATTACGAGCTCCACCTTAATAAGGTAAGGCTGTAGTAGCAGTTAGACGAGGCTAATGGACCTAATCTCCGGCACTACAACAAACTTTGTTTTAGCAATTGTAATAAAATCACTCGCTAATCGGTCCGAGCTATTTCAGTTACTTGTCAATTATGTCGTTTGATGATTGATTTGTGATCGTCTCTAATGTGATCGCTATATTATGACTTTTTTTAATGACCCCTAGCAATCGTTACTTTATATCAATAACGACCATCATTAAATGGTCTATAATATGTACGGTTATGGCGGGAAGCTAGAAAATTTTGACTTTGACCAATTTATAACCACCTAAGCAGTCACTATATTGATTGTTAAACAATAATAATCTGGTTCGATTTGGATGTTATGCCACTGCTATAGGCAGTCGCTAATGCTTATATGGAGATCACTAAATTCTGAATATAAAATATGTTCTCTTTTTTTTTTCAAAATAAATCATGAAAAAAGGTTTTACACAATGTGCTAAATTCAATTGAGGATTTTTTTTTGAAGTGGTACGTGGTTGCAACTATACGTTGTTGTTGCATATGATCTCTATATATTTTCATCTCAAGCATCTCATTATATTATTACAAGTACCCAGAGTCAGGTAGACCTAACTTAAGGATAGTTTGCAAGGTTAAAAAAAAGGTCTTTGGTGGAAATTTCTAATTAATCAAAGAAAGACACTGCACAAGTTGAAGTTTCATTTCAAATTGAGGTACAAGAGGCTCAATTAGTGGTCCTTGAATAATGTGTCAATCTTATTGTGAACTTAGTAGCTGTAAATTCAGATATGATAATTATTGAAGAAGAAGATATGATGATGATGGAGATTAAAAGAAGTTAAATAATATATATATATATATATATATATAATATATATATAATAACAAGTATTTTAATGCATTCTACAACATTTAGAAATATTTAGTGCATCATATTAAAAAAAATTAATGCAGTAAAATGAATAAACATCTATATTGAATGAATTAGAATAAAAAAGAATTAAATTAATGATTTTTTTAAAAAATGACTCAATTTGAAATTATATATAATTAAAATGCATAAAGAATAAAATAATAAAAAAATTGTATTAGTGTAAAACTTTAAATTTATAGAAAGTGGGTGTGGCGGTTCTTCAATGAGAGAGGGAGTCTCTGGGCGAAGGTTGTGGAATCAAAGTTTGGTGTGGGATGGTGAGAAGGGCTATTGGGATCAGATTTGGTGAAGCCTAGGGAACTAGGTGGGTGGTGGAATGACGTGATAAATGATGCTGGGGTAATTTAGGAGGGTGGACCTTTGAAGGACTTAAAAAATCAATAGGAGATGGTAGTAATACTTTATTTTGGGAAGAGAAATGGGTTGGGGAGACGAGTGTGATGACTAGATTTTCTAGGTTGTATAATCTTAGTTTGAATAAAAGAGCTTCCATAAAAAGGGATGGGGGAATGGGTTGAGGGGGCTTGGAGTTGGAGGAGAAACTTGTAAGACTTTGAAAATATTATGCTTGACGAATTGCTTGTTGTGGTTAATAGTTTACAGGTAAAATAATGGGGAAGAGATCAATGGCGATGGAGGTGGAATACAACGAGAACTTTTGAAGTCAAGAGGGCTTATGAAAGACTATTGTTGCAAAACCAAGAAAAAGAGCTATCCGAAGATTTGTGAAGAGGAGTCAAAAGGCTGTGGAATAAATATACTTCAAGCAAAGTGTCTATTCATGCGTGGAGGGTTCTAAGAGAGAGTATTCCTTCGAAGGAAAAGTTGCACCAGAGAGGATTCTTGAAACCAAGCGATGATACTTCATGCACCTTTTGTGGTTCACAGGCGGAGACGGTAAAACATATCCTCTTTGAGTGTGACTTATCATATAGAGTTTGGATGGAGTGCTTGAATTAGTTTGGTTGGAGGTCGGTGATAACTTCAGACCCGGTGATAAATTTATTACCCTTTAGTAGTTGTTTTAAGGGTGGAAGGTACAAATTGTTTGGAGCTAGTGTGTGGATGTGCATAACTTGGGTTATTTGGAAGGTGAGGAATGCGAAATTATTCAAAAACTAGGAGATCTCTTCGGCAAAATTAAGCGAGAAAGTGAAGAGAATGCTATGGAGTTGGCTGACAATAAAGGAACCGAGGTGCCAAATCTTTAACTTCCAACAATGGTTAGATAGTCCTTTATCTATTTTAGGTGACTAATTATGTGATCATGAAGAACAATGTGTGGTGTACTGTATGATTGTTTTGTTTCGAGGTATTTCTCATGCCTCAAGGAAATAAAAGTTCCTTTTTACTGATTAAAAAAAAGAAATATAAAAATAAATTTGATAAATTTAAAAAAAAAGTGAGTCAATTCGGACTTATATATAATTAAATGCATAAAAAACTAACAAATTTAAATTTTTTAGTAGAGTAAAACCTTAAGTTATAAAATAAAAAGATTGGTGTATATATATATATATATATATATATATATATATATAAGAAATAAAAAAAATTAATTTGATGAGTTTCTAAAAAATATTATACAATTAAATGCATAAAAGCTAACAAAATAAAAAATTTGTAGTAGTGTAAAATCAAACATATAAAATAAAAAATTAATAAAATGTATATATATATTCATACATATATATAAATATATAAAGAAACAAAAAAGAATTAGTTTGATAAATTAAAAAAATGTGATTCAATTTATACTTATATATAAGTAAAGGGATAAAAATAAATAAAATAAACAAGTGTCCAAGTGGAACACGTCTCAATTGGGTAATCTGGAGGTCAACGATTCAATAATACAGACGAAGCACGAGTGAAATCCAAGTAGCGTATGTAAGATATTCTCATGTAGTAGTGGTGATATAATTTAAATCACACATGTCAAGAATAAAATCTCATCGGTCAATAAGAATAAATATATAGGTCGAGGCTATTCACCTCGACCCCGGGTAGAAGCTCACATTGAGTACATATTCACCTCGTGGATCATGAGGTTAGTGCCCGGATAAGTATAAATATTGTCCCACCTATTTAGTGTGAATTATGCACTGTAAATAAGATCTCTTATGGTCATAATAAAGGATCTGAAATCTTCGAGTTTAAGCACTATATAGAGAGGCTTGACAATTCTTAATGTTCTTACCATTTTATTGTTTTTTTATTTGTATCATACGCTCAATATCTGCATAAATTGTGTGTGTCGATTCTTAGCCGCATAGAAATAATCTAGGATTCTCAAGGAATTGAAATTCTTTCATAATATCAGAACCTCAGGCTCACGCTCAGGCCTACGTCCTGGATTCAAATCATGTTGTAAGCAAATGAGGAAGAGTTTTAGAAAATTAAATAATGGAATGAAATTCACATCTCTTTAAAAGTTCAAAATTTTAAATGAGAACAAATTATTTCGCATAATTTTTTTACTCAATATCAATGTTCTAAAAGCCGCTAGTCGGTCGGACAACTAGGTTTTAGCGACTAGTCAGAGACTAGTAAGAAAGCACCTAAATGATAAATATAATTTATTACTTAACAAATTAATAATACACTGTACGTAACATAATTAAAATAATTATCTTCACCACCTTTCAATATTAAAATTGTAAGCGATAACAACCATGAAACTCAAAATTCAATAAAGTCATAATTTAAAATTTTAAAAAATTTAATTTTTTTATTTTTTAAAATTTAATTTACTATAATTACTTAAAGTTTGCATTTTTTTTTAAAAGGGGAAACAAAGCTAATCGAGAATGACTTAATCGACATCTAGCTAGTCGATCTAATCATCGTCTAGTCACTATCTAGTCGCCGCCTAATGAGCTCTGGACACCGACTATTACCCCAAACATTTTTTAGCGATTTAGTGTAAATTGGATCGGTTAATGGCCAACTAGTAACTAGTCGTCGAATTGACGACTTTTATAACCGTGCCATATATTCCGTCAGAAACTCTCTGATAAAATTTATTCATAATATGAAATTTATTATTAGTGTTATTATAACATTCATCTAATGATGTCATTAAATTTATAAATTAACATTATAGAATAAAATACAATAATTAATATTATAAGAATAATGTAACTAAATAAATATAATAAAAATAATTTAATACTATGAGGGTGTAATTTAATGAATAAAACAATATATCCTGCCCAAGGTTGTAGAAGTCGGAAATTGGTAATCGGACGCTTTTTAGCCGTCTAGTTCTTTTTTTAATTTTTTTAAAAAAAATAAAAAATAAAAAAATAAAATTTTGGCCGCCTAAAGACTGCCTAGAGGCCGCCTAGACCCGAAAACGCTTAGAAGGGCCGATTTTGTAGAAATCGGGTCGGCAAGGGGTCGCCTAACCGCCTAGGCGGCCGCTAGGCCGATTTCTGCATCACTGATCCTGCCTAAACATGTATATTTAGGCGAATAGATTATTTTATCCATTAAACCGAACGTATTCCGAATAAATTATGAATCATATTCCATATATTTGAAGGACGTTAAGAATACATGATACTTTTGACTTTAATATAATTGAGTAGACTTATAGCCAAAAGCTTTGGGTTAGCACAAAAGTTAGTTGCCTTTGTTCAATACAGGAAAAGGAAGAAAAGGAGAAAAGGTTGAAGAGGAAAAGAGAGAGATAATAAGTGTGAAAAAGGTGATCATCCGTGCTAATGCTGATTACCTTTCGGCTCTAGCATTTGCGTGCCAAAAGTAAAAAAGTTGGGCTTGGAACTAGCCAATTAATTACTATCAATCACTTCTTCCAAAACCTATATATTTTATGCGTGATTTCACTCGCTGCTCTTTTAATTCAAAAGTTGAATATGAAGAAAGGTTGCCCTTTTTTTTTAAAGATAAATGTTTAGAATTTTTATTTATCTTTATGTAAATATAGTGAAATTCAAATTAATTATATTTTTAAATAAAATCGTGAAATGGAGTCACGCCTGATAATTTCCAGATGTGAACTCCAATCACGACTTTCAACTTTCCAACAATGGATCCGGCAGCTACAGAGGTGGGCCCCGCAAAAACGTTAGCAACATTCACGATTTCCGGCCGTGATTTCTGTGCCCTAATATTGTGAAATGCATTCACAATTTATGTTTTATGTTAATTATATTGGAATATGTGGTATTTCCTATAATGACTAAAAATACAAGAATTTTAAATGCCGTCTTAATAAATAATTTTTATATATCATTTGGAAAAAATAGTTATTTTGAATGAGTAAATGATATATAAGAGTTATTTATTAAACTAGCATTCAGAATCTTCGAATTTTTAGTCATTATAGCAAACACAACATGTATACTTCATTACAATTAGCATAAAATTGTAAATGCAGTTCACAATACCTGATTTAGGCGCGGAAATCACGACAAAAATTATGAATGCCACTCACGTTTTTGTGGAGCCCACCTTTGTAGCTGTTGGACGTTTGTTCCCATTACCGGAAAGTTGAAAATCGTGACTGGAGTTCACGTCTGAAAAGTTAAACGTGATTTCAATTCACGGTTTTATTTAAAAGCATAATTAATTTGAATTGCAAAATATTTATATAAATACAAATAAAAAATGCAATATTTATCAAAAAAAAAAAAAACCAGAAAGATTAGTTAATAATAAAGGCAAAATATTAACTTATAAAAATCATTCATACAATTGTTTTTTCTTTTTAAAAATTAAATGATGATTCGAAATCGTAATCTTACCATGTAAATAGTGACGCTCTAATCGTTTAAGTTGTACCATTTCATCCTTCATGAAATTTTATTATTTTAAAGAATATATAATGGTTGATGACATGCGTTTTTTTATAATTACCTTAATTTCATGTTGGTTCTGAGGGATGAAAAAGACGACAATTTTGAGACCATAATTGTATAGTTATGCATAAATGTGTATATAATTATAATGAGCATTTAATATACTTTGTGTGTTTTATTTCATACATCGTTATCTCAAATACACAAGATCATTTTTAAAAGCCAAATAAATAAATTTTATATAAAAAAATTTAAATCTACAAACAAATTAATACTGGTATCTTTTATTTTTGGGAAAAGTACAAAATGGTTCAACAAATTAACAAAAATTACATATTGATCCCGTGAAAAAAAAAGACGCTTTTGTGCAAAAAAATAATAAAACATACTGCCGTGCAAATTTTTTGAATCAATTTATACATATAGTGATTTTTTTGAACCAATATGTAAGTGACTCTTTATTTTTATATATCAAAATGTCTACGCATAATCAGTAACCAGTAAAAATATGATAAAAATAACTTACAAATAACATCTATCAGAAAATAAATATTGAAGTTTTCTCTTTAGGAAACCAACAAAAAGAAAGTTTTTTTTTTAAAATAAAAAAAAAAATTTGTACATGATCGTACCATCGTGTTATTTATTAAGAAATTGATTAATTAAATTTAAATAACAGCTACTCCTCTACGTAAGTTTAAAGTCATTTTCTCTATTACATATATAGGTGTTAGGCAACACTAAATAGAAAAACAATGATCCTAATTATTATATATATTTTTGTTCACTATTTATTTAAAATTTACTAGTGTACCCCATGTTAATTATCATAATTATGTCCTTTTCAATTGTTGATTAATTAATTAATTAGTACTAATTAGTTGGTTGATGTCTACGTATCATAGCTAGAACTAAAATACTAAAAGGCATCATGTTTAATTAATACCAAAATGGTTATTAATCTTTGATAGGGTTGTCCTAATTAATTACAATCAATTAAAAGGACATATATGCAACTTTATTTACCTCTAAAAAGAAATTAATAAGAAGTCAGCTTTATTTATGATTCAAGACATCAAAATTGATATTGACAAATACTACACATATATGCTCAAGGACACATCGACATGAAAATATCCATTGACTTATATCAAAAGGCTATATATATTAATTGATAAAAAATTAATAAAAGCATAAACAATCGGTCGGGTCAAAGCTTTATTGAGTTTTAATCAAACCAAGAAATTTAGTGAGATTAGTTATTGTTATTTAATAAGAGGGCAAATTATTATGTGCATTATACACCCTTAAAATTATTATGTGTAAAAAGTAGGATGATTTACATATAGGTTCAAGAAAGTCACTATATTTACAAATATGTTTAAAATATTTGCATAAAAACACTTTTTTTTTTGCACAGAAGCACATTTTTTTTCTGCACAACACCTATTTGTAAATATAGTGACTTTTTTGAATCTACATGTAAGTCACCCTAAAAAGTAATAATATTATAGGGTCACTTACATATTGGTTAAAAAAAACACTATATTTACAAATTGGTTCAAAAATTTTGCACGGTAGTATAATTTCTTTTTTTTGCACAGAAGTTTTTTTTTTTTTTTTTGCACGGGAGCAATATGTATTTTTTGTCAATTTCTTGAACCATATTGTACTTTTCCCTAATATTATATCATTGTTGTACAGCTTAATATCATTATTTATAAAAGGGAGACTTACATATAGGTTAAAAAAAATTACTATATTTACAAATAGGTATTGTGCAGAAAAAAAAATGTTATTCTATACAAATATTTTGAATCTATTTATAAATATAGTGACTTTCTTGAACCTATTCGTAAATCATCACATATAAAATATTTACTATTGTCTAATAGTAAAGAGTGCACAAAATGTACTCTTACTATTTTTTTTCACTTTTCAATCTCGATAAAAGGCCGTTTAAATGACAAATAATAATAATAATAATAATAAAAAAAGAATAACACTCTTATCATGACTTGTGAGCTTAACATAAAGTTCAACAATTTAAATTTGACCAAGGACACTTCCTCTTTTCCACAAGAACTTACAGAGAGAAACATATAGTATTTAAAAAATTAAAATAAAATATTAACATAGTATTTTGAGTGATTTTTGGTAAAAGATTAGTTGGATTTGATGTAGCGTGGGCAATAAAAATGAAAAAATAATGATATTTTGTGTAAAAATATAAATATAATGTCGATGAAATATACAAATTTTTTATTTTTTTTATTTGTAAATTCTTGTGGAATGGAGGGCGGGAGTATATGTTTTATTTTCAAGCAGCCCTCAAACGTGGTTTAATGTTATTATTTTGGTGGATGTTTGAATGAGGTTTGCTGGTATGAATCCATTCGTGGTCGTGAATGTAAGAAGATGATTGAGAGGTGTGTAATAGTTTAGTCTTGTTTTTGTTGCAGCCTAATTTATTTTTGGTGGCTTCCTCCCTCAATTCTATTTTATATAATATACATATTATATAAAAACTAATAATTTTACTATTTTTTTCTAGATTTGACAAATTTTATTTTATTTATTCGTAGTAGCCTAAGAAAATCTTATTATTCATCATCAATATATTTGAATATAATATTAATTAATATCAAACTAAACTACACTTCATTTTTAAACAATTTAAATTCAATCAACTTGTTTGAGTATTATATTCAAATGGATTGATTTCAAATGGTTAGCTTTGATTTTAGTTCGAATTGAAAATTTTTAAATACTTAGTAAAATCATGTTATTCGTATCCAATTATTTACAAATTTTTTATATTTTGATTAATTCATATATTTTTCCTATTATGCTTTCTCCTAGAAAAAAAATAAAACAAATAAAAATACAAGGGAGTAAAAATAAGACAAAATAGAAGTATGACCCGCTAAAGCTAGTATAATTAAAAGTAAAAGAAGTGAAATTAATAAAATAAAAGTACAAGAACGTAAAATTAAAAATAATAGTGTGTGAAATAAATGAGAGTGTAAAAGTGTGTGGAGTAAAAATTAAGTGAAAAAAAGGAAAAAGTAATTTACCGAAGGAAAAAAAGCACTATACCCATTTTATTTTAGTAAATACATAGTTTTTCATATATGTATGTAAATTTCCTCTTTAAACAAATCAAAATGATCTCATTATTTCTTAAATTTCCACTATCAATTTAATATATCTAATTTCGAATATGTACAATAATAAACTATTTGAAATATTTTCTATTTTAAAAATTAAAAAACTAGTTAGTTGAAGGAAGGGGAAAAAGATGGATGTACTTAAAAAGCACGTGCTAATGTGTACGCTACGAAAAAGTTTATGACGTTTTAGATTATTTTTGTTTCATATTCTTCAATAGTAATAAGAATTAGAATGCCTTTTTATTTTACATGTTCCTATATATATTGAAGGAGATGTTATCTTCATGATTATTATATAGTTACTGACTTACTGATATGCTCTAATTTTGAAAAGAATATGACAAAAAAAATTATTGATCGTGAATAATTGAAGAGATAGAATAATAGGAGAGAAAATTATTAACCAAAATGAATATTGATTACCTCAGTAGGAGAAATAGTGTCACTGATTTTTTTTTATCTCATTAACTACCATAATTGCTCTACATTTATTTTTATTTTTATTACTATTGAAGAATTTCATAACCAGTTGTTGGCAGATGAACAACTGAGTGGATTAAGCGACCATCTTAGTCAAGTAATCAAGGTTAAAAGAGGTCCAAGGTGCACCCCTGAGTCAAATGATGGAAAGCGCGAGCAATTAGGTCATTTAGTTGTTCGCTCCACGTTCTTTGGGAAGGATGACCAGATGAAGTTGTTCGCTCCTTCGTACACAATATCGTGCACTCACGATGATAAAAAAAAAAAGGTTGACTTCAAATCACCGAAAGGATCCAAACTATATAAATTAGAGTTGCTTAGTTGTTAAGTCATCTAATTAGTGTTATCTTAAAAAAGCACATGTCATTATACTTATAATGGTGGTCTAAAAGAGTGCCACCTTATATTTGTAAATGTAGTATAAATATGTGTAATCATCATTAGTAAGGAAGAAGTCTTAATTACTACAAATTATACATGCACACTTTCTCCTACTCCCTTAATTCAATTTCTAACCATACAAAAGAAGTATTACTATGCTTTTTGTTTGGTGATTCTCATTGTTAAGCCACATAATTCATTTTCTTGTTAAAAGATTATCAACACAAGCTGCAGAATATGGAGAAAATGTTTAAGGTAGTATTGAAGAACCGTGCTTCTCTCAATGACATGAAAATTGTACAGGACATACTATAGTTACAAATCTTAGAAGAAGAATCACCCTCTTTGAGGAGCAGTCATCTCCTTAATGTTTGATTTGAAAGATTAAGTTGGATATATATATATATATATATATATATATATATATATATGTATATTTTAAATTACAAATTTAACACTATATATTACTCCAATTGTAAATTTATCTCAAAAATTGAGGACAAAATGATCATTTTCTCCTTTGGATTAAACAAACTTATATATGACCCCAGAACTACTTTGTCCCGTATATACAGAATTAGATGAGATTTTAGTCCCATCAGAGTTAAATCTCTTCTGTTTAATTACAGTAACCAAATATAATATTGGTTGGGGAGTGGGAAAGGGGACTAAAACTCTTAGTCCACCCCAATCCAAATAACCAAACACACTTTAGAGGCTAAGGGGGTGTTTGTTTAGGGATGGCCCCATCGGGATGGGGGATGGATTTCCCCCATCCCATCCATTTTTTGAACTTGCACATCCCATCCCATCCAAAATACATATCCACCCCTATTATACATTTATAAACCTATTTCACATAATTCAATATCAATCACATCAACTTTATCTTACATATCAAATATATATTTTATTTATCTCTTTTTCACATATTTCATACACATTTTTATTTAATTCATATAAATTAATATAAAAAAAAAATTAATTTTAATTATATATATATTTATATATATTAGAATATTCTAATATAAATATATTAATTATTAATATATGTAAACTATGTATATGTAATTAATTAAAATTATTGATATATTTGAATTTTTATTAAGATTATAGATTACAGATATTAAAAATCAAGACCTCTATTATTAAGTAATTATTTGTGGATTGGAATTAAAGATATTTTTTTAATATATATACACAATTTACAGATTTTATATTATTTATTATTAATTTAATTTATCTAAAAATTAGTCATTATCAAATTTGTTTTTTTTTAAATTATTTATGTATTACAAAAAATATATTTAATATACAATCATTCAATCATTACTTCACTAACTAACAATAATAAAATAATACATCATCATCTCCAAAAAGTATTGATTTGACATAAAGATTCATCCACCTCTACCACATTCAATTTAAATCAAACACAAATTTACTATTCACATAATTTGCCCCATCCACTTTTTTTTCTCCATCCGAATGTGCTCCATCCACCTCCAAACGTAAACAAATAGTACCTAAATGTTTCATGGGCGATGCACATTCAAATTAAGGTACACCTTATTCATTTTTTCAACTTATTCGGTGGGCAATAAGATGAATAACTTTGTTGTTGGGTTATTGGTTTGTGTTGTCTTGATGTTATTGAAAATGGAGAAATAAACTCATATTTAAAAATTACATTTGTGACAAGGGGATATTGTAGATGAAATTATGAATATATTATGGGGTTGGTGTTGGGAGAATTCATGCTCTTTCCATAATTGTCAGTGAGTGACTCTCAAATTATTCTAAGGCTCTAGAGGCCATTTATTATATGTGAGAAATTATGAATGTATGTAGTAACTCCCATTGACACCTTTAGTACCATTGTCGAGAAACACTGATTCCATTTCAATTCTTTTTTTCATTTTTACTTCTCCCTCTCGTTGTTTTTTGGCACACGAATTAAAAAAAAATATAAGTAATGTGATAGATAAAATGAAAAAGTATAAGTGATGTAATGTAGAAAAGTAAAAAAGTAATGAAAATAACGTAAAAAATATTGAAAATAATAATAACGAAGTGAATAGTAGTTTAAAAAAAAATGTAAAAAAGTAAATGAGCAATATATAGTGGGACGGACAAAAATGACAATATGAGCAATTTATAGTGGGACAGAGGGAGTATATTCTTCTCACAAAAATAATATTCCCTCCGTCCCATAATTGTTTTCACACTTTCCTTTTTCGTCCGTTCCACAATTGTTTTCACACCCTATAAATGGAAACTATTACTTTAACTTTATCCTCACAATCCAACTAATCTCATTATTTTAATAATATAATTTTATTCAACACTACTTTTCTTAAAAATTATGTTATCCCAAAGGTGAAAACACCTCTGGGACGGAGGGAGTATAATAGAAAGAAATGACTTAAAACAGAGAAAATTTAATTTTTATTATACAACAAAACATTATCATATTATTTTTAAAAAGAAAAGGAGATTAATTTACCTCAAGTCTATTGTGTACTATGTGAATCGTGCAATTAAAGTGTATTTTAAAAAAGTCTCATATGTTATTATCAAAAAGTTACTTTTGTTTATATTAAAAATTTAATTTAACGTTGGGTGGCTTAAGTAAAAATAAGGATTTGTTTTTAAGTTTTAATATGATGATTTTTTAAAAATAAACTTAATTTTTTTTTATCGGTAAATGTTAGTTGTTAGTAGTTAGGTTAGTTCACCAAGTCTCCTTACACTCCAAATCTCCAAGTCCAACCTTATATCTCCCTCCTAATTCGTTCCCAAAGGGAATCGAACTCAGGTTACTCACTTAAGTGTGGAGCCCGGTGGCCTGTGCTAACCCACCTGGTTAAAAAAAAAAAACTTTAATTATATGGTGCACGTGTTGTGTATAAAACTAAATTACTAATATTTTGTTTTGATTAATTAATTATCTCTTTAATTTAATCTTGCAGTCGTTTTAAAAAAATAAAAAATATTCTCCCGTCCCGCTATAAGTTGCTCGTTGTTTTTGGACACACAGATTAAGGTAAAAGTGAAAAAGTATAAGTAATGTGATGAAAAAAATTTAAAAGTATAAGTGATGTGATGGAGAAAAGTGAAAAATAATGGATATAGTATAAAAAGTAATGAAAATAATAAAAAAGAAGTGAATAGTAATTTTTAAAATAGATAAAAGAGCAAATAAACAACATACGTGGAATGGACGAAAATGACAAAATGATGAGCAATTTACACGGGGAGTAAAAAAAATTTAACCTTTCACCCTTTGTTCAATTAAAAGTGATGCCAAACACACCCTTAAAGGCGCGTCCCAACACGCGTATGTATAAGGTGTGGGATTCCTCTTTGTCAATGAATTGATAGATGAGAACTAAACACAAAACAAAATGAGGCTAAAAAGGCAGTCAATCTGCAGTCATGCATGTATATATAGATAGAGAGAGAAACTAAAATTAAAATAAAAGTAAGAGAGATAAACTAATTTTACAATAAAAATAAGAGAGAGAGAAAGACAAATTAAATAAAATTTTTTTTTTTATCGGTAAATGTTAGTTGTTAGCAGTTAAGTTAGTTCACCAAGTCTCCTTACATCCCATATCTCCAAGTCCAA
This sequence comes from Prunella vulgaris, assembly GCA_026898435.1. NCBI lineage: Eukaryota > Viridiplantae > Streptophyta > Magnoliopsida > Lamiales > Lamiaceae > Prunella > Prunella vulgaris. The sequence goes on along the minus strand of JAPKLY010000354.1, from coordinate 125,002 downwards.
CCTTATATCTCCCATCTCCCAATTCGTTCCCAGAGGGAATCGAACCCGGGTCACTCACTCAAGTGAGGAGCCCGGTGGCCAGGTGAGCTAGCCCAAGTTAAATAAAGTAATCTTTTACCAATTACCACTCATGAATCTCCTCTAAAAAGTTTCCATTGATCTTTCTTTCCTCACCTTTCCATCATCTTCTTTTTTTATAAATAAAATAAAACCTACTAGTGCAAGGACATTCTATAATAATACTATAATACTACTAACTTAATTATTAAATAAAAAATAAAACCCCTAACTAAACAACAAATTTCACTATAAAGTATGACCTATAGTTCAATTTTTAATTCTTCAACATCATTCATATATTAATTTTTCTCAAAATTTATTATTAGCTACTAATTTTATATTTTAGAAATGATGTAAATAATTTTACGTAAAATAAACTAACATTTTTTTAAAAAAATTTGACAGAGTTGAGCAAAATCTACGTTTGAAGATTCCATAGAGGAAAAAAGTGATAATAATTAAATTAGCCTAAAAAGCAGTAATATTTACGGAAATCCTTGCAATTGAAAGTACTTTCCATGGTCCTAATTTCCATAAATTCCTTCTTCTACATCCTCTTTTCCACAATATCCCATTTTATAGAAACAAGAAAACAAACAATCCCTCTCTCTCTCTTCTTCTCTCTCTCTCTGACATCTCCTACTTACACTTTTTAACATCTTTTGGCCTTTTATGCTGTTATTAAAAAGAAAATTTTGTACTGTATCTTTTATTTATCTTTTTCTATTTTTATGATTATTATGTGATACCCACAAATAGGAAAAGGTGGAATTAGAAAATTATAGAGCTAATTATGCCATCACTTTTTTTTATTTTTTTTTTACAATTTGTTTTATGTGTTCATGTGGGAGTTGAGGGAGGATACTTTTTGGTGTATTGAATGAGAGAGGGAGGGAGAGACTGTATTTTTAGAGAGAGAGAGAGAAAGAGAGAGAGAGGAAGAGAGGGGGTTTGTGTGAAGGAGGTGGTTTGATCTTTCCTTTTCGCGTTGAATTTCACTCACAGCTTTTTAGTCTCGCACATTCGAAAACTAGTTCATATTGCAGAGAGAGAGAGAGAGGGGGGGAAACTATCAGACAAGAGAGAGATCATATTCAAACACCCAAAAATTAAATTGAAGAAACATCAATCAACCTTTGTTATTGTACAGCTTCAGGATTCAATCTCTGGGTTCGAATTTCGATTTTCTAGATTCCGATTGCTTGCTATTACGGGAAATAATCTTTCTGTTAGATTCATCTTCCGTTGAAATTTGAACCAGTATAATTGATTCGGATAAAGAAGGGAGAATATGAGAGCAGGTTTGAGCACTATTCAGCAGACCCTAACATCAGAGGCCTCCACTGTTTTGAACCACTCGATAGCGGAGGCGAGTCGCCGGAACCACGGCCAGACGACTCCGCTGCACGTGGCGGCGACGCTGCTGGCGTCGCCGTCGGGATACCTGCGGCAAGCATGCATCCGGTCCCACCCCAATTCGAGTCACCCCCTTCAGTGCCGCGCCTTGGAGCTCTGCTTCAGTGTGGCTTTAGAACGGCTCCCCACGGCTCAGAACATGGACGGCTCGGCGATTGAGCCGCCGATCTCTAACGCCCTCATGGCGGCGCTAAAGCGGGCTCAGGCGCATCAGCGCCGCGGCTGCCCTGAACAGCAACAGCAGCCGCTACTCGCTGTCAAAGTGGAGCTTGAGCAACTAATTATATCCATCCTTGATGATCCTAGCGTGAGCCGCGTGATGAGGGAAGCCAGCTTTTCGAGCCCAGCCGTGAAAGCTACCATCGAGCAATCGTTGAATAATTCCAACACCCATCATCCTCATCATGTCGTCAGCGCCGGGAATGTCAATTTCGGAGGAATTCCGCCGAGATTGCTGTCTAACCCTAGTCAATTGACGCCGCCGATGCCGCAATCGCCGTTGTCGTCTTCGATTGGGGGTAATCGGAACGTCTATTTGAATCCCCGATTGCAGCAGGGGGGTACAACTGGGCAGGTTGTGATTCCGAAGGGAGACGAAGCAAAGAAGGTGTTGGAGATAATGTCGAGAAGTAAGAAGAGGAACCCGATTTTGGTCGGTGATTCAGAGCCCGAGGCTGTGGTGAAGGAATTGCTGAGAAAAATAGAGAACAAAGAGTTTGGAAATGATTCGAGTTTAAAGAATGTTCAGGTTATATCAATGGAGAAAGGGGTTTTATCTGATAAGAATCAGATAGCAGCAAAGATCGAGGAATTGGGAGGGGTGATTGACAGTAGAATCAGAAATGGAGGGGTGATTCTTGATTTGGGGGATTTGAAATGGCTGGTGGAACAACAGCAGAAACAGCCGGTGGTTTCAGAGACGGGGAGGACGGCGGTGGCTGAGATGACGAAGTTGTTGGGAAGGTTCGCCGGAGGAGATGGCTCTAACGAGGGCAATAAACTCTGGTTGATCGGAACAGCGACTTGTGAGACATATTTAAGGTGCCAAGTTTATCATTCCGCCATGGAAAGCGATTGGGATCTTCAGGCTGTGCCTGTTGCTCCAAGATCGCCTCTGTTTCCCAGGTATATTCTTTCATCCATACTATTAAAGTTTATCAACATAAATTGATTATAGTTTGCTATTTGTGTGATTTGAATTGAATATTCTTTATAGTTTATGATCCATGATCTTGGGAGTTCTATGTGAACAGTATTTCGCCTCTAGATTGAAAAAGTTCACAAAACAAGTATTGAGATCAGATTCTATATTAATGGTTCTTGATGAGTAAATTGAGATTCGATTGCTTTTTTCTATATTGATATTCTGATTTGCAATTGTTATATTATAGGCTCGGAAACGAGAGAATTTTGAACAATCCGATGGAGTCCTTGAATACATTGAAGGCTCACACTAGTCCTCTGCCTAATTTATCAAGACGTATCTCTGAAAACATGGATACTGCTCAGAAATCAACTATTTGCCCTCAATGTTCAGAGAATTACGAAAAAGAGCTCACAAAACTTGCGGCCATTGAGAAGTCATTTTCCGCAGCTAAACAACAGACAGCCCGACCGGCTCTTCCTCAGTGGTTGCAAAATGCTAAGCTCAACACTACTGATCTTAACACAAAAGATGAATCACATGTATGTTCTGTTTGATTTCAACATCCAATTCGTTTACAGTGGATAGATCTAATTATTTTTTAATTTTTTACAGGAAAAGGATCAAGGAGTACTTTCCAAGCAGAAGACTCAAGAGTTGCAGAAGAAATGGAGGGACACATGCTTGCATCTTCATCCAAATTTTCATCAAAATACTCGTCCCGATAGAAGTAGTCCTCCAGCTATGATGGGTTTGTATAACCCGAGTATCCTCTCACGTCCACCTTTCCAGCCTAAACCGCCAATGAAACCTCTTGGTGAAGCCCTACAATTGAACGTACCTACAGATCTAGCCCCAAGAAGTCCTGTTAGGACCGACTTGGTTCTTGGAACAAAAGGACTGGACAGCATCATTGAGAAAGATCAGGCTAAAGACTTTCTCGGGTGCATCTCGTCTGAACCTCAAACTAAGCTGCTGGATAAGTTTTCCAACGCTTTGGATGCTGACACATACAAGAAACTGCTGAAGGGCCTCATGGAGAAAGCATGGTGGCAGGCGGAAGCAGCCTCGGCTGTGGCGTCAGCCATTACGAGGTGCAGATTGGGGAATGGGAAGCGACGTGGTGGTGTGTCGAGAGGCGATGTATGGTTACTTTTCACAGGACCCGACAGAGTTGGGAAGAAGAAGATGGCGTGGGTGTTGGCCGAGCAAATATGTGGAGCCCGTCTTGTGACAATATGCTTAGGGAAGAGACGGGACGAAGAAGAATCGGATACGAACTTCCGTGGTAGGACTGCTATTGATCGTATAGCGGAGGCAGTGCGAAGAAATCCAAATTTGGTGATCTTGCTTGAGGATATTGACGAAGCGGATATGCTCGTCTATGGTAGTGTAAAACGAGGAATCGAGAGAGGGAGGCTCACCGATTCTCATGGTCGTGAAGTCGGTCTTGGCAATGCTATATTCGTCGTAACAGGAGATTGGTCGAGAACAAGCCCTGAAGCATTACGAGACGGAATATTTGTAGACGAGATGAAGCTTGTGTCTGTAGCTCGTGGCGGATGGCAGTTAGGGTTAATTGTACGAGAAAAGAGCGGGAAACGAAGAGCGAACTGGTTGCATGATGATGATAGGTCATTGAAGCCGAGAAAGGAAACGGGGCCGGGCCTTTCGTTGGACCTTAATCTTGCAGCAGCATACGTTGAGGATGAAAAAACAGATGGATCGAGTGACTTAACTATCGATCATGATGATGATCTTGGCCTTGTAAATACACATTTCTCGATCACATCGGTTCCTCACGAGCTCGTAAGCAATGTGGACGATGCCATAGTGTTCAAGCCCGTTAACTCGGCTTTTGTCCGACGTGAGATCAAGAAAACGATAAATGTGAAATTCTCGATGGCGGTTGATGAGAACTTGTCGATTGAAGTGGAGGACGATGTGCTCGAGAAGATCCTAGGGGGTCTATGGCATGACCGGGCAAGCCTGGGAGAATGGATAGAGAAAGCCCTCGGCCCGAGCTTTGAGCAACTGAAAGCCCGATTACCAGCTGGCGATCGGAGCAATTCAGTGGTTCGATTGGTCGTGGAATCGGATTGCGGTGATCGAGGGAAGAGGGCAGGCAATGCAGAATGGTTACCTAGTAGCATACTGGTATGAAGAATGCTGGGAGGGATAAAAGAAATGAGTGTTTGGGCCACATTTGTAAATAGTGCAACCATTTGGGGGGACTATAGAATATGAGGGAAAGGAGAAGGCTGAAAAAGTAAAGAGTAAGAAAGAGATAAAAGGCAACCGTTAAGAGTGAGATGTTGACAGGTTAACGAATCTTTGAACAGCACTCTCTTTGTATTTTTGTTTCTGTTTTTTACCTTAGTATTTGTTAATTCCTTTTACTTTTCTGCCATAAATGTTTTGTAACAATTATTATTACATGGAATATAATGATGAATAAAGATGACAGTGGTTCTCTCTGTTCATTCAAGTGGTTCTTTTTTTAAAAATGTTTGAAAATGTCCATATTTTGAATAATGAAAGCAGAGTAAGTCTCTTGAAATTAACTTAAATATATTGAAGATAGTATTAATTAATTTATTGAATATTCCCTTCATAATTTTTGGACAATAATATTAAGAAGGATATAAAATATTGATATATTTCATGTGATGTGATTAGATAAAGTGAAAAAGTAATAGGAGAAGCGTAAAATGTATTGAAAATAATAATAATAAAAAAGTAAATTGTACTCCCTTCGTATTTCTATAAGTTGCTCGTTGCTTTTGGGCACACGAATTAAGGTAAAAGTGAAAAAGTATAATTGATGTGATGGAAAAAGTGAAAAAATATAAGTGATGTGATAGAAAAAGTGAAAAAGTATAAGTGATGTGATGAAGAAAAATGAAAAAGTAATGAAAATAGTATAAAAAGTATTGAAAATAATAATAAAGAAGTGAATAGTAATTTCCAAAAAAGGTAAAAAAACAATGAGCAACTTATAAAAAGACGGACGAAAATGGCAACATGAGCAACTTATAGAAAGACGGAGGGAGTAGTTTTCTAAAAAAATAAAAAAACAAATGAGCAATATACATTGGGACGGACGAAAAAGATAAAATGAGCAAATAATATCGGTTAGAAAAATATTAATTGTACACCTATACACCATTATGTATTGATAATGTATAAACCAGTACATCATTTTAAAGATATTTTCTTTATTTAAAAAAAATCTTATAATTTTTTATAGTATTTTTTAACATATTTTATTAAACTACATACAAAGATATTTGATTTATTTATATCAAATCTTATAACTTTTTATAGTATTTTTTAACATATTTTATCAAATTACGTACATATATTTGAGCGTATTTTCTGTGCACTGGATTGATATTTTGGTGAGTGATTGATGGTGGTTTGTGTTTGGGTATGGGTATGGGAAATGGTCTAAGGAATTGACGGTCAAAAAAGAACTTTTTGGTTTGATTATTGAATATTAAGGTGGGCCCAGAAGCTGTGCAGGAATCACGTTTGCGCATGTGCAACGTGTCGCCTCCCTAAATTTATGTTTCCAGTTTAAACACACGGGTGTAATGGACCAAACCCATACAACATTTCTACCTCGTTTTACACTTTTACCCCTCCGTTTCTATAATGGATCCAATGTTTCTTTTTCTACTTGGGATATTTTCCACAATAAATTTTTATTATGAGTCCATGTTAAAATGGGATAAAAATATAATCTCTCCTAAGCAAATAAATTAAACTAGTCCTTAGGATACAAATATTAACAACAAATTAATATGGAGTAATTAAATTGTGTAGGTAGATATAACAAAAACATGAAGATTAATATATTGTAATTGGAACACGCATATTAATTTTAACTGAAAATATGTAGACTAATTTAATTAAAATATATATACTCCATCCGTCCCAAGACTACTTTCATAATATCATTGACACGCAAACCACAGAAAAATAAATATGTGAGTGTAAAATTAAATAAGAAAATAAGAAAAAATATACTATGTTGACTTTTGTGAGTGTAAAAATTTTCTTTTTAGATGTGTGAAAGTAAAAAATTGGGACATCCAAATAAAAAAAATATGAAAATAGTTCTGGAACGGAAGGAGGGAGTATATCTTAATAGGCTTAGTCTTGTATGCACCAGTTACACCGTGCAACTCAAGTTCATTTCTGAAAAGTTACACAAAATACTACTGAAAAGTTACACATGTTATTACTGAAAAGTGTATCTTTAATAGTTTAACTTTTCAGTATAATTTGTTAACTTTTCAGTAATAAATTGTGCAACTTTTTAAAAATGAACTTGAATTACACGGTGTAACTGGTGCACAAGAGACTTACTTACTCATCTTAATATTATTAAATCGTGGTAGGTGCATGAATTTAAAATCTATGAACCATGTGTATAATAGAATTGGTGTATCAATTAGAGCATTTTCAAATTTACGGGCAAAAAACGCGCATCAAAATTTATGTATATCATATTTATGAAATTGAGAATTAGACGCTTTAAAAAAATTTAAATATAATAGTTTCTTCTACTACTGTATATATGACATCATTTCATCTCACTATAAATCGTAACCACAACCACTATATAGGGGATCGTCTGAAACTGCAACTCAAAATTACACTGCAGTTGAAATCGCAACCTCTACCAAAGGGAAACCACCATCCTACCATAATGAAGACTACTACTAGAGAATATAAATTTTTTTCTCTATATTTCGAATCAAAATCTCAGAATATTAGATAGTAAAACTTTAATTATTTAAGCTATCCACACTTAACAATAAGTGACACATTTTACACAACTTGCACAAAAAATTATTACTACCGTCAACTTTTCCACTCTAAAATATCGTCAAAAGTAAAAATAGGTTATCCCAACCCCACATGTATATGACACTTAAATGAGTAAACTGTTAAAATTATCTATCAAAAAAACAGAACTACAAAAAATTTTAGTTTAACAAATAAATTGACCTTATTCAGTGAAATCATTTATAATTACCAAATTTTAAACTCATTTTCGGGAGAGGAGCCTTATAGAATTAGAAATGTATAACAAAATTAGAAATGTATTTTCATAACAAAGTAATTAAAAAAGTTTCTTTTAAAGGTGGGTAAATTTTTGTTTATTAAAGAGGGCATTTTGTTCTTTATCCTTAAAATTATACTCCCTCCGTCTCATGGATATTTGCATACCTGAAATGACACACGATTTAAAAAATGTATTTTTTAAATAAAATAGTGGTATATGGGTAAATATGTGTAAAGTTTTGTGAGTGTGCACGCAAATTGATGTTTTCTTTTTAAGTAGTGTGCAAATTGATTTGAGACAACCCAAAATAGAAAGTGTGCAAATTGATTAGGGACGGGGGGAGTAACTTTTTTTTAACAAATAAAACTATTTACATTAAAATTTTCCTGTGGGCTATAATTAATGAATTTCAAAGAAGAAATTACGCAGTGTGGTGTGTCCAATCCGTGGGTGACGTACACCATAAGTAGATACATCTGTATGTATTATTTTCAGGAAAGGTCCCCTCTTATTTAAATCATCCACATTATTTATTTATTTTAAAATAAAATTTGAATAGTTGCAAAAATAGCACATACATAGATATATATAGTATGTAATATATATTTTTTATTTTTGGATTTGGAAGAGTAGTTTGCCACTATGTCTAAAATTTAAAGAGATGTTGCTATTCCAACTACTACTAAAGATTTCTCACGTCAGACATGACAAGAGCAAGAAAATAATATATAAGTGCATTAATATCTTCATATTAACTTGATAGTACAATGCTACTTTGCAATACAATACTCCTATCTATGTGTATAAAATAGTACTCTCTCCGTCCCATAATTATTTTCACACTCTATAAATAAAAATTATTACTTTAATTTTATCCTCACAATCCAATTAATCTCATTATTTTAATAATATAACTTTACACAATACTCTACTTTTCTTTAAATTTGTGTCATCCCAAAAGTGAAAACATCTCTGAGACAGAGGGAGTATCACATTTTTTGTACGAGACCCTCTCATATTCGTTTTAAATATTAACATATTTTTAGTAAAATTTAAATTTGTAAAAATATTTTTAAAACTTGTAAACGCATCAAAGTTTATATACAAGATCGTCTAATACCATTTTATAATGGCGAAATTTTATATGAAATTAGTTCATGATAAATTTATCATGAATCAGTTTTAAATATTAAACATTTAATCAGGTGTATCAAAAATCTCATCAGGTGTATCAAAAGCCGAGGTCAATAAAATTTATATATTGACCTCAACTTTTAATACACTTAATGCGTATTTTGATACACTTGACCAGATATTTGATTCATTAAAATAATTTCATGATAAACTTATCATAAACTATTTTCACACTGTACTTTCCCTCTTATAATTTATAATTTTGTGAATGATCTTGGTCAGTTCAAATACGAATTTCACTTGAAAGTTGAAAGTAGAAAGAAAAAATGTAAAAAAAGAAATTAAAGATGGAATAAAAGAGATGGCGATGAACATTAAATTAATTAGTTAGAAAGTTGTGTTATCGATGTGATTGATGATTAATGCCCAAGTCAATATCCTTATATTAAGCTCAAAGTCAAGTATTACTGCTCCGTGCATTTGAACGTGGACATTTGTTTATTTTTGGAAATATTTGACGTAGGAAGTCGACATATATACATATATATATATATATATATATATATAATAATTGTGTATAAATTTCACAAAATTTTCTATAAACATATTGATATAATTCGTTATATTTATTGATTTCATAACTTCTTACATTGTGGAGTCAATATATTTTCTTATGAATGAATTTTACAGTATACAATTTATATAAATTAATTAAAATTATTGATACTATTATATATATATACACTAATATTATTAAATTTATAAATTATAATTATAATATAAAATATTATAATATTAATAAATATATAAAATAATATTAAATTTATATTATGACTATATTTCACAAGATACATGTATATACTTCATAAGTTGATATAGTGGATGCTAATCAGTTCACTTTTTGTGTATATATAATATATTGCAAAGTATTATTTAAAAAATATTATCTTTAAGTTTAATTATATTTTATGTGTGTCTTTAAATAGCATTATAAATCATTATATTACGATATCATTTTTCTAATATTGTATGTTATAATGAAATATTAATTTTTTACTTAGTAACAAGTGGTAAAAGAACTTTTTTTACTATAAATCAATTAAACATAATTTAGGTTACAAGGAATCAGTTTCATATATATATACTATGAAATTGATTCTAAATAAATCTATTATATATATATATATATATATATGTGTGTGTGTGTGTGTGTGTGTGTGTGTGTGTGTGTAGAGGAAATTATGAAATTATAAATAATTCTCAACATATTTTGCGTGAATAATTAAGCTATATAGAAATGCAACATTGTTTTAAATACGTTGAAGTTTATGGAGATCTATATATTTCTTTTTTACAAAAATAGTTTCTTTGTGAATTTATATAGCTAAACAAAAGATTATTTTCTTTAAAATAAGAGTAAAATTATTTTAGTAAATAAATATCACGTTTTAGTATATAAATGATCATTGTTTAATAAATGTGTTTTTTTTTTAATCAAAATTACAAAACATGGCATAACTTTGTATATGCTAAATCATTGTTTCATATAAATGATCATTGTTTAATAAATGTGTATTTTATTATGAATAATATATTAGTTATACCATAAAATTTATGTAAATCAGGCTCGTAAAAGTTAATCTTAAGAATTGTACATAATTATTCCTGGGTATATTATTTTTGAGTTTTAAAATTCAAAATTTGAATTTTAAAATCTAAAAATCATAAAAGTTTGGATTTTAATAATTTTTTTTTTAAAGAGTTAGTATTGTATGAAATCATCTCATATCATAAAACCTGCACTTACTAATAAAAGGTTTGATAATATTTTTATTAAAAGTAATTATCAATTTTTATTAATACTTTATCACTTTTTAAAAGTGATTACTTTTTATTAATAAATGACAATACGATCGCGTATAAGTTTTTCGCATTTTTAAAATTCTAACCATATCTCCTATAAATTAATCTATAAAATATAATAATTAAAAAATTATTATATTTTTACTCCATCCAATATTTATTCTGCTTGCATCATAAAGTTAAAACATATCATATTTAAAAATAAAAGGACGCATATTTTTTTACATTCTCTAGACATTAATAAAAAATCACTAATTTATAAAATTGTTTAAAATCCTAAAAGAACGTACCAGTGTCTTTTTAAACTGTTAATTATTGTCATTTTAGTTACTATCACCTTCTTATTTTTCAATTCATCATCTTTAAAGATTTAACTTTTTAATTAAGAAAATTATATTATTCATTGCTCATATATTCTAATTAAGTAAAAAAAAATTATTTATTTTAAATTAATATGTACTCCCTCCGTCCCATTATAAGTTGCTCATTTTGTCATTTTTGTCCGTCCCACTATATGTTGCTTATTTGCTTTTTTACATTTTCTGGAAATTACTATTCACTTCTGTATTACTCTTATTTTTAAATTTTTTTATACTATTTCCTTTATTTTTCACTTTTCTTTATGACATCACTTGTACTTTTTCTCTTTTCCATCACACACTTATACTTTTTTACTTTTATCTTAATCTGTGTGCCCAAAAGCAACAAGCAACTTATGGGGGGGCGGAGGGAGTAATTGATTAAGGAATGAAATCATTAATATCTTAAACATATTTTATTAAAAAAATTGTTAAAATACATACCTTCTTAACTTAAGCTTTAAGAATGCTGCCATGTCAAGGAATTAATTAATGAGTTATTAAAATAATAAAAAGGAAAAGTGCCTGCAGTAGGATTATGGTAGGGTATATAATAAATTGGCTTAAAGCCTTAAAGGCTTGGTTCCATTAGGGTTTATTAATTAAGTAAAATAAATGCCACGTGGAATAAATAATAAAGAAAATATATCGTTGTTAATTTTAGTGTTTGTAATAATGTTGCAACAACTCAATTAAAAATAGAATAATCTCCTTCATGTGCGTAGCATCATATATATCCTCTAATATTCAAACTTTATTATTATCTAAGCACACATAATCTTCGACATGTGCTTTCAAGATATAGACGAAAGTAGGATGCCTTTAGTAACCACTATATATATATATATCTATATGCATATATAGAGTAAGTCTTTTGTGAAACATAATATCGTGTAATTCAAGTGTATTTTTAAACAGTTACATTATTTATTACTAAAAAATTACATTATTAAAAATACATTTTTCAGTAATAACATGTGTGACTTTTTAGTAGTATTTTATGTAACTTTTTAAAAATAAACATGAGTTGCACGGTGTAACTACTGCATACAAGATTAAGCCTTATATATAATTTAGATTTAGATTTATGGTTCCATTTGTCATATTATACTATTACAAAATACATTTATAATATAATATTCACACATGATTTGATATATCCCGCAAGTATTGTCCCATAAAAATAAGTTTTATGGTAAAATTTAATTGAAGAATATAAATTATTTTATTATAGGACATAAATTATTTTAAAATGTATTAATTGCATTGTGTGATTAAGTTTCCAAACTTATTTCGGTAAATATCACGTTTGGTTTTATGAGAATTTTTACTTAATAGATCTAGTCCCACATTCTTTTTTTGCCCTTTTTTTAGTATATTTAGTTTCATTCGATAAAAAAATTGCACATATGGTCCCATGAGGATTTGTATTAAACAGATTTGCCCACATTAATCTATTAGTTAAAAAATAAAAAATCTTTTGGGACCATTCATTTAAAAAAAAAGGACCAAATTCATTAGCACAAATTCTCTTAAAACCATTTGTACAATTTACCCAAACTTATTCTGAAACTACTAATTATTTTATGAGTAGGTAAACAAGACAAAAAAATAAATTTATAAATATAAACCTTGTATTACAAAGTGGTTTATATCATGAAATTGATTTATATAATATTTTGTCTTATTTTATTTTATCTGAATGGTATTAATTATTTTATTTCAAATTTATAGTTAAAATAGATTATTTATTTCACTGAAAACTAGTTATAAATCAAATTTTCAGTAAAACATGTTCACACGTAATCCTTTCACTAAGACAACATGCATGCTTTATTTTCCAAATGGTATTTTAATTTTCTATATAAACATAATATAAAGCGCTCTCTGAGCCATACAATATTTTACATATATTGTTTTTTTATTTATCCCCAATATTTTGTACATTCTATAAATAAAATAATTATTTTAAATTTATTCTCATAATATTCATATATTTATACAAAATATAATAATTTTTATACTTAATATAATTAATTTTATTACATTAAGAATATAATTTTACACACTATATCCTCAATATTTTACTCATCACATTTTTTTTAAGAACGTGGGAACGCTCATGTACAAAGTGATTTGTTGCAAATGATACATTTTGTAAGGCGGTTTCATACCAAGTACTATATATACAAATACTGATTTATTCATCTCGGCGCCACTTTTTTTTTCTTACATTGTACAAATTAATATACTATAGAAATTTTATAATTAGTCCTAAACCTTAATTCTATTTTCAATCTCAAATTTCAATATTAATTATAAATAACAATCGGATTATGTATAGAGAGATTTTTTTTTGATAGTGTTGATAATGAATTGTGATTATTTCAGTATATAAAATCTGGTGCGTTTTATTAATTATAGTATTTGAGCTTTTATATATATGAACATTTATAGGTTTTATATGAATATTTTATGAAATATGTGGTACTCTTGTTCAAATATTTAATATTTTAATTAATTTTTGAAAAGTTGTTTTTTTTTTTAACTTATAATTATAATACTTTATTTTTTTATATTAAATATAAATAGTTAAAAAATTAATTGTTGTTGATATTTATGATCAATATTATGACATTACCGATCTTGATTTTCTATATTCTTGCTGAAATTCTTAGTGTGTATATATATATATATAATACTCTTAATTAAATATTTGATACACTAATTCTTTAAATAATTTCACAATAAATTTATCATCAATGATTTTTATACAAAATATGGTTATATATATCATATACTCCAGTTCGTCAACCAACTCAAATAAATGGGATAATTTTTTTTTTGGAAACCAAAAATAAATGAAAAAAATTATTAATACACAAACGTGAAACAACAAAATTAATGTTGTTCTATGCCTGGCAAACTTTTTATAACATTCAACAAAATTAACTAATTAATTATATATAGGTTTTCTTCGTCCTCTTATATAATTAGATGCCCAAAGCCGACATGATATCTAGCTAAGTGACAACTAGCCTCTTTAATGCATACTGGTTGAAGGGCTCTTTCACAGCCAAAAAAGAACAAAAACAAAAATATGAAACATCAAATTTCATTTGTATTGTGTGGATGAATTTTAGACAGTACACTTTACCACATTTTAATTATATTAACATGCATATTTTCAGTCTAATCATTTCAAATTCATTATATAGTACTCCCTCCGTTCCGTAAGAATTTGCACCCTACTAGACGGCATAATTTTTAAGAAAAATATGTTTTATATATAAAAGTAGTGCTATATAAGTAAATATATGTATATATTTGCGAGTGTTAGTCGTGTGCAAATTTTTGTGGGACGTTCAAATAAGGAAAATGTTTAAATTTCTACGGAACAGAGGGAGTACAACTTATGTATAGAAACTAATCAATAAAAAATTGATGATGAGTGGTATATACAGGCACAACACAAATCTCACTTCTCTCAATAAATAAATGCATGAAAGAAACTTGTCAAAAGGGACATTGTCTTTGAATCTAGACATAACAAGAAAGAAAGATGACCCCAAATTAACTACAACCTAGAAGACAAATATGTTCCAATCGTGGCTATTACATTTTGTCAATTTTATGGCCCATTGACCCTTAACCCTTGCATGTGTTTTCATTTATTAGGCAGCCTACTTAATTAATTATCACACCCTTTTCACATTGTCCCGCCTAGCTTCACAAGTCCGTTGTGATCAGAGATGACTCAAACAGTTTAGGAATTTTTATTTTTTTTATCGGTAATGTTAGTTGTTAGCAATTAGAAGTTAGTTCATCAAGTCTTCAAATACTCCAAGAATATCTCCAAGTCAACCTTATATCTCCCTCCTAATTCGTTCCCAAAGGGAATCGAATTCGGATCACTCACTCAAGTGTGGAGCCCGGTGGCCAAGTGAGTTAACCCACATGATTAACAATTTAGGATTTTTACATTATTATGTATCTGAATTAATCAATATTTATCTGAACTAACAAACGGGTCAAAGATATAAGTTAATATGGGTTATAATATTATTAATATGAATCATATTTGTTGTTGAATATAATAGTTACTGTGAATATCATTCGGGGTCTTCTAATTTTTATAATGAGCATTAATATTATATTAAACTTGCTTTCATCTAGATGCAGAATTTTTAATTATGCTTTTTAGTGTTGGAATTTGATTTTGAAAGAGTATTAAATGCTCTAGTTTAACCAATTTAATGGAGGATAAAATAGTAATCTCAATGATACTACGTGTAATCGATGCTTTCTACTTGCGAATTAGATCGTTGCGATTTTTTTCGTTCTCAAAACCGAATTACGGTGAGTGAGAAAATTAATTTCTGAAGTGGAGGAATATTATGTGAGAATGAATTAAAATAAGAAGTATTTTAATAGGTCCCACATTGGAAAAACAGTAAAGAAATTTACTGTATATAAGTACACAAATGTATAACTCCCCGAGAATTTCAATTGCGCTCATATTCATAACAGTAGGAATTGGGTTCAAGCTTTCCCCAGCCCCTTCTCATCAATGGACTTCTGACGTATATGAAGGAGTGTAGTTCGTTCGATAAATTCCTACCTCTTTATCTATCTCTGAGATGTTTGGATTTTTCAAAACTCCATGGGCATGCAGAAGAGAAATGCTATCCCTACTCGGGCCAAGACTAAATTTTTACTTGTTCAAATAACAATTAAGGTGAAGCAGGGTCAGAAACGACAAATTTCTTTATGATAAACGGATCCATTTTGCAAGTTTGTTATTACGGATGATTCCTACAAAGGATCCGACTAATGACGTATACAGTAAGAGTTTGAGGATGGTATTCAAATATGGTTTAGGGAGTACTCTATCCTATAAACCACACGTGAACGCGCTGACGCCGCCCGGCCGAGCTGGGGCCTGGTCCTTGTCATTGGACTTGGATCTTGGCAATTTGTCTTTGAGTGGTCTTTGGTGGCCATTTAGTCCACTATCCATCTTTTTAGAGACCCAAAGATACGGGTCTGGTGGGCCGACCCAATTCTGTGACCTAGCGGATATCAGACTAATCCTAACAGAGTTGTATAAATTCGTATCTATAAATAGGAGTGTCCTACATTCATTCGAGTTTTATGAAATACACAGAATTCGAGTCTCTCTCTCTATACATTTTAGAACGTTCAATTCATAACTTCTGTTGTTCGTCTTTCTTCTGTGTTTAGTGGTGCTATTAACACAGAGACATCAAAAACGTTTTACCTTTGGAGACAATCACATATATCTTTTGAGCACTAGTTAGGACGTATTTTGTCTTGCGGAAACAAGTTCATACCTTGACTCGCTTTTCTTTTTTTCTGTTTATTTATTTCCAATTTTTCAAATTGCAATATATTTTTGTTCTGTACACGTCTCTACATTCCAGAAAATCAACATTTAGATCAAATTTAACTAGTATAATACAAATTCATCACAACTTATTTGACACGATCACATTCTAACGTGTCGCAGAGCTCCACTTTTACGAATAGCAATCTTGACGCTGTTCTACCTAAATCATGTGTTGACGTTACTGGTATGAAAATATCATATCACATTGTTAACGATATTTTTCGATTGCGGGTGCCCGGATTCATAAGTTATAGATAAAAGATTATGGTTTCGTGATGGATAATGATGTTTAACTATATCAATCAAAGTGTAACCAAGTGTTAGCTTGAAAATGGATTCATTTAGCGTGCATAGTAGGGAAATTGGATAAAGGTGATGACATCAAAAGCTAAGCCAAATGTTCCAACCCTAAATGGGAAAGCTTCGAAATCATATGTAGACTACTTCTTTCCTTGATTAGTAGAGTTAATGTTGGTCCATATAAACCATATACTTTACGCGTTGTCTCGACTTGTCGTTTTCTTCCATTGTTTTGGTCGTTTTGGCCAACACGTAATTATAACATACCTAAATTTCTTCAGCTCATCATAACGCTAACTAGAGTGATGTTTCGTGGCATTGAATAAGTGGGATAGAATTATTGATGAGTAATTCTATCGTAATATCCTATTCAAGTGTATTTTTGAAAATTATACATATGTTATTATTGAAAATTAGTCACTTTTATATTTAATAAAAGGTTGTTCCAGTTATTATTTAAGTAACTTTTAAAAATATTTTTAAGTTGCACGATGTATCTTTTGCACCCTAAAATAGGCCCATCGTTATAATTAAGATATCATTAAATTATTATTTTTATCGATATATGTGATTCTCAATATGTTGTCTATATTTTGTAGGGATGATCTGAATCCTGCGCAAAGCTGGTCAAAATTTGTTATAATGTATGTTATTATTAGATTCAATTTAAGTTTTTGGACATATTCTGAGATCCAGTTTGTTAGGAGTTTATAAATAGCTCTATTATGTGATTAAAATTGGAGAAAATTAACTTTTTTGCCCTTTAAGTTTTGTTGATCTTGATTTTTGTCCTCAGTTTTGAATTTTGAATCTAGTCCTTTAAGTTATGGTTTTTTTTTTAATTTTCGTCCTAAGATCTGATACAATCGACCTATGTTCCCGGTTTCATCATTCGTGACACTTTTTTCCTTTTTTTTTTATTCAGATTAGAGGGTCTAACTAGTTCGTTTCATATGTATTGAGAAAACGTGGGATGTAATAAGTGTTCTTCTTCCCCAAATCACAATTCACAGTCTTTCTTCTTCAAAAAAATCCCCAAAGCACGGCCTACTTCTACGAAAATTCTCAAATCGTAGCCCCACTCTATTGAATTTAACATAGTACTTCTAATATGTCTTCGAATAATTTATTTGAATATGTGAGTGTTGACTAAAGAATGAAGTGTAATTGTGGAAATTATTGCAACATGAGGTTGTGTGATTTAGGTATAGTGATAGATTACTGTGATTTGGGGTGTTTTTTTTAAGTTGAAGGTTGTGAGTTGCATTTGGGGAAGAAACCCTAATTAATCTCGTAAAGATGATACATGTGAGGCGCACGAGGGGCTAAACCCTCCAATTTGAATAAGAAAAAAAAATGTCACGTACAATGAAACCGGGAATATGACCGGCTGTATCAAATTATAGGACGAAGATCAAGAATTTTTATAACTTAAAAGACTGGATTCAAGATTCAAAACTTAATAAGACTAAAATTAAGGTCAACGAAACTTAAAGGACAAAAAAAATCAATTTTCCCTTAAAATTATTCTGTATCTCTATAGTTAGATCTAATTAACATGATAACATAAATATTTTCTTCTGTTTGTGGACATAAATTAGACAATGTTAATAAATTATACTCTCTCCGTTTCATAATTGTTTTCACACTTTCCTTTTTCGTTCGTCCCACAATTGCTTTCACACCCTATAAATGAAAACTATTATTTTAACTTTATCACAATATTCACAAAAAATGTCATTACTTTTTATATTCAATCTAACTAATCTTATTGTTTTAACAATATAATTTTACACATCACCCCACTTTGCATAAAACCGTGTCATCCCAAAAGTGAAAACACCTCTGGAACAAAGAGAGTATAAATTTGTCTCATTTTTATTTTCTCATTTATTTTTCTTTCTTGCGTCCCTTTTTAACATTTTTCAAATCAATACCTAATACGCTGATACTACTATCTATGTCCATTTCTATTTGTCTCATTATTTGCATTCACACAAACAGATTTTCTTAGGGTATCAAAAACATTTGTACCCTTATTTATCATCTCTATTTATTTCAAATGACTACTATTAATTAGTGATATTGATTGGAAAAATATGACAAAATTAACAAAGGTGATAATAAAAATAATAATAAATATTAGAAAAAATAGAGCTCTTTATCCTCTAAGTTTTGTTAATTTTTTAATTTAGTCCTGTTAATTAACATTAAACTTTATTTTTAATCCCGTAACTTTAAAAAAATTAATTTTAATCCTAAAATCGACTATTGTAGGTTACCCTTTCGATTTCTGCTAACATGACAGACATTTTTATTTTAAGACTAAAAAGTGATTTTTTTTTTTTTTTATTGTTACGAGACTCAAGTTAAAAAGACTAAAAATAAAGCCAATAAAACTTTGAAGAACAAAAACTCTATTTTACCTATATATTGGTAAAAATCGAGTAGATATAAAAATAAAATGAGAAAAGAGAGCAAAAAGTTTAACTTTAACTTTGATTGACGCGTGAAAATCTTGATATGGACATTTTCTTTCTTTCTTTCTTTCTTTCTTAGGTGGGTTATAATATGTGCGTGTTTATAACGTTGTGAAACCAGGAAGTGCTTTTAGGATCACTTGTCTTGTCGGGCTTTGAATTGGTCGAAGAGCACGCGTTTTTCCCAAATAGTCGAGAGGAAAAAATCAGACAAGCAAAAGTTGGTTTGAATTAAACGTATGAAACGAATATATATATTTCTTACTGGGATTTTCAATTTCTATTGTGGAAATTTTTTTCATTCATGATTGCGATTGTCAAAAAGGTAATAAGTAAGTCTTTTTAAAATATATCTTGGAAAAAATGGGAGAAAAATAATAATAAATCCACAAAAATGAATTTGCTGTTTAGTTTTTATATACAGTATATTTTTATTCCCATTTGATGTATATTTTATTATTAATAATTGTCTTGAGATATGAGTAGTTATGGAAATTAAATTGAAAAAATTAATACACAAATTTTTAACACTTTAACTAAAAAAAATTTTAGGAAAAAATTACAAATTGGACCCTGAATTTTTGTCTCACGTATAAATTGGATCATAAACTATTTTTTGAAACAAATATACTCTTTAACTTTGGAAAAATGTACAAATTAGACCATAAACTATTTTCTGAAACAAATATGTTCTTCAACTTTGGAAAAATGTACAAATTGGATGCTGAACTTCAGTGTCAAATATAAACTGAATCCTAAATTATTTTTTAAAACAAATATGTCCTTCAACTTTTAATATCAAACAAACATGTCCTTAAATTAATAAAATAAAACATTGAGGTCATTTGGTCTAATTAAAAATCAAATAGCGTGTGATATTATAGAATCATAATTGGTATATATATATATAAATTAAAATGTATGAGTGCGTGTCTCCATATATTATATATACACACAAATATACCTAATATATAAATATATGTGTGCTTTAGTTGACTACAAGGGTGTAAATGGCGCTTGGCGGTCGGCGGGCGGTCGACCACCTTCAAGCGCCAAGACCGCCTAGGCGGTGCCTAGGCGGCACCTAGGCGGCGCCAAGATTTTTAATATATTTTTAATTATTTTTAATAAAATTCTACTAATATTAATTTTTTTTCTAATAAAAATGTACATTTCACAATAAATTATAAACTTAAAACATAATTAATAGTTTAATACCAAAATGCATTTTTCACAAAATACAACAAGTCCATAAAATACTAAAAACCATCATAAAATGACATTGTTCATCTTCTAAACAAAACACAAAAATAATTAGATATTAATTACTTATTATTAGTTATTAGATATTACATTATTACTATATTAGTATTACTTTAATTATTAATTTATTAATTGTTTAAATTTAAAAATTAAAACTTACTAAACAGTACATAAGTAACATAACATAACAAAAAAAACAAAAAAAAATAAAAATCTGCCAAAATCTGCCGTAACCCGCCAAAATCCGTCGTAACCCGCCAAGGCCGCCGAGGCCGCCTAGGCGCCGCCAAGAGCCCTGACCGCCTTTTTTCACCGCCGAGGCCTAGGCGGCCGCCATTTGCATCAATGGTTGACTATCACCCTCTCTCATATATCCTCCCCGCTCTCTAAAGAGATATATATGTGTGTGTCTCTTACTGATCAGAACCTAATATATTATGAACTGCGAAATTTAACCAAATAAGAACATGTAAGAACTTTAATAAAGTAAGAGGATTTTTTTTAATATTAATTAAAGATTTAAATAAAAATTTATGTATAATGGGTCACCTTTACAAAGTCAAATACAATGCGAGTATCTTAAGACTTAAAATTTATATGCGATGAATCCATAATATCTCCAAATAATAATTTCTCTCTTGTATATGTATAATAATAATAATAATAATAATAATAATAATAATAATAATACTCCCTCCGTCCCAGAGGTGTTTTCACCTTTGGGATGTCATAACTTTTAAGAAAAGTAGAGTGTTGTGTAAAGTTATATTATTAAAATAATGAGATTAGTTGAATTGTGGGGATAAAGTTCAAGTAATAGTTTCCATTTATAAGGTGTGAAAACAATTGTGGGACGGACGAAAAAGGAAAGTGTGAAAACAATTATGGGACGGAGTGAGTAATAAGTTTTAAGACTTCAAATTAATAGTCTTATCAATATTATAAATAATAATCTCCTAAAATTAAAAAAAATTGCTAGGATAATTTAGTATAATATGAATTTATTGTTGTTTGATTTTTATTGAAATTTAATCAAAAATAATTTATCTCAAAATTTAATTATAAAATAATATAAAGGACGTATTTGTTTTAAAAAAATAGTTTATGCTCCAATTTGTACCTGAGACAAAAATCCAAGGTCTAATTTATACATTTTTTTTCAAAGTTGAAGGGCATATTTGTTTCAAAAAATAATTTAATGTTCAATTTGTACAACAGTACAAAGAGACAAAAATCCAATTTATATCTTTTTTTCAAAATTGAAGGGTATATTTGTTTAAAGAAATAATTTAGGGTTCAATTTGTATTTGAGCCAAAATTTCAAAGTTCAATTTGTACTTTTTTTTTCGTAATTTTATTTTCAAATTTGTAATAAGACCCTGGTAGTATGTTTCACGTGGGATGGGGTCAGTATTCGTGAGCAGAATCTTATATTTAAAGACTTTTAATGTTAAACTTTACATTATAAATATGGGGAAATAATTGATCAAACAACCTTCAAAATATGAAATTCAGGGAAATAAAATCAAATTCTCTTGTTATGACGGAAAATACAAACGTTCATATATTTTTTAACCTTGATCTATTTAACTTTTAAATTGCTCAAGTCCAACTTTTTTCGTCACATATATTAAGAAATCTATATAAATAAATTAATTTCACATTCCTTTACAAGTTTAAATTTTAAGATGATGTAAAATGCTTTCAACGTATAAGAGCCAATAGACTCACATTGCCCATGTTGCTGATACAAACAATTAATTTACAACCAAAGAGAAAGAAAGTTAACTACGCACAGAACAACCAAGTTAAAGGATTAAACGTGTTTCAAAATGGGCCAAAATGTGTTGCAAGTGGCGAGCAACACAAGTTGGTCGCCATCTCCACCCCTCGGAACAAAAGTCGGTCGACGGTATCCACCTGGCAAAGTTGGTCGCCTGATGTTGGGCATAATGTCCCGACATCGCACCTGATATTGAGCTTGTTAATCCCCATAATCAAGGTTGCTCGGTCTGGAAGTATTCTTGGTCGCCTCCTAACTCATTTTGCTCGACCATAGGCGAACAACTTGCCAAAGAGACCTTGCTTCGTGCCGAAGAAATGTGAAGTGATGAAACAGACTGGTGACACGTATTGTCGTAGGCAAAGAGGTGGCAGAAGCATGTAGGTGTACCTCGTGCTTGTATTCTCTCTATATATATGTAATTAATACTTTCATTCAATTAAGAATTATCAAATTCGACAATTCTAACGATGTGCAACTTATAAGTCACGATATATTATCCAACGTCCTACCTGCTTACTCACCAAACTTCACATACGTGTTAGTCTTATGTTATTGTTTGATAACCTTGTTTATTTAGCCATATAATTCACCTGCTACAAAAGGTTGTCAACACATATATCCTAGGTTCAAACTCTACTAATAAAATTGTTTTATTAGTAAATATTTCAATTAAATTTGTGAATATTTAGTTAGTAATTATTTCAATTTTAGTTTCGTACGTTAATATGTAGGACTTTGTTTTCTATCCAAAAGAGTAAAAGTTGAAAGTTTAGCCTATGAATGAGATGTATGTTAGAAATTAAATAAATGAATCGATTTCACACTCTTCTACAAGTTCAAACTTTTGAATAAAATGGAATTCTTTTATCAAGCTCATATTTCATTAAATCTATATAAGTTAAAAAGAAAATTAATGGGCGATATTGAAGAGAACTAGTATATATTTACGAACGATGGCTTGGTTATTTTGGGGGAAGATTTGGGTTTTATTTGTTTTAAAATTTTGCACACATATACGGTTGTTTACTAATTACGGGGATCATCATATTAGAGTTAGTTAAGCATATCATATCAAGTTGGTTAATATATGCAGCCATGCATAAGTCGGTTATCACTACTCCAGGTTTTGGCTCTGCACAGCTGGCATAGTTATCATCCTAATCAACCAATAGGAAGCTAGATCATAGGGTTAGTTATAACAACCTCACTTGCTTGTAGAAGAAGAAAGGATATGATACCTTGTATATATACAAGTCTTGTAACTCTCTCACAATCAGAATGAAAATACAAAAATTCAACACATCACACACATACACATATATATAATATTTATGATATATTTCACATAAAAATCACTTTCATCTGCAATTTGTTCATATACAATATAAAATTGATATCATTATATATATTCAATAATATCATCGTAACAATTTATACTGTGATACTAATTTAAAAATGTAACAATATCAGTTTAAATATAATGGTATTAATAAATGCGTATAATGATTTTAATTTATAGTATGAAACTTTGCTGTAATATTTGTGCTCGTATTAATTTAAGTATGTGTACGAACCTATGTGATTAATATATTTGATTTATAATATATGCATGGTTATATACTTAATTTAGTTAACCAACATCAATCACAAATTACCGTCAATGTCCATTGTAATTAGGTGTACTCCTCGTCCAATTAACGAATTAAGTGGTTGAAGCCAAGAAGTTGCTAAACATTAAAGAAAATTGAAGTCAAAAGATTTGAAAGTTTTAAACTACCTATGATTCTTTTTTCTATAAAGCCCACCTGTTAATAGTTTCTTCACCAACATCAATCGGTCCTTATAAATTATTCTCATATGCAAAGATTTTTTTAAATAAAGACAGGAAAATCCGTCTAGCTAATCATAAGTTTGTAGGATACTATAATTAGGGAGAAACACAGACACACACACACATACATACATACATATATATATGGTTCTAGATGTGGTTTAACAGGTGTAGAACCAAAGTTTTAGCTTAGGAATATATGCTTATCTTGTAGGAAAAATTGGTTTTGAGGATTACTAAATACTCAAGTTAGATCAATCAATTATGTGGAGGTTAAAACAGTAATTTTAGAGAGATTACTGGTAATCGATATTTTTAACTCGTGAAGTAGTTGGCATGGTATTTTTCGATCTGAAAATGGAATTACGGTGGATGAGATATTAATATATACCTGAAGTGTAAATATCTTTACTGGTGTGGAGGAATTATATGTGGAAAAAATTAATTAAAATAGAAGATACTTTAATTTGTCCCACATAGGAAAACCAGTAAAGAATTTTATTGTACAAGTAGAAGCCTAAATATAATATTCAAATAAGGTTCAGGGTTCCTAACCCATGAACCACACGCGACATTGTTTGCTCGGCTTAGCCGAGCCTGTGTCTAGGGTTTTAGATCTTGGCAATTGGTCTTTGCCTCGCTCAAATTTTTTGGAGACAAAAAATTACTGGTCTGATGAGTCAGCCCAAATCGGTGGCAATTCGGTAAGCTCCTCATCTGCAATACAAAATGGTAATGGATCTAATCCAGATCCTTGGACTCTTTACCTATGCAATCTGGAACGGATCTAATCCAGATCTTTGGATGTTCCACGTCAGTAATCCAAAAATGATCTAATCCAAATACTCGAATATTCCACGTCACCGAACCTGATACAATCTAATCCATATAGGTCTCTAATCCTGGTCCTCATATCAGCCACATTAGCAATTGGGATCAATGCCACACCAGTTACCTAGAATGGTCCAAAAGAGTCTAAATTTGTCCACTATGTGCCTCCATTAGTTCCACATTTGACGTGGTCAGAACCGCCACGAAGTTCGTGAGAATATTCCTGAAATATATGGGTTGAAGCCCATCTGTGAAGCTCATTTGTATCTATAATTAGAGGACTCTATGTTCATTCATTCTCTTTCCATTCTGCATTCAACTTCTCTCTACATACAAGTTTTCCATCTCTCTGCATTTAGAAGTTCGGTTCATAAACTTTTTTTAATTCATAGTTCCACTATGCTTAGTGGTGCTATTAACACAGAGTAGATAAATTATTTTACCTATTAAGATGATATACATTTCATGTGAGCATTAGCCAGTACGTATTTTATATTTTGAAAAAAGGTTAATCCTTGACTCGGTATTATTTTATTCTTTATTTATATTGATATTTTTTTTTATCTTGTACTCAGTACACAGACTCCAACATTTGCAAGGCGAAGTATAACATACTGCAATATCTTCGTCTGATACTAGTAAATCTTTGGTTCCTCAAGATACTTCAAATCCTAATGGAGATAATTCTGTTGATACCACTAGTGTTTCAAAAACACAAACCACTCAAATTTGTGGGTCATCCACTTTTATTGGTACTACTCTTGTTGTCTCTGCTGGATCATCATTGAATATCTTCATTGACCCAGTGTCGTTAAGGCCAATCATAGTTAGAGCTGGCAAACAGGCCGGCCCGATCCATCGGGCCAAAATATATTCGCGGGTCGAATTGGTCGATTTTTTAATCGGACCTATAAAAATTGAGCCCAATTCAGTCCAAAAGTAGGGTATGCCGGGCCGAGCCAAATTACCAACTTATACATGTTAACGAGCCCATCGGGACAACACATATTTACAGGTCGGGCCATTTTTCAATCGTCCTGTAAAAATTGAGTCCAATTCAGCCCAAATATCGGGTAGATCGGGTAGGACCGAAATCGCCAGCTTTAGTCATGGTGCATGGAGAGAAACATAAAAATATTTGAGGTACTGACTTTAAGAGGTGGCAGAAGAAGATGCACTTCTACCTTACTACTTTGTCCCTAGCAAAATTATATGTTAAGGAATGCCCAGTGGTTTCACCAGATGAAATAAACTTTACTAAGAGGATTGTTTATGACTTGTGGTTCAATAGTGACTACTTATGTCGTAACTATATCCTCGATGGATTAGTTAATGACTTGTACGAGGTATTTTGTGAAATACCATTTGCCAAAGAGTTGTGGACTGCTCCGTAGATGAAGTACAAAACTGTAGACATCAAAACTATGAAGTTCATTGTGGCGTGTTTGTATGACTTCAAGATGGAGAACAATAAGTCTGTCATTGGCCAAGTAAAAAAACTACATGTTATTTGCCACAACATAGTTACGAAGGGTATGATTTTACAAAAATATTTTCTTGTAGCTACTGTGGTTAAAAAAATTGTCTTCCTCCTAGAAGGACTTTAAATCTTATCTTAAGAACAAGAGAAAGGAAATGAAACTGGAGGTGTTGGTAGTTCGTCTCAGGATTGAGGAGGACAATCATAAGAGAGATGGAAAAATCCTTTCTGGTCAGTCCTCTGTTGAGGCCAAAGCCAACTTGATGTAAAAAAGAGGTCCTTCAAAGAAAATGTAAATGCCAAATGACAAAAGGAGTGGGAAGAATGTTGTCCCTAAAGGGAAGAAGCAATTCACTGGGAACTGCAACAACTGTGGAAAGATCAATCACAGGGTTAATGAACGTCATACCCCTTAGAAAGAAGAAAAGGGGAAAGGAAAGAAAAATGTGAACCTAGATGGGGTCACGGACATAGATATGTCTTGCATGGTATCTGAGTTAACCTAGTGGATAATCCAAAGGCGTGGTATGTGGACACTGGAGCCACTTGCCACATTTGCTCTGAGAGGAATGTCTTCTTCAACATATTCTCCTGTAAATTATTGATGAAAAATCAAGTCTCATATGAAATGGCTGGTATCGGAGAAGTCATACTCAAGCTCACTTAAAAAAAATTCAAGGATGTGTTGTATTTTCCAGACATCAGAAAGAATTTGATCTCAAGCTCATTGTTATTTAGCCATCAATTTAAATTTTTATTCGAGTCTGATAAAGTTGATTGAACATGTTTATACACTTCCTTGATCGTGGTTATCTCGATAATGGTCTCATCAAAATATAAGTCATGGTTGTAAGCTGCAAAGGCACAAATTCATTCAATGAAAAGACATATATTTCTGTTAATATTGCTAAATGATCCTCTTTATGGCATTTCAGATTGGGCATGTTAATTTAAATTTCATAAAGCTTTTAGTAAATTTGGATTTACTTAATAGAGTGAATAATAATACATCCAAAAGATGTGCAATTTGTGTTGAGGATAAAATGATAAAATTACCATTTAAATATGTTGAAAGGAACACATCTCCTTTAGACTAAATTTACATGGATGTATGCGATTTAAAATTTGTGCAAACTAGAGGTGAGAAAAAGTATTTTATTACTTTTATTGATGATTGTAATAGATTCTCTTAGATTTACTGCAAAAAGCACAAATGAAGCTTTAGAAGCTTTCAAACTATCCAAAAATGAAGTAGAGAATAGTGGAGCACAAAAATTAAAGAAACTCGTAGTAATAGAGGTGGAGAGTATGCAGCTCTATTTAAAGTTAAGCACAAAAATTAAAGAAATTCGCAGTGATAGAGGTGAAGATTATGCAGCTTTATTTAAAGAATTGTGTGTTAAAACAGGCGCTATACATCAAACAATAACACCATACTCACCTCAATCAAATGATGTTGCAAAAAGAAAAAATTTCAACACTAAAAGAAATTATGAATGCTTTATTAATTAGCTCTGTTTTACCACAAATCTTATGGGAAAAAGCTATTCTGTCGACCAATCACATTCTAAATAAAATTCTACATAAAATTAAGGATCAAACCTCTTATAAAATGTGAAAAAAAGAAAAGTAAATCATCTTACAAATATCTCAAAGTGTGGGGGTGTTTTGCCTAGGTTGAAGTGTCTTATACTAAACAAGTTAGAATCAGTCCTGAAATAGTTGATTGTATCTTTATAGGGTATACACTTAACAGTAGTGCCTATCGATTCCTTATTCACAAATCAGAGATACCAGATATGACAGATGGTACCACAATTAAATCAAGGAATGTCATATTCTTCGAAGACATCTTTCGTTGCAAAAATAAAAAAGATGTAAGTTCAACTAAAAGAACTCACAAGGAAAGAGATGATAGTGTAGAGAAGAACTAAATGTCCAATTGAAGAAGAATAGAGAAGAACTAGTGGCTCAACTGGAATATGCAAGGACAATAGAAAGTGTGATGTACATTACTAACTGGATATTCGATTGAAAATGCTCTTTTAACTTGAAGGGTATAGCAATGCTAACTATATATTCTAGTATTCTACACAAAAGACTCATTTTCAACTAGTGGATATATATTCACTATTTGTAGAGCAAATACATCGTGGAAGTCTATAAACAAACGTGTATAGCCCGTTCCACTAAGGAATCTAAATTCATCGTTTTAGATCAAGCTGGTGAAGAGACCGAGTAGCTTCACAATTTTGTGGAAGATATTCCATGTTGGAATAAACCAGTATCATCTGTCATGGTACACTATGACTGTCAAGCTACTATTCGTAGAGCTTTGAACATTATGTATAGTGGAGAATCCAGACATATACATCTTAGATATAATCCCGCTATATATTTGATCTCAACTGATGTAATATCCAATGACTATGTGAAGTCAAAGGATAATATTGTGTATCCACTCACCAAGAGTATAAATCAAGATCAAATGAATAAGCTGATAAAATGAATGAGTCTGAAACCAACAAAGAAAACTGACACAGTGGTAACTAAATTGTGATGACTCGAGATCCTAAGAACTTAGTTCAATTAAAAAACTAAATTGTGAAAGTTGTGAAATAAAATACTTGAGAAATATGACTACTCCTGACAGTATAGAATCAAGTGTTGAGATCCGTAATATGTGGTATAGGTTAAGTTGTAAAACTCTTAATGATTCCAAAGAGATTTAGTATGACGGGATACTCAAAAGAAGATTACATATATAAATAAGAAATGATGAGTGCTTCGACCAAATATTTATGAACTTAAAGGGCATCCATGGTCAAAATGAACAAAAATGTGAGAATGAAACAAAATCTAAATTGAGTTGTGACTGCACTGTTGATTTGGTATACACTAAGCATGACTAGTTCAAGGCATTGTGTCAACTAAGCAGCCAGTGTACCCGATGGTTTACGGCTATGGAAAGTTTAAAGTCATAAACTACTTATCTGGAAGCAATGTGGTTTCAAATAATCTGAAATGTGTGTCGGTATTATTAATTTGTTATAGATATAATCTGAGATTGTTCGAAAAATTGGTTTTGAGGATTATTAAATACTCAAGTTAGATCAATTTATTAGTGGATAAAATAGTAATCTCAGAGAAACTACTTGTAATCAATGTGATCTACTACAGAGTAGATCTATGTGATATTTTTCGATCTCAAAACTGAATTTTGGTGAGTGAAAAATTAATACCTAAATTATAAGCATTGCTACTGATGTGGAGAAATTTTATGTGGAAAAACAAATTAAAATGAGTTATTGTAATTTGTCTCTCATAGAAAAATCAGTAAAGAATTGTATTGTATATAAGTAGATTTTTTAGTATGATATTCAAATAAGGTTCAGGGGATCCTATGCGTGCTCGCTCATTTGGCCGGATGAACCGAGCTCGAGTTCGTGCCCTGGGCGTTGGTGTTTGTTGGACCCGAAAAAAGACTTTGAGTCTTCTTATTTTTCAAAGGTCGGCTGATTTAAAGTCAGCTGAGTGCGCAGTGATTTTAGTGTGCAAAAACATTTTAAGTTAAAATCCTTTTAGTTAGTGCAGCAAGTAAGAGCAATTAAAGTAAATCAATTAAAACACAGGAATTATAGTGGTTCGGACCAAACTTGCCCTACATTCACTCTCCTCAATCCAACTTGGACTTGAGGGGCTATCCGCTCACTTACTTACTGACTTTCTGTCTTACAATTTGAGAGTATTTAACTATCTTTTAAAATCTGTTAGTGCAGTCTTGCTACTAACTTCTAGACTTCTACAAAGTCTTACAAAGGATTAATAAATATGATATATTTTGTGTTTACAGAGGAAACTTGTGTAGTGTTTCTCCTTGTTTAATCGCGTGTGTAATTGTTGAGATCTTCTCTGGTTTTCATATTTATATGTATTAAACACTAGCCGTTAGAGTTGAATAGGATTTGAATTCCCTATAAATATGTAATCAATCAATCAGAGTGATTGATTAATTCTTGATCTCCGGATTGGCTTCTTTCCTTCTTGGCTTGATCTTCAATCTCAGTTTGTCTCCTTAATTGTTTGCCTTCAAATCTGGATATCTCTTAGCCATTGCTGGATCTTGTCCCCTTGACATGATTGACTTTTGTTCAGATGGATCCTAGAATCAGCAGCCCTTGACGACCTCAGCTGATCTTGAAGCTTCGTTCTTGTCTGACTTCTCACGGCTCTTCAATTGATCTTCACACCTCAGCTAACTTCTGGACCTCAGCTGATATCCCAAGGTCAGCCATTTTTAACATCATTAAAATATAAGGGATTTTTTCCAACAACTTTGGATCTTGGCAATTGATTTTTGGATGAGCCTTTGACCCTTTTTAATTTTTTAGAGACTCAAAATTTGGGTTTAGTAGGTCAGCCCGATCCGAAATGCGGATCGTCTATGTCGGGATCCAGAAAAGCTCCACGTCTGCAATCCAAAATGGATCTATTCCAAAATTTTAGATGTTCCACGTCTGCAATCTGAAACAAATCTAATCCAAATCCTTGGATGTTCCAGGTTATCGATCCCGATAAGATCTATTCTTGATTTCGACTTTGCTAGGTCAGTGATCCGTATATATCTTTGATCCTGATCTGTAGATCAGTCATATCAGCGATTCGAATCGATGTCGCATCAATAATATGAAAGGATCCAGAAGAATCCAGATTCATGCACTCTGTGCCTTCATCGGTTCCGTGTTTGACGGGGTCAAACTGCCCACAAAATTTATGAAAATATTCCGCGAATATATGGGTTGAAGTCCATCTGTGAAGCCCATCCGTATCTATAAATAGGGACCTCTACATTCATTCAATTTTGCCTTCAACTTCTATCTGCATACGAGTTTTTCATCTCTTTACATTTTTTTGAAAAAAAGGAATTGATCATTTATAAATAAAAAAACATTACAGTACAAGATCAATTTTCTAAAATCTTGCTCAAACAAGAGAGACGTAAACAATTTTAGACCAATCGAGAGGATATGGAGAGTAGACAAATGAGGAAGACGCTAACAACTTCTAAAATATTGTGGCAAAAAAAAAAACACCACACACTAAGGTGATTTTCACTATCAATATCAATCAACATCTATCTCGATCTAGCATGCACTTCAACAAAATGTCCTAAAGGATTCAAAATTATCTAGCACACTACTAGATTTGAACCCCAAGCAAAACATCACAAGAGCCCACGAAAGGAAAAACAACACACAAAGTGTGGACAATCTCACAGCTAACGAAATAGAGGAGATGAAAACTAAAATCTAAAAAATAAAAAGAGGAAAACTACAACTTAAATCCAGAAAAAAAAAATTTTAAAAAGGACAAAAGAGATCTAACGGGCCATCCTACCAATCAGACGCCATAACCACGGCACCGTTGGAGAGGATCACAGATATAAATGGCGGTGGCCGAGACTGCCTAGGCAGTCTCCTAGGCGCTTGAAGGCCCTCGGCGGCCGACACAAAGGTCAATACCCCGAGAAAAATCCGCCAATACATTTGGCACTACCGAGGCCGTCTTAACACCGCCTAAATGGTCATTACTCTTCTCTTTTTAATTTTTATTTCAACTTAAAAGTTATAACTAAAATTAAAAAATAAAATTAATTTACTAAATTTCTAAAAAATTAAAGTTAAAATGAATTACTTCATAATTTATTCGTAGTATGTATTTTGCTCTTTTTGTGTTTCATTTAGAAGTTGAATAATGTCGTATTATGATAGTTTTTAACAATTTGTTGACTTGATAAATTTTGTGATGGTTATTAACTATATTTTAAATTTATAATTTATCTATAATGTATATTTTATTAATATATGTTTAGAAATTTTTTAATATTAATAAAAAAATAAAATAAAAAAACTTTGGCACCGCCTAGGCGATTGGCGGCACTCAACCGCGCGACGACCGCCAAGCTCCATTTGCACTCTTGGAGAGGATTGACCTGTTGATATATGGAAACAACAGTAAATGGTGATAAAAATGATGGTCAGAGAAATGAAACCATTAAGAGATGGGAGTGCCGGAGCATCTGAATGGAGAGGAAATCCAGCTATGCACATGAAGCTAAGAATACACTGCTTTTGAAGGGTGTTGCGAGCGGTGGTGGGCGATTGTTAAAGGGCGTACGTCGAAGGGATGTCTGATTGCAGTGGTGGATGGTGGGCTGTGGGCAGCAGAATTTGGGCAATGCGCGACGAAAATTTAGAGAACAGAATTAGGACTTCCTCAAGTCAACATGTGGACATATTTTAGTGATTGTTTGGTCTCTTTTTATTTATTTTTATCTCTCTACATTTAGAAGTTCAGTTCATAAATTTTCTTTAATTCGTAGTTCTCTGTGCTTAATGGTAAAATTAATTGTTTTACCTTTAAAGGCGGTACACAATTTATGTGAATACTAATTAGAACACATTTCTTTTTTTGCATAAAAAGGTCAATTTTTTACTCGTTTTAGTTTTATTTTTTATTTACATTGGAATGTTCTTTTTTTTTCATGTACTCATTACACGGACTCCAACACATCTTTAGATTATTAGTTTCGAAACTTCAGTGCTATTAATTTTTGTATTGTAATAGTCAAAATTGATTCCTGATTAATCGATTTTTAATCGAGTTAAAATAACTATGAAGAACTGATTGATATATATATATATATATATATATAGTACCCGAAATTAAACTAACGAGAAGTTCGATGTGAATTTAAGATGCGAATAGTAATGAGTGTCGTGTAAAGGGTAATCACTATGGGGTTAATGATTATCATTTTGTTTAACCTATTTTTATGATTCCGTTCATACATAATAAATAATACCAAACACTATTAATGAGAATGAATCCTCGTTAATTCTCATTCTCTACCCTAATTACCTCCAACCAAGCGGGCTCTGAAAGTATCTTATATCCTAAACTCAAAGCATTATTTATAATCTTTTTTTAAAATGAATTAATATCACAAAACCTGAACATTATTTATATGTGAAACTTTTCATATATAATTATTTTAATAATAATAATTAAGACTTTTTTTTACTGAAAACAACTTGTACCATTTATAAATAATATCATTTATTAAAAATAACTAAATTATATAATAAAACAATTTATATATGCTTTTCACTTCATGTATGAACCAATTTTATTTTATATTTGTCTTTTTAAATGAACTACAAGAGAATGGTTAGTATTTATTAGGAGTTAATGGTTAGTATTTATTAGGAGTATTGGTGGGAAAAAGAAAGTATTTTCTCTGTCTAGACTGCTTTCACATTTTTCTATTTTGGATGTTCAACTCTTTTTTTCTTTTAAAAAAAATAATTCACTCACAAAAATTAATAAAATATATTCTCTCCGTTCTGATATAAGTTGTTCGTTGCTTTTGGGCATACGAATTAAGGTAAAAGTGAAAAGTTATAAGTGATGTGATGGAAAAAGTGAAAAAGTATAAGTGATGTGATGGAGAAAAGTGGAAAAATAATAGAAATAGTGTAAAAAGTAATGAAAATAATAATAAAAAGTGAATAGTAGTTTCCAAAAAAGGTAAAAAAAATAAATGAGCAGCATATAGTGAGATGGACGAAAATGACAAAATGAGCAACTTATAGTGGGACGGAGAGAATATCTTTTTTTATTTTATTATTTAATTTTACACTGACATGCTTCTTTTTTCTTTAAAAATACGTCATTCACTAATACGAAGAAAGAGTTGGGACGGAATAAGTACTTTTATGGTATGTTTGTTTTGAGATTTAGATGTGCGTAGCAAGTCATGACTTTGAAATCCTGGATGTGAAAATATTGATAAATAGTAAAAGTATGTGTTTGTTTTGGGGTTTTGGTAGAATATATACTTTATGTCAAATTAGAGTGTGATAATGATTGATTTTATAGGTATTTTATGCGTGTTGTATTGTATTGTGTTGTAAAGAGTGATAATATGTATTTTTAGGTGTGGATTGAGTTTGAGATTTGAAAATCGAATCTTAAATCTCAAAACAAAAATACCCTTAGTGATACTAACAAAATGAAAATAATTAGGAACAACATCTAAAATAGAATGGATAGATGAATTAGAAATGGGGGGATGTATATAATATATACATATTATGTATAGACAAATAAACAGATAGGTATAGATATGGTGTTTAAATGAGAAGGGGGGTTATGTCTGGTCTGGCAACAGAAAAATGTGGGGAAGGGGAGTAAAGAGGGAGGATGGGTTTTGTTTCCTCTCCAACCCTACACTGCCTTTACAACTTTATACTTGTTGTCCCACCTCACATCATATCACACTTTTTGCAATTAAGACAATATAGCCTCCCAACCATTCCTCACCCACCTTAGTTATATTACTTCTCTCTTTCACTTGAATAATAAGTACTCTCACTCTCCCGCAAAAATTTACACACTTTTCTTATTTGGACGTCTCACATTACTAAAAAAGAAAGCATTGATTTACGTGTACACTCACAAACATTTACACATATTTACCCATATACCACAACTTTATATATAAAACTATTTTTTCTTAAAAAACGTGTCGTCCCGTAGGGTGCAAATTCCTACGGGACGGAGGGAGTATTGTATTATAAATTTTTAAGTGTATTTTTATATAGTATTAGATATATATTATTTTATTAAATAATATTAATATTTTTTAGTAAGATAACTAATAATGTAAATAATTTTTACAATAAATTTTAAACTTAGTTATATCGATATATTTTAAGAGAGAATGTGGGGTGTGAGTAAAATTTATATTAAATGAATTTTTCTACATGTGTATATTAATCTTTACTCATTCCTTTTTCTTATTAATTGGGATTTAAATTTAATGAGCTAATCACACATGTGTGTATTTCACAATTACTAAATTTTATAAACAAAAACCACATATGAATAAAACTTAT
The DNA here is from genome assembly GCA_026898435.1 of Prunella vulgaris. Classification (NCBI taxonomy): domain Eukaryota; kingdom Viridiplantae; phylum Streptophyta; class Magnoliopsida; order Lamiales; family Lamiaceae; genus Prunella; species Prunella vulgaris. Next base: position 89,608 of record JAPKLY010000354.1, on the reverse strand, counting down.
ATATTACAAAACTATGTTCATAGTGTCATGTAACTCAAATGTGTTTTTAAATAATATTAAAAAAATTATAACCAAATTCATTTGTTTGCTCAAATTATATGAATAATAAAAAAGGAAATTACGAGGGAGATTAAAATTTCGTTGTACTATAAAATAATTCATTGCTATATGATGAAGTTATTTGAAATTGATTCTTTTACAATTATTTGTAATTTGGAGTGCAAATTGGACTTACTGTACCCGTAATATTAATTATTTTATTAAAAAATATTAATCTTTTAATATTAGTTATTTTTATTAAAAAGTAATTATTATTTTCACTAATTTGGTTTTATATGGGGTCAATTATATATGACGTAAACTCAACTCACAAACTTTTATTTTAATTGTAGTTTATTACTATCTTCATTTTTAATACTTATGCACATTTTTTATTCTTCCCAAATTATGTTACACTCTCTAAAGATTAATATTAGCATTAAGATGTACATATTAGCATATTTACACAGTAAAATATTATTAATTAACATTAAGATGTACATATATACTCAATTTAACTTTTTTTTTACTTTTATGAATTAAATTTTATAAAATTCACCCTTCTACACTCTATTACTTACACATTTGTTTTTTTTAATTGTGTAGTGGTTTAAATTATGAGTAGGGAGAGAGCTAGAAATATCTGTGCACTTGGTGCACGATGCACTCATTCAAGAGTTAATGATATTTATATTGAAAAATATGAGTTGAATATATTAAAAAGTGTGAGTTGATTATATTAAAAAATTTACACTAAAAATCGAGAACAGTATAAATTTTTTAGTATAATCAAATTATAAAGAATTATTCGGTGCACCAAGTGTTATGATTGCTCTTATGTTTAATCATCTCTCTCTTATCTATATATATATAGAATTGAAGAGAGAGAAGAAATATGTTTGTTTGAGTAAATTGTAGTGCACTTGCTCTGTGGTGAAATGGTGAGACTCGCTCTCCAATAAAGAAAGTGAGTTAATTTTATAAAAAAAGAAATATTATCTTTTACTTTATACCAACAATTTCAATTTTAGTTAAATTTTTACATTTAAATTTATTTTCAACATACTATATGTCAAACTATTTATCATCTAAGATATTTAATTTAACATATATATTGCACATATCAAAATAAAATTAGATTCTAAATATATATTTTGTTACTATAAAAGTGATTATTTATTGACTTTAATTATACAACTGAAAATTAAATGTTTTTTCTTATATTATGTAAGTTACATAAAAAATAAATTAGTTTTATAAAATTTAGTGCATAATTTTAAAAATATATGATTGGTTAAATATTTTAATGCACTCATATACAATATAATATTTTCATATTAAAGAAAAATAACAATAGTAAAAAAGATTTAATTAAATTATATGATAAATTGATAAATAAATTTAATTTATATTTATTTTGATCGGTTTAAAAATATTTTATTCAAGAGAATAACATGTATACAATATACTCAACACTAATTAAATTTTATATTTTATTTTAAATAATTATTATAATTTATTAATTATATAATTTTATTATTTAAAGTTTATAATATTCAATCGCACGAGATACTAGTTTTATTAAAAAAAAAAAAAGACCACCTCTTTTTATATGGGCTTCCAAAATTCCATTAACGTGGCCCTCAATATATAACCACGACGTAGATTTTTCCCCCAAGTCACATAACAAGTTTCGGATGTATAAATATGTTTGAGGTTTTAGAAAAAGATGATTATTTAAAAAAAATTGGACTAATGAAATAAAGAATATTTTAAAATAAAAGAGATATTGTGATAATATTTTATTGCAAATACTTTGACATTACACAGTTGCACGATGTATTATGTATTTTTGGCAATTTGAGTATTAATGACTTACTCTTGTGGTATTAATAATTTGTTATTCGAGTGTTACTCAGTTGTTCTTCAGTTATTACTCAATTGTTCTTCAGGTATCACAAAGTTATTCTTGCAATATTACTTATTAATGTTTGGGGTATTGTTGAATATAATATGGGATATTACTCAGTTGTTTTTGGGGTTTAGTCAATTGTTTTTGAGGCAGTATAACTTATTAATGTTTGGGGTATTGTTGAATATAGTATTTGTATTGTTCAATTATTCATCGAGTATTACTCAGCTATTCTTCAAATATTAATAAATTGTTCTTTGTGTATTAATTTAGAGATGTTAAACATGCCAGGGGATGACTCATTTGACCCTAAAAATTTTTAGGATTAGATCCGAACATATAGTGGCCCATTTAAAATCGGGCATTTGGCCAGGATTGATTAGCCCACATTAGCCCACTTATTTTATTAATTTTTTTTTATTTAATTATATTAAATTGAAAAGGAATAATATAATTAATAAGCTAACAAACTTACTTAAATTTTAATAAATATATTAATTATTAACTTCTACCATTATTCATTATTAATTTAAGAATTGATTATTAAGTTAATAATTAATTATTGAGTCCTACTAAATCTCTAAACATACTCCATTATTTTAGAAACAAAAACAGGCATGGATAAAAAGAGTGAGTTATTCTTATATAAATATAAAATAAATTAATTTTTTTAAACTTTATTGACTTTAATTTTAATTTTTTAAGTTATTTAATTTTAAAATTAATTATTTAAGTTTGAATTGGTCAATCTCCAAAACAAATAAAAAAAATTTACACATAAAATAGTAACTGAAAAAGGGAAAGTAACAAAGAGGTCACACTTTTCCCTTAAATTGCAAAGAGGAGCAAGTGCAAAAATTATAAAAAAAAAAATGCACACTCAAAAGCGCACTCAGAATGAGTGTGTAAATATCATGAATGTAAATGGCGGTTGCCGAGACCGCCTAGGCGCTTGAAGGCCCTCGGCCGCCGACACCAAGGTCATATCGCCGAGAAAAATCCACCAACACATTTGGCACTGCCGAGACCGCCGAGGCCGTCTTGGCACCGCCTAGATGACCATTACTCTTCTTTTTCTAATTTTTATTTCAATTTAAAAGTTAGATCTAAAAAGATAAAAAACTAATTTACTAAATTACTAAAAAATGAAAGTTTAATTGAACTACTTCATAATTTATTCGTTCTATATCGTATTATGATAGTTTTTAACATTTTGTTGACTTTTTATATTTTGTGATAGTTATTAATTAGTTTTTAAATTTATAATTTATCTATAATGTATATTTTTATTACTATATGTTTAGAAAAAATTAATATTAATAAAAAATAAAATAGAAAAACATTGGCACCTCCAAGGCGGCGCCTAGGCACCGCTTAGGCAGTCTTGGCGCTTGAAGGCACTCGACCGCCCGCCGACCGCCAAACGCCATTTGCACCCTTGGTAAATATTCTAAAAAATGCCCCTCTTTGTAATAAAACTAAAAAAGTGTCCCTCTCTGTAACTACCACAATTGAAAAATAAAAAATCAATTAAACTCTAATAAAAAAAATTTGAAAAAAAAAACAGTTAAATATTTAAATAATCAAATTAAAACAAATTAAAAATAAAAAAGAATCTAAAAACATATTAAAACAAATCAATTAAATCTTTAAACAACTTATTAAATCTATACTTTAACAGACCCTCCCCCGCCCAGTAATCCTCCCAAAAACTAGTTTTCCCACCATCTTCCACCTTTTCCCCTAACCTTGAAAACAACCGGCTTCCTCTCCCTCCTGCATCATTCAAAATCTCTCCCAGCCATCCCTCTATATAACCATTCTATTCATAGACTTAATAAGTCATGACCTCAACTTCTCATTTCCACTATAAAATCTCCACACTCATTTTCTTGAAGAGTTTTTTTAAAACACTTCAAGTCTCTAATTCTCATTTCACCCTTGGAGTTTTGCTCTCACTCTCATCACCCCACCCCCTACCCTACAAGAAATTCTTTTATGTAATTTATAATTTCACTAAGTACAACTTTAGGTGCACGGTAAATGGATAATAAATACACAAGAAGAGATAAGAGTACGAAGTTAATCAGTATGAGTCTTCTACCATTGGAGATTTTCAAGCCTTCTCATTTTCTCAATCTATTTTTTATCTTCCTTACTACATAATACCAATCAAAAATCTGTTTATTTGCACTCTTACCTTCCCTCCAAGATACATAAAAGGTAAGTAACCTACACGACATCCAAGATATCTCGCAAAATCACTCACCCTTTCCTCATTCACATTTACACCATATAAAACACATTTATCTCAATTCACCTCAAAACCTGACACTAACTACAAATTTAGCAAGAAAGATTTCAAGAATCTTACATTTAAATCCTAAAGTCTTACCAATAAAAATAGTATCATCCTCAAATTGTAGGTGTGAGACATAAATTTTATCTCTTCCTACCTCCATTGGTTCAAAAAGCTATGTTCGATTGCTTTATTCATCATTAAACTCAACCCTTCTACAACAATGTGAAAGAGGAAATATGATAAAGGGTCTTATTGTCTCAACTAGTGTAATATTTTAATTATTTCTAGTGTAATATTTCACTTAAAGCTAACGTAGTTTTTCAATTGACGCTTGTGTAAGTTTTTTTTTATAATTATCATAACTTTTCAGTTAAAACTAATATAACGTTTCAATTATATTTAGTGTAACTTTTCATGTTAAATTAGTGAAAATTTCAGTTAAATCTTATATAACGTTTCAATTATTTCTGATGTAACTTTTTAATATTACACATTGTACTTTTCCTTATATTTCATTATAACTGATATTCCTTATACCTTATGCTTGATAAAAATTATTTTCCTATCAAAAAAATTATACTAATTAAAAATAAATACATATTCAATGCACAGAATAAGGGGGCGCTTGGTATGGAAATCCTTCAATGGTAATGGGAATTGAGATATAATTGTAGTAATTATAGTAGCTAATGAGATCAAATGAGGTGCATAACATTGTTTTTCCTCCTAAATAAGGTAATCAACACCCCCATTTGATTACCCCATCTTCACCTCGTAATCATCCTCCTCAATCAATCCCCCATACCACAACCAATATATTTCTTTTTTGTCCACTTTTTCCAAAATTGGAGCACAATACTATTGATATAACCACCATAAATACAAACATACATTCAACATATGTAGGATAAAAAAGGAAAATGAAATTTCATTCCCATTACCATTGAAGAATTTGAAACAAGCGCCCCCTAAGTTTTTTTTTTTTTTTCAAAGATTCTTCAAAAATGGGATTATTACAATATTCTTCTTTTTGGGGGAGTGGGGGGTGGCTTTACATAAACTTTATCATCAACTTTCCCGCAAGATATGGCCGGCAAGCGACTTCTTACCTACTTTAACTTTTTATGTTCAATTCTAAGTCTCTCTTTCAAACATCACCATTCACATTTCATGCACGTTTATAGTCAATAAAATATTATACACTTTCCGAATGGAAAGACTATAATTTCATAGACAAATATTGAATGTTGAAACCCTGTCACTCGGGTTGCAAACGAATTGAATCGAATATCATAATTTTGTATTTGTATTTGAATAATATTCGAATCGAATCGAATATTTGTAAACGAATTCGAATCGAATTCGAATCATAAAATTTCGAATACGAATATTATAATTCGAATACGAATACTTAATCGAACCAAAAATATTTGATTCATTTACAACCCTCGGGTAAGAGTTTGAAGCACAGATGCATATGATATCTAGATTATTATCTAGCTAATGAGCTTACATTCTTAAAATAATAGTAATTATAGTAACCATAAATTTCTAATGGTCTATAATCTTAAAATAATAATAATAATAATAATAATAATAATAATAATAATAATAATAATAATAATAATAATAATAATAATAGCAATAATTATACTAACTATTAAGTCTATTATCATTATAATATTTATAAAAAAATATTTAATTGAATATCGAATCGAATATCATTATTTTGTATTCGTATTTGAATAATAATCAAATCGAATCGAATATTTGTAATCGAATTCGAATCATAAAATTTCGAATACGAATATCAAAATTCGAATATGAATACCGAATCGAATCAAAATTATTTGATTCGTTTGCAACCCTAGCAAGAAGAAAAAAAAATTCGAAAATTAGTATTCCCTCGTCTATAAAATTATTTTTCACTTTTATTTTTTTGTTTGTTTATATAACTTTTTTCCCCTTTTTTATTTGGAAATAATATACACTCACAAATAAAAATTTGGATTCCATAATACCTCAATTTTTTCTTACTTTGTCTATCATTTCAATATAATACTAATTTTCATTTCTTGTCACTTCTTTAAAGAGAAATAATTTTGTGGATGAAGAGTAGTTTTTAAAAATTAAGAAAAATTGAAAATCTATATTTTTTTGAATTTTTGAGTATGACAAGTTTAAACTCTATGATACAAGAGAACATGAGAGTAGAATAGATATTGGGTGGAGTGAAAAATATATATAATAATAATTAATTGATAATTTTTAATAGATTATTTGTAGAAACGTATTATAATTTTTAAATATTATTTTTTAAATCTAAACTAAAATAAATTTTAGATTTTAAAATCTAAATTTGAATTTTCAAAATCCAAAAAGAATACTATCTAAGACTATATTGATGTTTCATAGAAAATATTGAATGGTCACGAGAAATATATTTTTTAAAATAAAACTAAAATAAACTCTAAATATATGAATTAGTGACGTACTCCTCCTCTCTTGTAATCACTTTTTATTTTTATTGATGCAATGAAAAGCCTACAAATTCGAATTAATATGAAGAAGTCTTTTAACCGTAATTAAATATAGTAAAAATAATAATATTTTTCATTTGAAATAATTAATACTAATATATTAATATTTATTAATAAGATATTGATATTTGTTATATATATATATATATATTAAATTACCATGTGCACTCGATATACTAAAATTTTCTATGTGTATTTACTATATTTATAAATTAATACCCCATATCATGTGTATTGAAAATTGATTTCTGTAATTGTTTGAGTACTCCTTGTACTCTGCGAATGAAATTATTTCTTGATTGATAAAAAAAATACATAATTTACATAAAATCACGTATTATGTGGTATCAATTTATAAATAAAATAATATTATTGAATGAATATCATAGTATTACAAATTTCACTAGAAATTTACTTAAATAAATTTGCTAATGATTGTAGCTTATATATGTCATAGTAATACTTAAGAACAAAAATGTAGCAAAGTCATCCAATTGTGTAATTTGTGAATTTCAACTCATCCAAGTGTATTTTCAAGTAAAGTAGATTAATTTTATGTGAAATTAGTGATTCATGACATCAACTTAGATGAGCGATTTAAATTAATTTATGTCGAAAATTTAGGATTGCTTAATGTTTGGGAATACAATATTTTGGTTACGACTCCCCAAGTAATTCGACCAAAACTCAATAATTTTTATTTAAATTGGACTATATATAGGATTAGTCTTGTATGCACCAGTTACAAGGTGCAACTCAAGTTCATTTTTAAAAAGTTAAACAGTTTATATATTACTAAAAAGTTAAACTATAAAAGATACATTTTTCAGTAATAAATTGTTTAACTTTTCAGTTATAAACTATTTAACATTTTAAAAATAAATTAGAGTTGCGCCGAGTAATTGGTGCACTGGAAACTTACTCATATATATATAGTTGATTTCAAAATTAAATAAGCATTTAATCATTCAAGAGATTGCAAACAACTCTTAGATGGTGACTTTCCTAATGTCCCTTTAAATAAATAAAAACTTTAGGCAGATGTGTAAAGACAAGCAAGAAAAGTTTAAAGAATTAGTTGAGGTTAAAGGGCTCTTTTAACCTAATTCGTTTAATATAAATAGCTTTTGTCCACACATCAAATCACACATGCATTTTCTCTTATTTAAGATTTTTTTTAAAATATTTTTCAGATATTCAAAGTAGGCCCCACAGATTAAAATAACCTTTGCACAAATGAGAGTACGTAACCAGAGGAATATTAAATCATTCAAAACTTTTTCACAGACACTCAAAAAAGAAGAGGCTGACATCTGAGCAAATTAACTTTTCTGCAAAGGAAGGATAAGGGTCGTAAGAAGGTGACAAACAAAGAATAACTTTTCCCTTTACATAATTCATTAAATATTTAATTTATATATACATGTATTTAAAGTGGTAAAACTAATTTTACCATGTATTTAAAGTGGTAAAACTAATTTATATTTTCTACATTTGTATTATTATATTTAGATGTTTCACATTAATTATACACTATTAAAAGCAAAATATTTAATTTATATATACATTAATATATATATGCACATATTTATTCATATGTTATTTATTTTTCAAAAAATATATTTTTAAAGGATGTGTCACCCTTAAAATGCAAATTTGTATAAGGTGGAAGGAATATAGTATTTTCACTATATGACATCATTTAAGATAAAGTTGTAGTGCCGATAAATTTTTGTTTAAACAAATGAGTATTATTTGCATATTGGTTATAAATTAGTTCACAATATTTGTATTGATGTAATCCCTTTGTCCCTTTTCAAATTTCCCATTTTTTTATTATTTTATTTAAGAAAATTTATTTATTTATTATTATATGGTGAGCCACATATTAATTTTGTATAAAATAATGAAAAATTGTGAAAAAATAATGGAAGTTTGTGAAAAAGTAAAGAGTGGTTGTTTAAAAGTGTATTTATTTATTAAAATATGTAGTTTTGTTTTTTACTTTTTATGAAATAAGAAACTTATTGTGGGACTTAAAAAAAAAGTGAGAAATTTATAGTGGGGCGGAAGGAGTATAATTTTTCATGCACAAAAGTATTTTTTTCTGCTATGAAGTATATTATAACTGTAAAAATCTGATGAGGAATTTTCTTTTTTTGAAAAATTTCAACAAAAAAGTACGCGATGTATTATGTGACGAAGTGATCAATAAATCCCTAAAGTGATATTATTATGAGTAAAGTTCACTTTTCTTCTCCAGGTAATGTTTTTCAATTAAAGTTAGGTTTTCAAATAATGCAACTATCTTCTTTTTATGCTCCCCCGTTATAATACAATGTAGATAAAAGTTTTATGCAAATAATTTTATTGTTTAATTGATATGTATTTATATATATATATATATATATATATATATTACAATTGTATTAATTTGTTTCGTATCAAACTATATACTCTCTCTATATAAAACTTAGGGAAAAGTACAAAATGATTCAACAAATTGACAAAAATTACATATTAATCCCGTGCAAAAAAAAAAAGCACTACTGTACAAATTTTTTTAACCAATTTGTAAATATAGTGATTTTTTTGAACCAATATGTAAGTGGCCCTAAAACTTATTCTAATAAATTTTGGCATGATATCTCATGCAAATTAATATTTTATTACAAAAATATAGATAACGTGTAAGAATAATGAGATATTGTGAGTCCCAAATTTTTGTTTGAAAGTAGTTTATATTCAAAATGAAAAAAGAGAATAGTTGATGAGTAAAAAAAAATTGCAAATAAACTTAATGGATAGCGAGTAATAATTTATGTCAGTATTAGTTATTTTATTTAAAATAATGACTTATCATACCATAACATAATGGTTGCAATATAATCTATTACTGATATAAAAGTGTCTAAGACTTGTTAATCTTTTTTTGGATGTAATTGGATATTCTATTTTTTTACCGACCTTTCTGTCCTTTGTCCCTACCGTCCCTCTCGCCATTTTTCCAGTTCAACAAACAATCAACTAAGATTCGTGGTACCTCAGTATGCACAAATTACTCATCCTCTTCAAAACAGCACAACTCACTTCCTTTTGTGTCCTTTTGTATGCAACCGTCTCAAACCTACATTCCAATAATTAGAGAGAAATAGAGATTAATAAAACCAAATCAAAAGGAAACTAACTAGCAGAATAAACAAAAGCACACAAATAAAATGAGCTGCCTCTCATTCAACGCTATTTTTATTATCCTATGTCGGACTTATTAGTCATACACAAACTCCTTTTAACGAAATGGCCAAGGATAACGGTCCTCCTTGCCATTGTACTTCACTCGTTGTGGTTCACGGTCCAGGAGGTTCTCATCATTAGTGTATCATTCTCCCATCTTCCTCTTCCATATGCTCTTGAACGAACATCCATCTTCCTATTTCCTTCTCATCTCTCTCCAACTACCTTTTCTTTGATCAAATAAACCCAAGCAAATCTTCAATTCATTCCATTGGTCAAAAATGTCATCAAGCAAAACAAAATCAATATCAATATCATAATCAAATAAAATGCAAGTAGGAGAGTTTAAAGAGTTAGAAATTCTCATTTCACTCTTCAACTCTACTTCCACTTCTTCTTGATTTTCTTGCTCTTTTTCAATTTCTGCAATGTCCTCTTGATAAGGATAGGGAGAACATTGGTGACCAGACAATGGATAATATGGTTCAGAAGGTGGATATGACGAGTATGACTGGTAATTTAATGGAGATAGATAAAATGAATCTGAGCGTGGAGGATGGTAATTCAGAGATGGAGGATAATAATCTTGAGTAGGTGAAAAGTATGGATCAAGAGATGGTGGGTAGTAGTATGGATTAGGAGGTTGGTGGTAATCGGGCTGATATGGATGATAATAAGGTGGCAATTGCTAGTATAGAGGTCAGTTGTCGCCTCCTTGCCCCTCGTACTCCATGAACTTGTCCATCAGGGCTGCTCCTGAGACAAAAGGAAGTATCAAATTGATCAAACAATTAAACAAACAAACACTCGTTACCTCCCCGACAACGGCGCCATTGACTTGAACTAATATTTTGCAAATAAACAAAATTCAAACCCTCAAGAGGAAGGGATCGTATAGTATAAGCAAGTATAGGGACAAGTAGTATCGAACCCACGAGAGATAAACTAGAAATGAATTGTTTGTTTATTGTTTGAGATTAAAGAAAAATATAAAAATCCTAACTAGGAATTGAAATTGCAAAGGGGTTCCCTAAATTCTAACAATCGTGCAACAAAATAGATGAATAATTAAATAAACACAACCTAAAACTATGCAAGTGCAAGGGTGAGAAAGTGTACTCCGAATATGATTCACTAGGCATCCTCCTATTCGTAGGTAGTTCAACAAACATACTATGTATTTTAATTCACTTATATAGAGTCTCAACTACTATATGCAATTATTTTCTAGGCAAAATAACTACGTTGTTGTCTATCATCTCCCCATCATGTTGAGTCCTCAAGAAAAATTAAATCTCCTAGGGTGGTGAATTAATTATTCCGTTTCAACATGGGTACTAAGTCTAATTAATTCGTCTCTCACTATCATAGACAACAGTGTTCAAGGCCGGTTAATCTAAACACCTAGACTCTTGGTCGGACATCTAAGCACTGATTTGATTCAAAATCCACATACTCACCCATATTTTTCTTGTGATGTTCAATCCACTCAATAGTCGTAGGCATGGATTAAATACGCACAATCAAGTTTAAAGAATATTGCATGCAATTTTTACTCAACAAAATGCAACCATAAAATATAAAAACGGAATCAAAATTCACAACACATCTATTTTTCTACCACAAATAGAATTTCTTCTATTTTCACATATTCAAAATATCAAGAAACTAATACATAACTATGACAGAAATCATAACATAAATTAAATAAAGAAGAATCTCAAACCCTAACCAATAAATCATGAAAATAGAAGAACCAAAAATTAGGTCCTAAATCTACTGTTATTGAACGAAAGAGGGAAAAAAAAAAAAACCATAATCTAAAATAATAATCTAAAACCTAAACTAAACCTACTCTTTTTTCTCTGAATACGGCTGCCCCCTTTTTATAATTAGTCAAATGGGCCAAAAATGTTAAAAATGGATGTGGGCTTAACATTCAAAATAAAAGCTGGGCTCAATGCTAATTCCAAGGCCCATGTTATTGACACAGTCATTTTGGGAAATACACTACTATTAATATGTTCAATATTTTTCTTTCGAAATTTTTTAAAATTTTCGGCAAAAATTTTCGAACAAATTTTTATTTTTACACTAGGTTCGAAAAAAATTACAGAAAAAATTAAAAATTTTCAAAAAAAATTGGTGTATTTCCCAAAAAGATAGTGTATTTACCGAGAAGGCTAGTGCAAATAACCTGGGCCAAATTCCAATTAGCAGAGTACAGGGGCGGTTACGGATTGTGAGTGGCTGAGTGCGGAAGGGGATCAACGGACGGAAGTTAGTGTATTCCGGCGGTAATCGGCGTCGATTCAGGTGCGGTGGATTTGGCAGTGGCGCGTCGGCTTTCAGAGGATTGGAGCGACGGCGATTTCAGACAGAGGTCCGGCGAAACAGAGGTAGGCGACGGCTCTTCGATAAATATATCGCCAGTTTTTTATTAGCAAAATTAATTCAAAATATTTGCATTTCTTCTGTTGAAGGGCCTAGGGTTTTAGCAGATTGAATCATCGCTTCTTTCCTGATCAGATACGCGAGCTGCTTTGCAAGGAATGAGACCAGCAATGCTTTCCTGTGGCGAATGATGGTTTAGCCCAAGCTTGAATAGAACATCAGGACTGCTTATCATTTGGTTTTAAAAGTATATGACTAATTTCAAAAAGTGTGAAACAGATGGACCGAATTAAAAAATGTGACAACTTATGGGGCATATAAAAATATAAACCCCACTTTTTCTAAAACACGTGCCCATACAAATGGGAATAAATTTGAGGGACGGAGGAATATTAGTTATCCATATGTTTTTAGAGTAATAATTAACTATCCAAATTTATTTCACTATCTATGATGACATTTTCCACCGAATTATTAGATTTAAGTATATATGATGACATTTTCCACCCAAATGCATAGTATGCACTTTGAATTTAGACCCAATTTTAATTTTAATTTTAATTTTGACTTGTCCAATTTTGAGAGTGTGTTGGTCAAAATTGATTTTAAAATTGAGGCTCAATTAAAGGTACATGAGATGCACCCAAGTGCACCCAAGAAACACTCATCAATCTAAAATAGAATGTTGAGGAGGATTTATACTAAATATTTAACTTAATTACATAATTATATGTTGTGCATACACGCCACGCTAAGTAAATATTCATTTATGCTTCAAAATATATTATCAATCTCACAATAATATGGACTAGAAAATATTTTGTAACCGATTTTTAATATGCGAAGCTCTCATGCAAAATTAATTCATGGTACATTAACTTAATTATTATAATTGTTTACACACAAAAAAAAAAATTGCACAAATGACTCCCTCGAGAATATGTGCTCATGAATTTTGTCTTTTTTTAACATAAATAATGCTATAAAAATTTTCTGTTAAAACTAATTGCTTGTATTTGTGAGACTAAATCTGTTGAGCACAAATTCTCATGAGATCATATGTGCAATTTATTTTAATGTGTGAGATTAAATATGCTTAAAAAAACGTGGCACCAGATCTGTTGAGTACAAATCATCATAAGACCAAAAGTGCAATTTATCCAAAATTTACACCAATATCGATTTTTACTATAAATTTTTTTGTGTGATCAACCCACAATTTTTTTTTGTGTGGTCAGTCTATACTTTTTAATGCAAATAACTAAAAGTTGACTGAGTAAACTGTGCATCATGTATATACATATAAAATTTACTTATTTATTACTCCCTCTGTCCCAGGGATATTTGCACCCCTGGGATGGCACACGGTTTAATAAAAATATATTTTTTAAAGTAGTGGTATATTGATAAATGTGTGAAAAGTTTTGTGAGTGTGCACGCAAATCGATGTTTTTCTTTTAAGTAGTGCAAATTGATTTGAGACATTCCAAAATAGTAAGTGTGCAAATTGGTTAGGGACGAAGGGAGTATAATATAACATAGCACTTTTGAATTAATATATTTTAATACAATAATATATATATATACTAATAAATTTAAGATGAAATCGATTTCTATTATGCTTGACCTATGTCTGGACTGTGTCATGTACTTACACATAGTCAGTTAATCATGAAATTAAATAAAGAAAAAAAATTAAATAAATGAAAGTATAGGAGATCAAACTTAAATATTAAGATATCAGTGGAAAATAATTTATTTACATAAACCATTAATATGCCTTTATTTATATAATGGCAAGTAGATGACATATCACAACATACCATCTTTTTTTTGTGGATATGCTGGCTTTTACACCACCATGCTTACCTGTTCCAATCATGGAACTTTGTGTAACAATAATTTATATCATCAAGTATCTTTCTCTCACAATCTTTTCCCAAATATTATATAAATTATATATTCAATTTTTAAATATATATGTTTTGATTTTTAAGGACTTTGAAAATATTAATTTTATAAATTTATGGAGGATTAGAAGTTTAGGAATTTTAAAATATATGGTAGTTTCAAAATTTTGAATGAAGTAATTTAAATTAGAGCATGTATTGTGTGAAAATAATTCATGATAAACTTATTATGAAATTGTCTTAAGGTATCAAATATCTGGTCAAATGTATTAAAATATTCATCAGCTGTATCAAAAGTTGAAGTTAATATGTAAATTTTATTGGCCTCAACTTTTGATACACATGATGAAATTTTTGATATACATGGTTAAATGTTTGATACTTTAAATCTTGTTCACGATAAGCTTACCATGAACCATTTTCATACAATATGTTGCCTTTAAATTAACGTCAAATTATTATTTATTAGTAAATGGTGTTGGTGGAAAGAAAATTAGAATAATAGTTATATTAGTATCAACTAATAAATTTTATTGATTATATATTGAGTGTAGTATTAGGTTTTTAAAATAATCAGATTTCAAAATCCCAAACTAGAACAAATTTTGAATTTCAAAATATAAATTCAGAATTGTGGAAACTCTAAAGAAAAATACCTTTAGAAATAAAAGTTAAGCCTAATTATTAGTTTTGATGTTAAAAAATCCACTAGAAAAATATGCTAATATTAGTACAGGTCCACGCTCCTTTAAGATGGAGATAATCGATTCTAAATCAATTTTATCTGTTTAAGCTGGAGCAAAAAAATATTATGGAATTCTAATATATTAATAAATATTAATAAAAAAATAATACCGTTAAAAATACACATAATATGCAAATAAATTTCATTTATAATATATTTTTTCCTTTTAGAATAGCTTGTGATCGATTTTTTTTATTGGTAAAATGAATTCATATTAAAATTTTATAAATTAAATGTACAAAATTCATATTTTCTCGAATCGAAGTTTAAGTATGTTGAATGCTTTAATATGATTAAATAATAAAATATTATTTCAAGCTTCATTAGCCTATATATTACATATATCATCATAATAGTGAATTTTATCTAAAGTAAGTGTCATATTATCAACTTAAATTATATAAAATAATAAAAGTTAATTGAAAAATTATATTTAATATAAACTAGTAGGATTCGTGAGGCTGGTTCGAGTATCCATTAATTGGATTCGCCACGTGAAGAATTGAATGCGCATTTGCAAAAATCACACCCTATTTAGGGAGTGAGTGCGAATCGTATACTGCATTATGATAGTTTTAGAAGAATATATGCACCCTAGATTATGTAATGTTGAATTATTAGCAAGGGTGCTTTGCATATTGGTTAAAAAAAATCACTATATTTACAAATTGGTTTATAAAAATTTGCACGGAAGTTTTTTTTTTTTTTTTTTGCACATAAACCAATTTGTAATTTGTGTGAATTTGTTGAACCATTTTGTACTTTTTTCTATTAACAAATTTTATAATTATATTAATCATAAAAAATAGTAAGTCTTGTACAGCTGGTGCACTGTACACTCACTCAATAATTGAGATTGTTTACACTGAAAAGTTAAATCGGATTATATTGAAAACTGTAGGTTGATTACACTGAAAAGATTACATTGAAAATTAATAATAGTGTAAGCTTTTCAGTGTAATCAAACTTAAGGAGGTGTTTGATTAACTACTTTTGAAGATGAGTAATGACAATCCAAGTTATAGTGTGTATTTAGAATGACTCTACTAAGACTTTGATTCCCAAAAACTAAAGAATCTACCATAGTTCAACTATTTGAGAATTATGACTTTCATTCCGTACTGTTTCCAAACCTATACTCTTCACATTCCTTACAATTATACCAAACGCGCGCCCCTTAATTTTTCAGTATAAACAATCTCAACTGTTGAGTGAGTGTACTCTACACCAGTTTCAAATGTCTTTGCATAAAAAAATATCATAGACTCTCCTATAAAATGTATTAGTAGTATGAAATTTATACAATTGCATAACATTCTGTAACATTTATTTAGAGATATTATTACACTAATAAATTAATAATGAAGTATATAAAATAATAGAGGTATTAGTTTATAAGATCAATAATATTACTAAATAAATACCATGATATCAATTTTCTACTATAAACAAGTTTTATAGAGACTAACTCAAATATCTATTGTGCATGAATTTTTCTAAAAATATTATAATACAATATAGGATATTTACAAGGTGCGGGTAAAATATCATCATTTACTATAGGATAATTGTTGGTGGAATAGTATTATTAGATGTACACTTGGAACGGAGGGAGGTTGGTTCTGAGAAAGGTTGGAAAGGGTGACCAGTGAAGAGAATGAAATGAAATTCTGGGTTGATCGATGGGCTGGTGAAGAGCCTTTGAAATCAAAATTTCTGA
Organism: Prunella vulgaris; assembly: GCA_026898435.1. Taxonomy (NCBI): domain Eukaryota; kingdom Viridiplantae; phylum Streptophyta; class Magnoliopsida; order Lamiales; family Lamiaceae; genus Prunella; species Prunella vulgaris. The sequence continues at coordinate 72,812 of JAPKLY010000354.1, read as the reverse complement.
GACTCTTTCATCTTAGTTTGGATAGAGAAAGTTTTATTGAAGTGATAGGGTCTTGGGATGAGGTAGGATGGAGTTGGAGTTGGAATTGGAATTGGAGATGGAGGAAAAATCTTTCTAATCGTAACATTGATATGTTTAATATTTTTATTTCTTGAATTAACAGGTTCCCAGTGAAAATTGGAGTTAGAGACTCATGGAGATGGACTGGAAATTCAAGCGGAATATACACTACGAAGGATGCTTACACAATTTTACACAACCTTCGTGAAGACATACCTTTTGAAGCTGATAAAGAAAGAGGTTTCAAACTTATTTGGAAAAATTTTGCGCCACAAAAAGTGATTGCTAATGCTTGGAGATTGCTATGAGATCGATTGCCAACGAAGATGAATCTGCATAGAAGAAACATTCTAAACCATATGGAAGACCTAAAATATGTGGCATGCGGTTTGAATGATGAGACCGGACAACACTACTTCTTTGAATGCCACATTACTCATAATGTATGGACTGAGTGTTTCAAATGACTTATTGTTTCTAGTGTTATGAACAACTGCCTTTTTTTAAATTTGATTTCCCATAGCCGTTTACTAAAAGAAAAAATGGGAAAACAATTTTGGCATGGGGTGGTTTGGATACTATGGAAAGGAATGAACAATCATGTTTTCAATAATATGGATTTGCTTATGGATAAATTAGTTGAGGAGGTGAAAGCTAGATTGTGAAGTTGGATTAGTGTCAAAATTATAGGCTGGAAGAACTTTTCTTTTAACGAGTGACTTGTAAATCTAAGAACGGTGTTAGGCTGCTGATTTTGTAAATAGACTTTGTTGTACTTGGGTATCACTTATATCCTTTGGTAGAAATAAAATCTTTACTTATTAAAAAAACAAAAAAAAAACTATAAGATAATTGCAATTGCAGGGTGTGGGTACAATTAATGTGGTGAGTTTTGAGAATTATTTTTTCATGATATGCAAATTGGATATCCAGAGAATCCAATAAGGGAAAGGGTGCTGAAAAGACATTTTTTTTTATTTAAAAAATATAAATAAGGTTTTTCTGGCAAATTTTAAGACTCTAAAATATTATACCCTAATTCAAAATTTAAGTATATATATTAACGCGGAAATAATTATACTTTCATATAAATTCTTATCACTGCTACGTATATCAGTGAAATAATGTTCATGTGATGTGCTTTCTAAAAATATTCACTTTATTAATAAACGGATTTCACAATATCCCAACATATCCTCCGACATATTGCATTAAACCACGTGCAAAGAAATGTGCACATTTTTACTGGACGGGAGAGTATACTATTACTCTTATAAAATTATGCTTAATTTTATAACAGTGATAATATATATGTTTAACAATGATAATAAATATACATAATAATAATAGTGAGTATCCATAACAATAATATTTGACGAAACTAAATTCAGGAGAATTCAGATTTTCATATAAATTTATATGCCACCATGATTTTTTTTTTTTTTTGATATTATAAGTTGTAGAATATAAATTAATAATGTATCATTTGTACATCACATCCCAATTGTTTTTAAAATTGTATCTCTATATTCATATTTTATCCTTCCGTATAACTACAATATAATTAAGTTTGATAAAATGGAAAATAAAGTAGAATATGATGCAAAATAAAATAAGTTGGACTCAACTTTAGCGTTATCAAGTAATTAGAATATGATGCAATATTTTAGACATTAGAATATTCATGTTTCATTTAAGATGCATTAAAAGTTGATAGAATATACCTTTCAAAAAAATAAAATTGATAGAATATATTCATGTGGTAAAATGACAAATATGTACATGTTGTTTTCTGTTCAAATTATTTCAATTTTCACCTACACACCAACGTGGGTTGTATAGTGTATTGCTTCTTTATTACCGGCTTGTTTTTATTGGGATCCGAATATTTCTCGATAAAATTCGAGCCATACTTGCGAGACAGTTACGTTGCACAATAGACAAAAACATGTATAAATCAAGTTCATCGAAATCAAATTTATTAATTATCACTGTGATGTATGTACGTTATTATTATTATATACATTCATTATCACTGTTATGTATATGCACTATCACTGTTAAAAAATTCAGTATATTTTTATAACAGTGATAGTGATTACACATAATAGTGATACAAGTTTATGTGAACTCAAGTTCATAAGAGATCTATTCCGCACAATAATACACCTTAACTTTAAGTTAATTTTGTTTTTTATTTAATTTTTAAGAAACATACAATACACGTCGCACTATATGTTTTTCGGCAATTGAATCATTAGTGAGTAGTTTTTTTGGATATTATTTATACTTATTTTTGAATATTACAAATTTGTTCTTGAACTATTCAAATTTATTTTTAAGATTAGTTAATTGAAGTATTAATGAAGTTGTTTACTATTATTAGTTTGGACCCGAATATTTTCACCCCCATTATTGAATATTTTACCCCACTTGCTTTCTTATATCTAAATATAAATTATAAGACAGAAATACCCCTATTATATAATTACCTAAATTAAAACCCCCAAATATTGTTCACAACCTGTAACCGCCATTGATCCATGTCACAATCTACTCATTGCCGACGATTTGAACAGTTCGCAAGCATCCGTCTGCTCTGTTCTCCCGTCCATTCGCCGAAATCTGCTCAATGATCGAAACCAACTTCGTCCATTGCAACCGCCTCTAATCCTCTGAAACCCGTCGTCGCTGCAACACCTATAATCGCATCCACCAACATCATCCTATTTCATCTATCTCGCCGGAGTGAAGCTTGGATCCGAAATTGCAGCAACCTGAAATGGCCTCCGCCATAGTCAATCGGAGCATCTCAATCCACGCCGGAGTTCATCACCCGCAGCCCGCAGGAGACCCCGGATTTCATCCGAGCACAACTCAACGTTGTTCGACACTCAGCAACCGAACGGACATTATACGTTCGAAAACAAAATTCGAACAATTCAACTTTGTTCGACACTTAGCAACCGAAAGAACATCATTCGTTCGAAAAAAATTCGAACAAACAAGCAACATTCAGTAGACCAGATCGGAACAAAAAGCACAAATTTCCTAAAAATACAATGAAATTGGTACAATAAATGGGATGTACCTTTATCCATTTTCAGTTCGCGTGGTCTCCGGTGCTCCCTCCAGGCATCGTCCAACTCAAGTCTCCGATGGTGCTATTTCCGACAGGTTCAATTTCTCCGGTGTGTGTGGAACGGTTTTTGTGGAAATAAGAAGTGAGGGTGAAGTTATAACTTGTATTCTTAATTATTAAGAGTTTGAGTATTTGTGGAAAATCATGAAGGGTGAATTGATCTATTAGGTAGTGAATTGAAGATTGAGACGAAGTACTCAATAATTGGGGAAAAATATCCGGGTCCTATTAGTTTTCATCCATCCCAAATCCTGTGGCCCAGAGGCCCAAAAATAAAAGGGTAACATTACTAGAGCCTACAAGCAATAGCAGTGGCCCAAATGAAGCCCGATAAGAGTTTTGAAGACCTTATGCTTTTACAATGGATACTAATTTCTGAGAGATCCTTGATAGGTAATTTCTCTGTCCAATTCTGACTTTATACTTTTTAAAGAAATTAAAAAATATAAAATTAAATAGTAGAAAGTAGAGAGTGATAGAGAAATATAACGGCCACACTTATTACAAGAAAATGTAATTTTCGAGTGAGACTAATTTGGTTAGACTTGAATTATTATTGGATTAAATTGAAGCATTACGTAGTTACGAGACTAATTTGAACCCACCTCACGATTTTACTTAAAAAAATAACACCCCAAATTTTTACTATAATTTCATAAATGTAGTTAAAAAACACAATATTTCAAACAAAAAAAAAATCCGTATAATACACATAAAAATAATATTCTGTGTGTAATTGACCCAATTAAAATTATCAATAATTAAATAGTTTCGATTGAATCACAATTTAAACCAAGTTAAATTTATTATATATAAATTTTATTTTTAGAGTGCATTATATATTATCATTTGTAAAAAATGTCCCATAATATTTTTTGAAATTTTAAATTTTAGATATATTGTGAATTCGAGTTTATATTGACTCGTATCACTATTATGTATATTCATTATCACTGTTATTCGTGCATATTATCACTATTATAAAAATATATTTAATTTTTAAACAGTAATAATATATATATATATATATATATATATATATATATACTACCTCCGTCCACGAAATTTATGCTCACATTTTTGCACGTGGTTTAATGCAATATGTCGGAGGGTATTACAGGATATTGTGAGGTCCGTTTTGAATAAAGAGAATATTTATGAAAAGTATATCATATGTACTTTCCATAAATACTTTCTTTACTCAAAACAGACCTCATAATATCTCATAATACCTTCCGACATATTGTATTAAACCACGTGCAAAAATGTGAGCATAAATTTCGTGAAAAGAGGGAGTATATAATAATGTTAATAAATATACATAACAGTACTAATTGATAAATCGAACTTCCCATTGAACTCGAGTTCATACAAATTTTTATCGAATAATTAACCTCGACCTCCTAAACGCGCCCTTCTCGCTCTTAGTTTCTAACTGGTGCGTGTGTGTTTGTGTGTGAGAGGTTCTTGTTGAGAGACTGGGCGAGGGGATAATGTTGATAACGGTGAGGCAAGTTTCTTCTTCTTCTTCTCTGTGTTCCACCACTACCCTAAATCACAATCCCATTTCGAAGAGACATTCTTTTTGTGTGAAGCCATGGAATTATGTCCACAAAAATCTTAAAAATTCCACTTGCAGAGCCTCTCTCACCATTCACAGAAAGAATTCCGGAGACAGCGACAAGCGAAGGTAACCATCGTTGAAACTCCTCAAACCTCAAGGTTTTTAGGGTTCTTATATGAATTGGGATTTTCTTAATTGAACTCCATTTTTCTCCCTGGAATTTCTTTTGCTTTTTCGTCGCCTGTGTTTTGTTGAATGGTGGGTTTCACCATGCTATGAATTACCTTGCATACTGATGTGTTATTTCATTCGTACATATGTTTTGTGCTTATATTTTCATGGTAACTATTTGGTTTAATTCAATTGATAACAGCAAATACAGATTGAAAATAGTGAAGCTATACCAATTCTGCACTGTTAATTGACACATAATGCACGAATTGTTTAATTCATTTGAATTTGTTGTACAAATGATTTGGATATGGAATTGAAAATTGGAAATCCTTTTCATGTGAACCAAACTAGTCATATCTTGTACTGCCAGGGTCATGCATTTAGTAATTGGATGGAAGATCGATTTATCAGGATATTGCTGCTTGTGAACTGTTTGAGGAAAATTTTATGAATTTATCTAAAGATTTATATTGTGCTGACACTTTTTTTTTTGTGTATTTAACATTTTCCAGCTGCGAGAGTTCTGTGTTCGATCCACTGGGCATCAATCCGAATGGATTGTCAGATTTAAAAACTGCTTGTGAAAGTGTTCTTGAAGTATTTTCTCAGACATTTAAGAGTACCTCGGGGACCAGAAAAGAGAAATCTTCATCATCAAGAGGAGTCGCAGGTTTATTTGTCATCATTTTTATTTTGATAATACTGATGTCTTCAATAAATTTTTACTTGGCTGCTCTTGGCCCTTGATTAGGATTCTTTCACATTTTCCAGCTGCCATTGAGGATACCAGCATTGATTTTGGTGATTTCTTCAAGGGACCACTTCCCGGGAAATTTCTCAAGCTTCTGGGCTTTCTGGCACTCTCACGACTTGGTATATACATACCTCTTGGTGGTGTGAATCGGGAGGCTTTCGTTGGGAATCTAGATCAAAACAGCCTTTTGGGCACTCTTGATTCTTTTTCTGGTGGGGGTATCGGTCGCCTTGGAATAGGCTCTCTTGGCATTGTGCCCTTTATCAATGCACAGATAGTTTTTCAGCTTCTCACTCAGCTCTACCCCAAATTGCAAGACCTCCAAAAAAAAGAAGGTGAAGCTGGAAGAAAGAAAGTGCTGCAGTATACTCGCTATGCATCTGTTGGGTTTGCAGTAGTGCAGGTAATCATACCTGACATTCAGATGCTTTGCAAATTGTTGTTGTGTGCATGAAAATTGACAGTTTTTTTCTGATTCACTTTAATTTTCCTCTTGAATAATGCTATGCTGTCTTTATTCAATTTTTTATTGTACATAATAGTAATTTTTCAAGCCATTTCAGTTACCCATCAACCGAATTGTTGGGGTTGACTTGCTGAAAATACATCTGAATATTAACAGATTTAGCGTACATATTATGTAATGGTACCATAAAGATAAAATTGAAAAGTCCGTAAATTTTTGTCTTGAGAGAGTTCGTCATATATAATTTTAATACTTGAAAGACTCTTTAAAGCAAAAAAAAAATAAAAAAATTCAAGGACTTATCAAAACAAGGGTTTGACAGTTTAGGGATCTATTGATGCATTATACTTTTGACAGATGAAAATGTATTTGAAAATGGATTCAGCTGTTCTCATTAGTTAACCTCATGGCAGGCAATTGGCCAAGTACTGTTTCTTCGTCCTTATGTCAATGACTTCAGTTCTGAGTGGGCTCTCTCATCTGTTATTTTGCTGACTCTCGGAGCAGTTTTTACTACTTATATTGGAGAAAGAATTACCGACTTAAAAGTAGGAAATGGTACATCTCTTTTAATCTTCACCAATATCATCTCCTACTTGCCAGCGTCCTTTGGGAGGACAGTTGCTGAAGCATTTAAAGATGGTAACTACGTTGGACTCATTGGCATCGTTGTTTCATTCTTCTTGCTGGTCCTTAGCATTGTATATGTCCAGGTACCCGTTATTTTTTAATTTTCTTATTCCAACACTACGTGCAGTTAAATCACTGAAGTCGTTCATTATATTTCAGGAAGCAGAGAGAAAAATTCCACTTAATTATGCCTCAAGATATGGTAGTGGAGCTGGGGGGCCTCAAAAATCTGCTTACTTGCCCTTTAAGGTTTGTCACACTGTTTCCAACAGTTTCCTCAAGCTTCGTGCTTCTGCTAGATTGTTTGGTTCCTCTTAAAAGTTGGGAATATGGTATCGTACTATCTGTTGACCGAACCTACCTGAAAATATTTCTTGGAAAGGCCTTTTGTGCCTTAAATTTATCTTTAGTTGTGTTTGATCATTAATTTCATTTTCACTTTCACATATCTACATTTCTTCTTCAATTTATATCTGTAGGCTTTGCTCTTTAATATCTTTACTATTCCTATCATCCATACATGTTAACTGTACTAATAGTTGGTAATTAACAGGTCAATAGTTCAGGAGTGATGCCAATCATCTTCTCTACTTCATCCCTGGCGCTTCCAGGAACTCTTGCTCGCTTTACTGGCGTAAATTTTCTGAAGAAGGCTGCTATAGGTTTAAATCCTGGGGGTACGGCTAAATTTTATGAAGATTTCTTTACAGTACATTTGCATTTTGGTCTCTATCTGCAAAATTATAAGAATAAAAGGTTATCAAAGTAATGCTGATAAAGCATATTTTGTGAAAGATGAATACAAAGAGTGTCGGGGAAAATTGCTATTATTCACTGATGTGTTTGCTGATGCAATATATAATTGCTGGGGACTGAAATTATTCACATGTGTTTGCTGATGCAATATATAATTGCTTGGGACATATAATTTCAGGTCCGCTTTACTTGCCAACAAACATTTTGATGATAGCTTTCTTCAACTACTACTACACCTTTCTGCAATTGGATCCTGATGATGTCAGCGAGCAGTTGAAGAGGCAAGGTGCCTCCATCCCCCTCGTCCGACCTGGAAAAAGTACCGCTCTTTTTATCAAAACGGTAACACTCACAACAATCTTCTTTTGTTTTGGTTATATTGGTTAACATAGAATTTTCTTGACATTTATGTAAGCTTTATTGCCGATGTTGCTTGAATTTCCAAGATAATTTTTTGTCTTCTCCAATCGCATATATAGGTTCTGAGTCGAATATCAGTTCTGGGTTCTGCATTTTTGGCGCTTCTTGCTGCTGGGCCTGCTGTGATCGAACAAGCCACACACCTTACAGCTTTCAGAGGTTTCGCTGGTACCTCCGTTCTCATTCTTGTTGGTTGTGCAACTGATACCGCCAGAAAAGTTCAGGCTGAGATCATTTCCCAGAAATACAAGACTATTGAGTTTTATGACAACGACAAATATTAATTCGAGTGTACAGATATCTCTGTTGTAGGATAATAAGTTAATCTGATCGAAACACACCCAAGCAAGATTGTGATATCCCATTTGTAAATTCTGCGATTGAGTTTCTCCATTTCACGACTATATTGTAAAATTGGTTCTATATTTACTGGGTGTGGCTGATTTTAGTCCTCGTACGAATTCATTTTCTGAATTAAGTCTCAATTTTATTTTATTTTAAATGTAATTTAAGTCCTGCGTTGAAAAGAATGCACTCACGATTTTACTTGTACTGTTCACATTAGCTATCGGAATTTCATGTAACTAATTTTACTACCATCTTACAGCTTGGAATAGAATATAAAATTAAAATTACACTAATTTATATGAGACTAAAATTGCCAACGCCTATAACCAATTCTGCAAATTTACTCATATTTCAATGTTTAACTAGCAAACATGAGGTGTAGATGTATCATTGCTATTTTTTTGTATTTTTCTCAATTAGATATCATTGTTATCTTTCTCTAAGAAGGTGCAGATAACTAATCATCTGGTTCATCTTCAAAGTTGGGTTCTTCAGGTTTGGGCAGTTTTGGCAAATCAACATCTTTAATCTTCTGAGCTCTTCCTCTTCTTGTATTTGCAGCAAATCTTGAAGCAAGAATGGTGACTCCTAACTTAGATTTTACGGGATTCGTGGGGTCCCGTTCCTCATCTTCTGCGTCAACTCGTATTGTCTCATCCGCCAACACAAAGGACTCCATTCTAGCAAGATCCATGGCCATCTTTCGTCGTTTAAATCTTCTCCAGGCGGCTTGTATAAAGCAGGCCGCCCATGTCCTCCAGTGATGAGAATAAAACCGGAAGGTATGCTGCAATTTCTTGCTGTGAAGCCGTCTAAATTGATTAGCAACAAACTTCAGGTCTTCAGCTCGTAGAGCGAAAGCTTCAACTTCGATGAGTGCTTTAACTGTTCTCGTTGAAGAAGGCAGGTTGAGAGCTGATTTTGGGAGCAGTGCCCAAGCAAGCAGTTCCTCTCCACAAAAATCTCCGGGCCTTAGGGTTATGGAATTGAAGAAACCAGTTCGACCACCGTTTGTTGTGCAGCTCTCAAGTCGACCTCTGATGATGAAGAGCATTTCCGTTACAGGGTCCCCCTCACGAACAATGTACGTGCCTTCGGTGCTCAACGAAGACACTAATCGCTCGCATATTGCATCCAGTAGCTGATCGTCCATCTGGGAGAAAAAGGGGACCTGGTGGAGAAACAAACAAATACAGATGATAAAGTCCCTAGAATCGCATTAGTTAGGGAAAATAGCTTTTTTATTCATGCAAGTTACCCTTATTTTGATTTCAGTCTTGATGATTTTCACTAATCGAAAATAATCCTAGTAACTTTCATTTTTTCTATATTTTAGTCCGATAACCAGAAATAAGAGGTGAATCATCCGGTTGACTAATCAGTCTTTGCCACGTGGACATATCAGACTGTGCCAAGTCAGCATCAACCAAATATTTTACTCCCTATAGCCAATCATCGGACTAAAATGTCCTATAATTTAAAGTTATAATAGGGATCGAGAGAGAAACTTACGCGTCGGACAAGATCCAAGCAGAGGTGACGTTGAATATCACGACTAAGATCAGCTGGTAAACTGCGCAAAATGGATTCTTCATCTACTCCTCGTGTTGCAAGCCACTTATATTGAACAAAGCGCCTAGCACGCTTCCTCAAATCTTCAGGAAGTTGACGATGCCTCATCCATTCCTCAGTGTCTCTTCTTTTAAGTCTCCATTCCTCGAGCCTTAATGTAAGAGACTGCAAGTATGTCTGCAGGAAATAGATTGGATAAATCAGACAACTTAGATATGAAAGGTATGCAAGAAAATAGTATTCACAAGACTAACAGAGTGTTTAAGGTTAAAAGATGAAATGGGACCTGCATATTTCCAATAAGATGTGCGAATAAAACAAGACCCATTATGGCAATGAGAATGGAAAACATTGTTTCCCCAATAAACGTGCTGGTTGACAAGTTCTGCCCGTACGAACTGTTGAGGCAAAAGCCAGATAAAAGATGACAATGAGTGAGAAAGAGAGAGGGAGTATACTCATTTCTTGATGAGAATAGTCGTAAGAGCATAATGTGTTAATCAAGAATTACCTTAAGTTCTGCAAGCCCCACCATAAGCAGTAAAAGTACTTTCGCATAAAACTTGAAGATACAACATGTTTGGAGACAGCTTTCTCAAAAATTCCAAACTTGAATGAGATATCCTCATTATTGGGATCACAACTTTGGAAGACAGTCGTGTTTTTTATCCAAACATTGCGTTGTGTACTCTCAGATGCATCACAATTCAAGTATTCAAGCAAACATTGGGTGGGGCTCTTTTCTTTCTTGCATATTGATTTCCAGCAAGACAAGTACCGATCAACAGACAGTACATACCATGCTGCACCCAGGACCTATGACGACACAATATAATCAGTAAGTGTAGCAGCCTTGTACACCAAATTGAACTATAAAGTTATTCACAACTAATACTTTTCAATAGAAATAACTAAAACTAACAAACTAACAAAATTTTTAAAGATAAAATGCTTCGAACAAACTAAAGAAGTATTACATACATGGCTTGCCAGCATGTAGAGTACCAAATTGTAGGCAGCCCCTGCCCAAGCAGTTTTCGTGACGAGTCCAGTTGCTTTTACAATTTGAGAACTCAAGGGGAAAATTAAGTATAACCTCGGAATATACTGGAATAATACAATCAGAGCAAGGGCGTTGTTATTATGATTCGTTCGGTGGGTTCTTGCTGCGGGTATGATGAACCAGATTACAATCTGTAAATTATAAGTCAAAAGACAGAAACTTCAGAGTGCCGAAAAATGGAATTCTCATAGACGAAGAACCATATTTATGGTACAATACATCATCCCTATCACCTATAATACAAGGAAAAAGAAAAAGGACAAAGTGAGATGCACTAATTGCAATAAAGAAAAGGCATCATCTTTGAGATTCATCAAGATACATAAATAAACAAAAAAAGGGCATATATATTTAATTTAAGTAAAGGAAGAATTATTTGACCCAAATCCAACATAATGCCAAAACCTACTAGATATTACTGCAGAGTAAATGCTTTAAACTCAAGGGGGTGCTTCTTTATGATGTGATACCTCACATTTTTATTTCAAATTTAAATCCTCGCTTGTCAAACTCGACTATGGTATAGGATTTCAAGGCCTATTATACTTAATACATCTACTTTACCTTTTTTTTTCAAACACAATTTCCAATAAACAATCAATCACCTATCCTTCACTGTTCATTATTATCTACTCAGCTCAACACTCTCTCTTTTTTTACTTCACACACAATTTACAATCAATCATTTGTAAATTATATTTTCAAAATCTTACCTTGTCAAATTCTACAAAATCTACACTTTTAAAAGTACACAAAATTTAAATACACCTTTTACTATTCACAAAATTTAAATACACCTTTTACTAAATCCAATGGAATCCATAAGCAAACACCCCAAATTGTGTTGTTGCCTCTCTTCTTCAGCTGTCACTTAGTTTACAAAATAAAAAAATAAATAGAATTTTACAGCTCCTTACTCACTGGATATCAAAGTTTCAAAACCATGGCAACATAGAACACAGTTTCATTGGATCCTTCACACATATCAGACTACCTTTTGCACGCATTGTCCATATGCAAAGCTGAATGAAGAATATAGGAAACTTCTCATCTCATAAAGACTATTTCTTGAATTTAGTTGTGAACATACCACAAAAACCACGACTCGAGCCATAAACCAGGCCCCAGAATGTGAAAACTTAATATATATTCCATCGTTCCTTAAGAAATGTTACACATTTTGCCTCATTTCTAATTAATGCAGCAATCAAGTTCAAGCAAACCTTCCATCTTGTGAATGAGACAAGCTATTTTCCTTGATTTCAAGGAAACTCAATTAACATGTCATTAATATATCTACAAGGAAAGTGAAAGTTAGTGATTTGAGAGAGTAGTAACACAAAACCAGAACTCAAAATCTCAAAGGGTATGTTCTTTTTGGGTTTTAAAAACCTAGATTTGAATTTTAAAATCTAAAACCTGTTATAGTTTGGGTTTAAAAGTAGATTTTTAAAATTCTAATCCTATCCCCTATAAATTAACCTATAAAATATAAACCTTCTATCCACAAAAAATATGCACCTTTCTTTACACGTGATTTAATGCAATATGTCGGATAATATTTTGGGGTATTGTGAGGTCTGTTTATGAATAAAGTGAATATTTTTGGAAAGTACATACAGAGGGAGTATCAATTAAATATTATTATATTTTTACTCCACTCAATACCTATTCTACTTTTATATTCTCTTACATCATAAAGTTAAAATCTACCCTATTCAAAAATCCAAAAAGCACACAGATTTTAAAATCCCCTAGATATTAAAAACCAGTTTTTAGAAGTCACTTAAAACCCAAAAAGAACATACCCAAAGAAAAGTAAAATATTTTACTCAAAATCTTAAATGAGTGCTATGATTTCATGCTCTTTTTAGTATGTAAAAAATCAAGATACGAACTTGGTCAACACAAGTATGGTCCTACTCTGCATATCACCAAAGCTATCTCCTATATTAAAGGAGAAGTAAACAAAGGCTGATCTAAAATATATCTATCTATCAGTTATATGTTATGTATGCTTGTTTATGAAATTCAAACATAAAACTGGACACTGGACATATCTTGAGTTCTAGAATAAGGTCTTAAAATTTAAGAATACAAGATTAAGTACCTTTGGAGGGGTACACCAATTGCGTAGTCCAGTGGTCTTCTTTCATTATGATCTTTCTTTTCTACTGGATTCAGAAAAATCTTTAGTAGTTAAGGATTTTAAACCTTGAGTGTCTACATCAAAATACAACTCACCAACATTTTATGTATCATTACTAACTCAAAGCCAACTCTTGTTAATCCTTGTTCCAAGCAATTCACGGAAACGGAGAAACCCCATTACAATATTTATTGTCTCACATAAGCACAATGTTTGTTGGCAAAATTGGTACTATCTAGGTACACTGAGGCCATGGTGAGGAATCATGTAAAGACATTGTCTCTCTTCTCCATGATAATGCTTCCAATCTAACAAACTGCCTTTAATAATAGCATCTAAAAATGTAGGAATCCTTAAGTAAGAAGTAAGAAATATCTGGAGTTCGATTTATTTTCACAGAAACAGCAGATGGAGAACAACATCACATACCCAAGCTTTACGCTCTAGCGGATACTAACTTTATACCTAAAATATTTACATACTTCAAATCATCTATAAGGAAACGAAAAAAAAAAAAAAAAAAGGGAAGCAAACACATCCCTAAGTGAAAGAGTATTGACTGAAGAACTCATTTCAACAATCAAAATTGTGTCGAAGGACAAAACAAAGCAGGACACTTATTGGACATAATGCACTTAGCGACCCAAAGTTGTAATGACAATTAGACTCTTGGGGAGTACCTGAGGCAGAGGCAATGTAGCAATTAGATCAATGAAGAAATCTGATCTTATATATCTTCGGGCAATTTTCTTGGGATCCATAACAAGCTCACCCCTACCAAACACGCGTGAGCTCGGAGCCACATATGCTGTCCTAAACTTAATGGCCACGTGCAATAGATAGAAAAGATCGGCAATATTGCGGAAGAATGTAACAACTATTCGTAACTTGTAATCTGTTTTAGCACACCAGGAACCCTTAACCCCTCCAACACGTGGCAAGTAAAAATACAATGGATCAACAAAAAGTGCCAATAAGCAAGAAACTATGAAAACCCTGTTCCAATTAAGCACAATATCACTACCAGGATCAAGAATATGCTTGTGCCATGGTTCCCGACTCTCAGGAAACACCTTCGAACCACCAAACTTGAGGGAATCAGTAACCTTCCATTTTCCATCGGAATTTAATTGTGAAGGTGTAAATCTGTTTTGTTGCTTCTCATCAGAATAAAACCTAGATTGCATCCAAAGAAATTAGCACATCCCTTCTGAATAACGATTAAAGATTTACACATGAATTAACCATGAGATTTGGGATTTCTTAAGGTTAATGAAGTTCAGCAATTCAATGTGTCAAATTATCCCACATTTTCAGCGAAGCCCAACAAAATACGCTACTCAAACAGATGAATTCGGAGGAGAGAAGGGGAAAATAGCAAGAATAATAAAGAAAACTAAACAATGGAGAACCAAAGACAATGACTATATTATGCTCAACTGAAATACAATCCGATCTTTTCGAAGAGCCGGACTTTGTAGATTTCCACGATTAAAAAGAGTTCAATTAGACTTTTTCATCAATCTCACACCATATTTCAATAAAATCAACAACCCACCTAGCAAAGAGTAGTAACATACCTAACGAGCTTCTCGTTCTTCGCTTCCATTATCAGAAGGCATGAAACTGCCTCTCTCTCTCTCTCTCTCTCTCTCTCTCAATCCAAGGCTATGTATGTATGTATATGTGATTATGAAGCAAAATTTACTCACACCGACTAATTAATCACAATTAAAGCAAACATTCTCGATTATGCTACTAAGTTTGATTACTGGCGAGACAGATATACAAAACCATAAAATAACTGTGAAAGAGAAATGTGCAGAGATGTGTGCGTGATTGGTCCTTGGAATTAGAATAGGGATATAGTCAGATTTTTTATTGTTTTTTTGAGGAAAGAATAATAATAGCGAGATTTGTGTGCCTTTGTAATAAAGCCAGTCCACTTGCTTGACCAGCGGCGGCTCATTGATAAAGACACCCAAATAATTCCGTGTCATATTAAAAAGAGATCAAGAATGATTTAATGTCATTTAATGATTCTTTTGTCATTTAATGTTAAAAAAATAAAACATATAAATATTAAATTAAATAATAAAATATAAAAAATATATTTTATTTATTTTTGTAAATGTGAATTATTTTCTTTTTTTTAAGATGTGAAGAAAGAGTTGAAATTATATCTAGTGTGACTTACATATTGGTTCAAAAAAGTGACTATATTTACAAATTGATTCACAATATCTGCACAGAAATGTAACTTTTTCCTGCATAGAAGTATATTTTTTTCTGCACAGAACCAATTTATAATTTTTGTCAATTTTGTGAACTATTTTGTATTTTTCCCTTATAGTATCTAATAGGGTTAATTATATAAAAGTACACAACTTTTTACTCAATTTTAAATTTAATTATGTGCTTCGCAATTATTATAAAAAAATCAAATTCTTTAAGAAATTTCAATTCGGTACATTTTTTTATTTTATTTTCAGCCGGTAATCGATGACGTGTCTCATCGGAGCGTGTGAAAGTTTACCACACTGGCATACACCCATATAATTACCTTTTTATTTTTTTAATTTTCACATCATATATCATATGCATATATATATATATATAATAACAATACTTTTTATTTATAAATATATTTTCTGATTGTAGAAGGAAAAAATATTTTTACGTGTTTGTAGCGTTCAATATCAGATTCACAAAATATTTGAAAACAGAATCAAATACCCTAGAAAAAATTGCTCAAATTGTACTAAACTTTGAAAAATCTCAATACTGAAAGTTTGAGTCTCTAAAATTTATGCATGCACACCAGCATGACAAACTTTTACTCACTCCGGCGAGACACATCATCAATTACCAGTCGGAGAAAAAAAAATATGTATCATATTGAAATTTTTTAAAAAGTTGTCTTTTTAAATTATAATTGTAAAGCCAAAAAATATATTGAAAGTTGAGTAAAATTTAGATTCATTTTTATAGAATTAGCCCAATCTAATTGTTGATAGATTTATCTAATGATAGGATTATGGCTGTTAATATGTGAGAATCTATCAAATAATAATCAAGATTATAGTTGTTCTTGAATTTAGAATTATAGAGAGAGAAAGTTGGAGAGCTAGTGGGAGAAAGTAGTTGTTGTATTATCAAAGCTTAGAGAGAGAAAGATATAAGAGGGACATATTTATAGGTTTGCATGTATGAGGTGGCACATTGTGAGCCTATTTGGCTTTAGGTGTTGACAATTGTCTTTGACACTTGTCTTTGCTCACTACTCATGCTACTTTTACAAAGTTTCGTCCTACTACATGTCTATGTGCTTCTTATATACACGTTGTTAATGCCCTGGTCCTAGGCGAGCTTCTTGGCCTTGTGTCATTTCGGAACAATGTAGAGGTGGAGTCATGCTTGGTCTCTTGGAATACGGGCGAACTTCCCTTCAAGTGGGGAAGCTCGCCTGCGAGCTTCTCTCTCTTGGGCATAGTCAGTCGTTGGGTTTGGCCCGTCAAGTAGCTGGGCGAGCTTCTTTCTCTTCTTGACGACCTTCTCTAATGTTGACTTTAGTCAGTGTTGACGACGCATCTTCCCAGCAAGTTGGCGACCTTCTTAACCTTGTTTAATTAATCTCATAATTATCCTAGGGTAGTTCGCCTATCAACACTAATAATATTGGTTTATACTATTAATTTTATAGTATGAAACTTATTTAATAAGAAGTATTACACCTATTCTAGATTGACTTGGTAAACAGGATTTTAAGGGGTCATTTTGTAAAGTTTTGTTTATTTAAGTATATAAATGTATTAATTGTGTTGTATGTATAAACCCAAAAGTAAAGACATTTTTGTGTAAATTATACACATTGGGGGAATAAAGTTGTAAATGGAGCAGCACATGATGTCTTTAAATAATAAAATAAGAAAATCGAGGCTCATGTTAAACACGATATTTTTAAACTATTTATGTCCATCACTCTTCGATAAAAAAATGTGCTCCTCGAGAGAATTTCGATTTGATACATTGGGTGAAGTAAAAAGAATGTGATCTAGGTAACTCTCATTCCTATGTAAATTAATACTCTTTTTGTGAAATATAGTTAGTTTTACGGATTAAAAAAAATTCTAATGTGGAATAAAAAAACTTTTAGTTTTTCACTTATTTCTTATTTTTTACAATAATCTTTAAAATTCAATTTTTCATTCACCTAACCCAGAATTTACAAATAATGTATCCAATTAAAATCCTCTTCAAAGAGCACATTTTATAATAGGAGACTTTCTATTTTTTAGATGTATAAATTATTGTAAAACGTTAAAAAAAGTGCATAAATTGTAATGAAGTATATATTAGTGACTTTCTTTTAGAATAATTAAAAAGAATTCCAATGAAATCATGTAATTGAATACATGAGACGAAGTTTTCCTGTAACATTTAAGTTTTGCTTTGTTTCAAAATATTATTCGGGCAAGATTATAAATCCACATATCATATATTATATACTTCCTTTTTATTATATTTATCTGTTTTTACAGTTGTATATTGTGTTAAGGGACTTTTTTTTTGTTCAAATTTACTTCTCAGTTGACTACAACTATTATACAAGTCGAGCGAACTTGAGTAGTGCCCAGCTCAACTCGACTTGTTAAGCTTATTGACCTCGACTAAATTCGTTAAGAAAGACAAGCTCGAAATCAAGCTCGGCTCAGTTTGTTTAGTTTAAATTAATCTTGAGTTCGAACTCAAACTCAAACTTTATGAGTAAAGTTCGATTGAGCTCAACAAAGCTTGACTCGAGTTTGAAAATCCTAAAAAAATATAATTAACTGATATTACATCAATAATTCAATAATTTAATATATTTACGTCAACATACTCCAATAAAGATAAAACTATCACCAGTAATATAAGTGATTTGAGAATTAGAGCTATATTATTATGTAAAATATTATAATTTCATACTCTAAATTAATATTCCTCTGTTCCACAGAAATTTGCACACTTTCCTTATTTGGACATTCCACACAAATTTGCACACTATTAAAAAAAAATTATTAATTTTCGTGCACACTCACAAACATATACACATATGCCACTACTTTATGTATAAAACACATTTTTCTTAAAAAAAGTGTCATCCCGTAGGTTGGAAATTCCTACGAGATGAAGTGAGTAATATTTACAAAATAACTCCTCTATTTCAAGCCTACAAAGCAACTTGCGAGTCGAACCAAACTAAATTTGTTAAGCAAATGAGTATTTTTTTAGCTCAAGTATGATTCTTTTAACATATCAAGTCGAGTCGAGCTCACTAGCGACTCATTTTGTTTAATTGCTCTACAGTTGACAAGTAGAACATTTGAGTGAGAGAAAATAAAGAGGATAAATATTTATTGCTTCTATTATCAAAAGAGAGATAAAGAAATATGGTTTATGAATGAAAAGATCAAGGGAGAAGTTTCAGAAAATATAAAATTAAGAAGTATTTATAAATATGAGTGGTATATAGAGGTAAACGATAATGAAATGAAGTGTACGTCTCATTTATGATGCCATCCTACATAAAGTACTGTCTATTAAATAAGTATTATTAATTCAAATAAGTAAAGCTGCACTACTTATAAGTTCTTGAATTTCAATTATCATTTGTTGAATTAAAAATATTATTGCTCTTACTAAATATATTTTAAAAAAATTACATCATTTATTACTGAAAAATTACACAAATTATTATTGAAAAATTACACTATTAAAGATACACTTTTTAGTAAATATGTAATTTTTTAGTAGTATTTTGTATAATTTTTAAAAATAAACTTGAATTGCACGTTGCAAAGACGAAATTCAAATAATAAATGTATAAAGAGTTGTGTCAAATAAAAAGATTCACTACTTGTTGTATTTACATTCAAGTGTGAATGGATTTGTTCTTTCCTTTTCTAGTTTCCCTGCTTTCCAAAATCCAAAACTAGACTTTAACTAATTCTATATATGTCTACTTTTTGTTTCTTAACTTTATAGAGTTTCTTTTGGATTGAGTTTAGGTCAATGAGTTTTCATTATTGTTGGATTTAGGGTTCTATTGTATTTTAATTATTGAGCTAATTATATTTGGATCCACCCATAATTTCTACTACAGGTTTAGTAGGAGACCTCTTATAGATATGTTTTTCTCACTTTCCAATAAGTGTAGCAAGAGAGTTAATCATGTGTATTGTGTGAGTGCAACACTAAACTTAGTGTGTTCTTGTCCTACTCTGTCAGTTACGATTCTCAAGTAATTTAAGTCTTTTATCCCGAAAGAGTGAGTCGTTTGAGAAAACTGAAGACTCAAGAGTGGGATCAGAGACATGGATTGCCTTCATCTACTCTATTCGTGGTTCGACTGGGTTCATGCGCTGCACCTCCGTGCTTGCCGCCGTGAAGCTCGACCGACCAACGTTGCATTGCCAGTAGCCATAGCTTGTGGTCGTCGTTGCCCTGGGAGCTGATGCTCCCTCTATTCATTGGTCGCTAGTTTGCCATCGTGAAGCAACAAAACCCATCAAAGCGGCTCAATTGCTATCTCTGGTGCATGCATCACCCCCAAAAGTTGTCGCCACTCACAGTGCCATCCTGGTTTGTTGCCGCGCTGAAAACTATCGGTGACTGCTCTCCTGCAGAGAGGTAAGTCAAGGAAGATTATTTGATTTATTTTGGGAAAAGTACGTGCTTATTTTCCCTTAATTTTGTAGTCTTGTGGCAGGTGTGGCACTTTCGTTGATTGTTAATTAAAATTAATTTTTTTTGCATCTTTGTACTTGCAAGATTTTCTTGAAGTGGCAGCTCCCCCTTCCATGTATGTAATGTCCCCATTTAATGGTAAAGTTGATTTTAACATTTGGAAATAATAAATAAAATGCATTTTGATACAACACATTTCTAAAGTTGTTGACCATTCTAATTCCCCTGGTATGACTGATGATAAGAAATCTGAAATGAATGAGCTTACCTTATCTGCTATTGTTTTGAATCTATTGTGCTTAGAAAAGTATAAACTTTTGAATTGGCTAAAATTTTGGGGAATAAGCTTGAAGAGCTTTATACTGAAAATTTGTTGCCCAATAAACCGTTCTTGCTTGAAAAGTTCTTTAAATATAAACTTGATCTTGATAAGGATATTGGTGAGAACTTGGATTTATTTACTAAGTTGATTCAAAATATTTAGCAAATCAGTGATAAACATACGATGATTACACTTTTATTATCTTGCTAAATGTTATTTATTATTCTTATTGTGATGTGAAATTTGTTATTAAGTATGTAAAGATAATGTTTACTCTTGAGACTGCGGTTAATAGCTTGAAAAGTAAAGTAACTGGATTTGAAACAAAATGGGTGTAGTAATAGATCGAGTATGGTCATGTATGCTTGTGTGAGAAATGTAGATAAGCATACTAGGAAACCTAAGGTGATTGTGCTATAATTGTGGTGACTCTAGTAATATGATTAGAGAGTGTATCAAGCTTAACAAAAAACCAAAAGGATGTGTGAGCTAATGTGGCTTCTAGTGAGGATCACTTTGGTGATGTGTATTAAACATTTGTGTGTTTTATGCACATTATTCCCTTTGTATGGTTTGAATACTTGAATGTTACTTGTTATAACATTCGCCTTCGTACTTTTATTTGTCTTTATCGCTTACTGTTTTTGTGTCTCTTATTGCTTAATTGTGTTAGACTTACTGTCTATCTTTGTGCTTAACTTTGTGGTTCAATGTTTGTGATCTTCTTTTGACTTTGTGACGTAGTTGCTCTGAGTAAGGTGGAGCAACGACCTTGTGGTGATAGAGTCTTAGTAAACTCTGTTTTGTTAGCTTTGTGTTTTGGTTGTTCCGTTTGAGGTGGAGCAACGGTCTTTTTGAGTAGAGTCTTTATAACTTTAATCTTTGTGTATTCTATCTTTGTGATGTATATCTTTGTGATCTCATGCTTTATTTCTTTGTTTCGATTGCATGACATTATGTGGTTTTGTGTCTTCGATACTTTGTGGTCACCTAGACTAATTTGTGTTTTTGCAGATTTTTTGTACTAACCTATGTTTGTGCATGTTTCGTACACCTTGGTGTGTGCATGTGTATGTGTTGTTGAGAAAATTTTTGGTTTGTTGTAGTATGATGGCCAAAAAGGTGGAGATTGTTGAGCTTAGAGCCTATTGTGTTTTGGATATTGAGTTCATTATACTTAGTTCACCCACAATTTCTAGTTGGAGGCTATATATACATCCTTTTTTCTTCACTTCTTAATAAGCGCGATGAGAAAGTGAATCGAGTGTATTGTGTGAATGCAACCCTAAACTTAGTGTGTTGCTGTCATATGAATTCTAAATTTTGTAATAATAAATTATTTATATTGTTTGATTTTATTTTTTATGTAAGTTGAATTCATAGCTCTTATTTAAATATGAAAAAAAATACAAAATGGTTCATAAAATTGACACTAGATACAAATTAATTTTGTACAGAAAAAAATATGTTTCTGTGCAGCAAAAATTATACTTGTGTGCAAATATTGTGAACCAATTTATAAACATGGTCACTTTTTTAAACCAATATGTAAATACCCCTTTAAATATTTCTTGTCATTTTCATTAAATCTATTTTATTGAAATTATTTAAGGAATGATAACGAGGCGAAGTTGGAATTTGCCATCCCAACGAGGATTATTATTGATCTATATATGGACCACATCATTGACCTAATTAATTTATTTTTCCTTTCCTTTTTATTTTCTTCTTTTCAATTATCAAATTTGTTGACATAAAAATCAACTCAAAAGTCAAAACAATATACCCTATTTCTTCACTTATGTCGGAAGTGTACGGTAATTTTTATTCAAAATTTTGCCTTATTATGGAGGTGTAGTGACTTCATACGTCCAAAACAATTTTCAGAACCTCAACTACTGTGTCAGATGATCATGTAGCTTATAAAAATAAACTGTTGAAGCGCGGAAGAGAACGAGATAGACGCTGATTATTTTAAATGGTTAAACTCACTTTAGTGTGAAGTGTATTTATTAGTCATAAACCTTTAATATTGATAGCGTATATCTCTTTTATGTACTCTCCATGTCCTCTTGATTGATTTGGAATAGTTTACGTTTCTCTCTTGGTCGTTTAAGGGATTAGAAAATGGACCTGTTGTGTTGTAATGATCTTATTCTTAATGATCATTTCCTTAAAAAATGAAAACATGTGCCAAGGAGATCTAACAAGTTGCACTGGTATGCCCAATCATGTGTTTGGGTTGAATCGGAGTTTCCTTTATGCATAGAGAATTTAGCATGTGAAGATATGCATTGAGTTGACTCAATTTCAATAAGAAGTGGTAGTAATTGTACAGATATTGAATAAGAAAACGAGTGGCGTTAAGGTGAAAATTGTTGGAATATTTTGAAACAAACAAGAAGCTAGATAATAGAGAAAATTGAACAAGAAAATGATAAATGAAAACCTCTTGCAAATTAATAATGCAGGACTCTTGCAACTAATTTGAAGATAATTAAGCTTTAATAACAAAGAAACATAAGCAGAAAATTAATATGTGGGATAGTAGGATTTGACTGAGCAATTTGGTGGGAGAATATATGATCAAATTAATCTACCCAGGGTATTTTAAATAAAATAGATAAAATAAAGATATTACAAGTGTATTATGTGATCCATTTATAAATAAAATAATTGATTATGAAAGTAACAGTAAATGTGATGGTTTCCATCAAAAGAAAAAATATATTGAAATAATCACATATTGATACAAAAGTAATGCACTATTTTTAAATAGGTACAAAATTTTTGCATAATAGTGTAAATATAGATTTAATGATAGACTTATTTTTTTGCATATTGTACCAATTTGAAAATAGCGCTTATTTTTATAACATTTCGTAACTGGCCCATTTTTTGTGGATGAACGGAAAAAAATTGTGCATAAATTTAGTGGACTGATGAAGTTTAATATTGTTTGATTAAAAAAATCTTCTTTTAAAAGAAAGATTGATGTAATATTGGGAAAAATATTTTTTAGGACCATAATTATAGGGTAGTTATAATTTAAGAACAATATGTTTTTGGATTTGGAAAAGTATGACAATAACTTTAAAAATTGTAAATTTAGATCAATTTGAGCCCGAATCAAACCTAATTAATTAAAACAATCATCAAACGTGAATACATCATTCGTATTCATAACCAATGAAAAAAATTATAAAGATGATTAATATATAATTTTATTAAAAATATTTTAATTAAAATGATCAAGAAACATGCATATACATATATACTCGTATCAATAAATAGTAAAAAAAGTTAAAAATGTGATTATGTTAAAATTTATTTAAAAATATTTTAATTAAAATAATATAAAACTAATATTTTATATCTAATTAAAATAACTATATACAACAAATACTTAAAAATATACTTATATAATAAAGAATAATATAAATATATAAAATTAAAATAGAACACACCAATGTGAGACACGACTCCCGCTTTGAATAGAGACCACAATTGACGAACATATCTTACACTAACGTAAGAAATCTTACAATAATGGGAAGATAATAGAGAGATTATTTGCTAACATTCAAAGGCTAAAATGTTGGTGTACTTTTATATGCTTTAGCATTTTATAAGTTTTCTTTTTTAAAGTAGAAAGTTTGTATTAAACCAGCTTAAACTTAAGAATGTATTTTGATTAATGGACTAAATAGTCAATCCTCCTAACACAGAATTATTCCTGCTAAAACATGCATATTTTGGTAGGAATAATCATGTGTTAGGGGATTGACTATTTAGTCCATTGAACAAAACACACCTTAAGAGTACAATGTGTCAAGAAGGTCATTCAAAAACCCGTATGGCTCGACCCAATAATGAGAGCACGGAAGAAATCGAGAGACCTTAGCAAGAAAACGAGACAAAGTATTAGTATTACGACAATAAAACGTACAATGAAAATAGAAATCTGCACAATTTACAAGCCTTCACATAGTCTCCAATCTGCTAAAAAACTTCTTTACAAGACGGTTTTCAAAGTCGTACGCTCCACCTCGTTGGCTCGACAAACAACATGCAATCGTCCTTCGATATTAGATGAATAAACAACACAACTAAAGACATCTCTGTGTAATTGTCTTTACAGGATGATGAGGTTAGTTTGATTGTTGAGGCCCTTATTTCTGGACATAGAACCCAAGATAATATTATCTGTGTGGCATTTTAAACTATACATCCCATGAAAATTAGATGTAGAGGGAAGTTTGGCCATATAGCTCTGAAGATTGATATAAATATGAACAATGAAACTGAGTTTCATTAAAGAAACATTTTTAAAGTTCAATTTTATTGTAAAATTAATACACTTGATACACAAGACAGTTTCCCAAGGGACTAGATCCATGAGCCTACTTTTACCAGCTTCATAGATGTAATATAAGAGTCAATATGGTTGGATTTTCTTGATTTCATGCTCGAGGACATAAAAACAAGGGTCATTTTCTAATGCACGACTACGAGGTTGATAATATCAAGTATCATTCGAAACATTTAAGAACAAGAAAAACTATGCATGAACTGTTAACATACTGTCTCCATAGGTTGAGACAGTCTCACACGAGACCTTTCGAAAACCAAAGATTAGGCGGAACAAAAATCTCAAATCGAGCTAGCGTGTACGAGAGTAGATACAATCTGTTCAACGACTCATCTAACATTAGACCGTGTCCGGTAACACCAACATGATCAAAACGAAGAAAAACTCTCTAAAAAAATGTATTAACTGAAGAAAAGTATCTATACGCATTGGTAATAAAAGAAAGATCTATAACCAGTATCATCATCGACAAATGCAACAACGAACTATGAACAATAGAAATGCTTACATTCCTTTACTAAGGCGAGATCTGCAAAGAACACATCAGTTGGGGCGACGGGCTGTAGCTATATCTTATGTACAGAGCTGTATTTCCTCTATCTATCTTTCATTTATTATTCTTTGTAGGCATTGGTCAGCACGAGGATCCTTCAAACGAGACGTGATCTGGAGGCTGCTGCTTCAATAGCTGACTCTCTGAAGCAGCAGAAAGGCCTTGAAGCATTTTGATGACGTCGACTGTATCGTCGAGGTAATACTTTGCCATGCTCGGTTTTTGACCAACCGTGCAAGCAAATACTTCTGTAGTCTCGGGCAACGAGTGGTTTGCTACTGAACTTGCGATAGCCTCAAACATTTCCTCATCCGATCTATCGTCCCCTATGCACAAAACAAAATCTGCTTGTTTTCCCGTCTTTCTAATCGTTTCCATTAGATTATGCACCACCCCTCCTTTGCTAACCCCCTGTAATAATGTTGTAACCAAGAGAACATTATGTATGTAATTAACTATAATCATAGGACATTTTATGGTAACTTGCATCAGTGTTGTCTGAATGATAAGAGAGCAATACCTGTGGTTTTACTTCCACTATCTGCTGGCCCGTTTTGACTACAACGGGGTCGTTAGCAAGTACACTTTCTAAGTGATCAAGAAGCTCTTTTGCTTGCCATGAACCAAAGTCAGGGTCGGCTTCTTGATGATGCCAAACTACAGCACTCTCCTTCTGTTCTATTGATGAGCCATCAGTGGCCTCTGTATAATGCTCCATTATTGGAAGGACAATATTTTTCCAATCTAAATCTACAGGTAACCGGGAAGTTTCCCACTCCGACTTCTTAGTCCACCTAACAAAACACAAGAAAGGTAAGTTAAGCGAAGAATGTGAATAAAAAATACGAAAAATAAATGGGAAAATAGTTTTTTAGTCCTCTAAATTGCTAATTTTTCGATTTCAGATATCATGAACTGAAGATAGTAGATAAATAACTTTCAATTGTTAAGACATTGTAGTTGAAAATAGTTGAGTAACTTTCAATTGTTAAGACATTTTACTCCAGTAACCGGTCGTAGGAAGTGAAACATCACAAAAACACTGACGTGGCAGAGTCGAACAGGTCTATCAGAAGTTCTACCCATAGTTGGTTATCGAACTGTCTGAAATTGAAAATACGGGGACTACTCCAACTAGTAAAAGCTAATACAGACTTAAATCAGAAAAAAAGAAAGCTCAAAACAAATTCTAATCACATGTAGAACATTTAAAAGGAGCTTGAATTTACCGGATGAAAAAGCCATGCTCAGCAGATAGCCCAAGTCTATCACATTCAGAAAACCACTTGCTAAGTGAATCCTTCCCTCTTCCACTAACAATGAACACGATGTTCTTGGGGTCCTTGCATAAACTATTCAAGACCGAGATAACTTCAGGGCTTGGCGATTTGTCCACTCTATCTTGAGCCATCATCGTTCCATCATAGTCGAGAAGGATAAGCCTACAATTCGTGTTGCGATAAGCAGAAACAATGTGCTCCACCGAAAGCTTTCTAAAGTTAGGACCCAATGCAACAACTCTAGAATTCAAACCGAATCCAATGCCCCAACACCTCTTCCTAAAATGCTCACCACAAGCTCTCTCAAGATCCTGGTCAAAACTTCTAGACCAGTAGGCCACATCATGAGACTTTATATACTTGTAGTGCTTCTCGTGTCTCAATTCTTTCTCCGCGTCCTCCATTGTCATACTCATAAGCATTGCATCTGCCACACTGTCAATATTCCAAGGATTGACCCGGATTGCCCCGCTAAGTGATGGAGAACATCCAATAAATTCAGAAACAATAATCACACTTCTCTTTGGTGTGTCGGAAGCAATTCCCAGAGCCTCATCTAAATCCGGGCACCCTTCCCTACATATAATATACTTATAAGGGACTAAATTCATACCATCCCTAACAGCATTCACCACAACACACTCAGAAATCACATAGTATGCAACTTTATCTTGGAAAGAAACAGGGCCATTAATACAAACAATCGGCTCATAATCCGGACTACCGTGTTTCCGGTTAATTCCATTAGCAACACTATTGATCTCATCTTGAACATCTTGAATGTCCTTACCCATACTCCTTGGAGCATTCATGATCTGAACTAGGACAATTCTCCCAGCATATCTAGGATTTTCATCTAAAAGCTTCCCAAATGCCATAAACTTCAAACTTATGCCCTTAAACATGTCCATATCATCTACACCCAAAAACACAATTTTCCCATCATACTTTTTCTTCAATTCTTTAACCTTATGAGCAGTATCTGGTACAGACATAATAGATTGAATTTGACCCATATGAATTCCAACAGGAAGAATTTTTATACTAACAGTTCTGCCATAATAATCCAACCCTATATAACCCCTCTTGGATTGATAGTCCAACCCAAGCATCCTACTACAACATGACAAAAAATGCCTAGCATAATCAAAAGTTTGGAATCCTATGAGATCACAGTTCAAAAGGGCCCTCAAAATCTCCTCCCTAACTGGCAATGTTCGATATATTTCAGATGAAGGAAAAAGATTATGAAGGAAAAATCCAAGTTTTACCCTGTGATGTCTCTTCCTCAGAAAAGTAGGTAGAACCATGAGGTGATAATCATGGACCCACACATAATCCTCATCTGGGTTGATCACCTCCATCACTTTGTCTGCAAAAATCTTGTTCGCTGATACATATGCCTGCCACATGGCCTTATCGAAATTGACCCCATGATTAGGCGTCAAAGGGAGCATATAATGGAACAGAGGCCACAGATAATGTTTGCAGAAACCATGGTAGTATTTGTTAATCAAATCCAACGGCAGGAAAGTGGGCACACATCTGAACTTATCGAAAAGTAATTGGGACAGCTCTTCTTGCTCCGACGGATCAATCTGCACTCCCAAACAGCCGACGTAGACGACCTCCACATTTGGGGGAAACCCGTCTCTCAATTGAAGAACTAGGGCATCTCTATCCCAATCGAAGCACCATTTCTTGCTCGAATCCTTGGAAGCCTTCAGCGGCAGTTGACTGGCGACGATTATTCGCCTCTCCTGACTGGCGCACGATTCAGGGCTCCGCGCATTGCTGTCGTCTTCGCCGTCCGAAATGATCCCCGCCATGGAAATCACTCTCGGGATCCGAGTCCGATCACTCGAGTAGTCGTCAAGATTCAAGAGATTGAAGTAAGATCTCGACAACATAATCGAAAAGCCAGAAAGGAGCTCGCAAAATCTTGGATTTGAACAGCCAAAAATGGAAAAATAAAGACAAAGAAATGAATGCGGCTGATTCAGGATTTTGTTGTCATCGGTGGGTGTTGAAAACAAAAAGAATGTGCTTCATGGAGATGATGATGATAAATGGGAGTTAAATTTGATGGAGAAAAGGAATAAAAAGGAAATATGGATAATATATGGAGTAGCATATAATATTTGAAGAAGGTGGCATGAAGAGGATAAGAACGACGGACCGACTTACAAATATGGTACTCTACGTAATGGCGTTGGTTTGGAATTTATTGGCCGATATTGTCTACCAAATTAAAACACCCCCACCCCCTCTCTTTTATACCACATGCCATAAGAATAAATTATTCACACGCTAAAATTTTGGTACTCACACTATCCTTTCTTCTTCTTAAAAAAAATTGTATCCATCCCCACTATAAATTCCATTATTTACTTTTTTTTTTTAATTACTATTCACTTCTTTATTATTATTTTTAATATATTTTATATTATTCTCATTATTTTTTACTTTTCTTTATCTTATATTTGTATTATATTAATATTTTTATACACGTGCCTAAAAGGTATGAGCGACTTATAAAGAAATGTAGGGAGTATAATTTTTAGTATTGTGTGTACCAGATGTGCTGTGTAATTTAAGTATATTTTTAAAAGATTATATTATTCATTATTAAAAATGGCACATATTATATACGAAAAGTTAATTTTTAAAAGAGTGTGTTTTGGGTGCATCTCATTCACCTTTAAAATCAATTTTGACCAACTCATACTCGAAATTGGACCAGTTAAAATTAAGATTGAGTCTAAATCCCAAGTGCATAATCCAAGATTTTGTGTTTTTAAAAATACAATTTTTTAATAATAAAGTATTGATTTTTCAGGAATATTTTGTATATCTTTTTAAAAATACACTTGAATTACACGGTGTATGAGAAACTTGTTTTTTTTATTAAGATAAGTTTTATATTAAAAGGATTCACAATAAGTTTACTATCGAGTAAGTGTCTTTAAAAATAAGTAATTTTGAAAATTATTTTTACGTGGTGATAAACATACACTATGTATCTTTTATATCAAGTGCATTGTGTAATATAAGTATTTTTTTTTTTTAAATGTATTGATTATTATTAAAAATTATACATATTATTACTGAAAATCACTCTTTTAAAATGCATTTTTTAATAATAGTATATGCGACTTTTCAAAATTAATTGATGTAACTGTTAAAAAATGCACATGAGTTGCACGGTGTACTAAGTACATCCAAGACTAAAATTTTATTATAAAATAGTTTTAAAGTATTATATATTTATTTATGTGGGAGATGTTTTGAGATGATCAAGTTAGCGAAATACGAAGAAAAAGAGGTTAACGAACTGGTTTTATTTTCATAAATTCTCTCATTTTCTTCCTATTTCTCCAACTTCATTTGAATATATACATCTAGATAAATAAACTTACCAATTATATGTATTAAAAATCTCATTTAATTATCAAAAATTGAGTTAAATTTATTCTAAAAGTATTAGTTATTAATATTTTTTTACTAAAGGGTGTTAATTGCTATACTAAAAAATGGGTCATTTACTTATTGGTTTAAAATATTACCATATTTACAAATTAATTCAAAATATTTGTATATATACATAATTTTTTTGCACAAAAATATATTTTTATTTATACAGAATTAATTTATAATTAGTGTTATTTTTTTTATTTTATAATTTTTTCTAAAAAAAATTATTTATTCTAATAAAAAAGGGTGTCATCTGCAAATTAATTTTATCATTATCATATTTTACATTATATATACTTTTATTCATTTTAGTACATAGATTATATTTTAATTTTAAATGTTATCGAGTTATGGCACCATATATGAATGGATTATGATAATATACCAAATGGGGTATCTCTCATTTAAGAGTTTGTCTCATAAATTTTATCATATGAATAATATGGATGGATAGAGTAGTAAAGATAAGTCAAGTTAAAAGATTCTTTCTTATCTAAAATTTTAAACTTATTAGAGACGTAATTAATTAATTAATTTAATTCTTTTCTACTTTTTTATTTATTAACTGAATTCTTAATCTTTTTCCAGCTCAAAAAATTAGATAATTTGGATTTGGATGGAATTGTTGATATATACTATGAAATAATTTTATTTTATCCAAAATTTTGAACTTATACATATGTATTAAATTAAGGATTTATTACATTTAAGTGATAAAAATATACATAACTCAAACTAGTACATATATTTTTTTTTATTTATAGTTAAATGTTAGCCACTCCAAGAATATCTCCAAGTCAACCTTATATCTCCCTCTTATTCGTTCTCAGAGGGAATCGAACCCGGGTCACTCACTTAAATGAGGAGCCCGGTGGCCAGATGAGCTAACTCACCTGGTTCAAACCAGTACATATGATAAAAAAAATCATTCAAGTGAAGATTCCTTGCAAATTGGTGCATATTTTTCTATGTTTTTACCATAATGCCCTTTTGTATGTATCAACATCAATTACTCTAATTTTTGTGTTAGGTCACTATATCTCACAAATTCTTCACCCAAAATGAAGCTTATATTTATGACTGTCGATTTGTATCATTTCCAGAGCATGGAATTGAAATTACAGACGCTTCCAGTTCAATTTATTCAACCAATGGTCTATTCGACCCCCTATCATTCAAAATCGGTGAGCATTCAAATTTCAAATTCTATTTCAATATCCGATTTCAAACTCCAATTTCATCCGATTTCAAATCTCAATTTTCCAATATCTCACACCGTATTGACCGTGGACATCATATTAACGATTACATTCAACGGCGAGTGCAGAGCGTTGAAGATTGATTTGAGTTCGTTTTATTCTAGGTTGGTGACTTATGTCGAAGGTATGTGGCCCGATTTGGATTCAAATATTTTTAAACTTAAATACTCAGTTGGTTCAATTTCTAATTTCGCTCTAAAATTTGAAATTGATAATGTAACTACTTTTTATTTGCTCACCTATTTGTATTTAGACTCTCATAAGTGCACCTCTATGTAAGCCACTCTAATACTTTTTATGATTGGTATTAACTAAATGAAATACAATACAATTTCAAATTGATTTTAAATTATAATTATTAGGTATTAAAATTATTATTTAATAACAATAGTAATATTATTATATTTATGTTATTAATAATATATTTATTGAATTGATAGCTAAATAATTATTATTATTGATAAAAAAGTTAATATTAATTAATACATATTGATTATTTTTATTAGTTATAACATAATATATATTTTGAATAAGAATGCTATTTTTTTTAAATAAGACAATAAAATTTATTTTTTATTAACATAGAGTATTATTTTATATAAAGTTATAATAATGTTATATACTCCCTCCGTCCCAGAACTACTTTCATAGTAGTTTTGAGCACGCGAATTAAGGAAAAATAAG
Organism: Prunella vulgaris; assembly: GCA_026898435.1. Lineage (NCBI taxonomy): Eukaryota > Viridiplantae > Streptophyta > Magnoliopsida > Lamiales > Lamiaceae > Prunella > Prunella vulgaris. The sequence continues at coordinate 41,041 of JAPKLY010000354.1, read as the reverse complement.
TATGTGAGTGTAAAGTTAAATAATAAAATAAAAAAAAATGTACTTTATTGACTTTTGTGAGTGTAAAAAGTTTCTTTTTTAGGTGTGTGAAAGAAGAATTTGGACGTCCAAATAAGGAAAGTGTGAAAGTAGTTTTGGGACGGAGGGAGTATGTTTTTATCCATAAATTGTTGATATTTATTTTATTATTATTATTATTGTAAAGAATATTAATATTGAAATTAGTATATTATTTTTAAAATTCTAATATTATCATTTAATATTGTTGAGAAATAATATTATTTTTAAATTTATTTGGGTTATATTACGTAAAATTTACTATATTATCACTTATTATGTTGATATTAAAATTGATTAATCAAAGATAGAATAGCTAAAGCTAAACACATGAGTATTGAATGTCTATTCTTCAATTGTGGGAATCGCTATTTCTTATAAAATTATGATTCAAATTAAACATTTATATCAATCATAGGAATAAATTTATAAATGATGACTTTACTTCTAAGATGTTTCACTATACCAATTGTACCTTAAAGAGTTTCCTAGATGTGTGTAAAATGAGAAAGAACTTAAAGGAAATAATTAAAAGACAAATTATTACACTCTTCATTCTTAATTAACTCCTTTGATTTTATCCATTTATACAAACTAATTTTACTCATAATCCAAGTCAATTAGTAGTAATAAATACATTAAATAAGGTTAAGTAAAAGAAAAATTAATATTTTAATTATCATATATAAATTGCATTTCTTGATTTGTATGGAGAAAATCTGTAAAATTATTATTTTTTGGAATGAAAATCTGTAAAAAAAAAAAATTGTAAAAAGAAACGGTGACTTTTGGTTTATATTAACAAACTTAAAAATAATTAGGGAGACTGTTTTGGATAAAATGAACATATTAAATGGGTGGATTATTAAAAAAACTTAGATTAAGAATTGACAATTATTATAAATATTACTAGTCTAACTCAACGTGGCGAGCTCATTGAATGAATATATATTTGATACCTTGTGACATTAAAACTTTGTATTACCAATTATTCTTCAAAATTAAATGCCGGACGTGTAAGTCCATAATTTAAAATTATCGCATTTTTAAAGATAAAATATTATGTATTATATGCATGACACATAAATAATGCTAAATAAATTAATATTCTCTCCTCTCACTGTAAGTTGCTCATTTTGTCATTTTTGTCTGTCCCATTATATGTTGTTTATTTGTTTTTTTTTTCTTTTTAGGAAACTACTATTCATTACTGTATTTTTTTTTTCAATCACATCACATGTATTATATCAATATTTTTATACATTTTTTAATATTAGTGTCAAAAAATTATGAACAGTTTATAAGGGGATGGAGGGAGTAATATTTTCCAACAAATGTTTATAAAAGTTGACATCATTGATTAATGGGGTACCTTTTATTACGGGCGTACAATATTAATTCCTCAATTAAAAATCTATGAACTAATTTTTACTTTTCAAACAACTTTAATATTTAAAAATAATACTATATATGTATTTTCCAAAGTGTATTAGTTGGTGGAAGATAAATAAATATGATAGTAGTACACAACAATTCCACCATACATACACACATTATTTTAAGTGGAATATTCAAAGAGATGGATTAGGCCAATCATATTCTTGCGTTTAAGGAATATTACCAACAATTATCTTTTTGGTAAACCTTGGATTTATGTGGCTTTAATTTAATTTAATTTAAAATGCATTCCACAAAGTAAAGTTGCACTTATCTAAGGCAGCACGCTATCAAGGACTTGACTATAAAAGTGTTATTAACTTCTACGACTGTTCTAGACTATAGTGGGTTGATGATGTTGATTATCCTAAAATCTTTTAGCATATGCTCGATAATATCGATTACAATATATATATATATATTTGAACAATTCATGAAAAATATTTTGGTAAATAATATTTCAAAAATAGAAAAAATGTTCATGTGGTTAAATTCTAATGGAAAATTTACAAAATAGTTTTAAAAAATGAGACTACTTACAAATGGATTATGTGCAAATAAAAAAAAAATGCTTCTACTGTAAAATAAAATTATGTGTCTGTGCAAATATTTTGGATCAATTTGTGAATATGGCCTTTTCTTTTTGAACTGATATGAAAATGCCCCAATTTTAATCACTTCAAGACATGATCTCAAGATAGTGTCCAACAACACCGTATATATTTACTAAATACATGCGAATTTTTAAAAAAAGTTATATTTATTGTTATTGAAAAGTAACAACTGTATTTTCATAGCACACAAAAATTGTATCTTCAGTGTATTATAGGTGTTAGGGCGGTACAATTTGAGATGGATCATAAATCATTAGTTACAATTTTAATTTGGATTTTAATTCTTAAATTATAAAATTAATCATGTAAAACAATTCTAAAGGATTAGTAAATCCATTTGCGATCAGTTATAAATCATTAATTATAATTTTAATTTGGATTTTAATCCTTAAAGTTGTAATGGAAAACGTTGATTTCAAGGTAATTTGAAATGGAATATTAAATTTGACATTTGTATAAAAACTAGCCATTAGGATTTAGGTGGAATATTAGTCATAGTATTCCATTTAATATCAAGGAATTAACGTTGGCTAGTGCATCTTGGACTTTACTTTTGTGATAGAGCTGGCAACTTCAAAGTCGTACTCCTCCGTCCCGTAGAAATTTACACCCTATGAAATGATATATTTTTAAAAAAAAATATATTTTATATATAAAGTAGTGGCATATGAATAAATATGTGAAAATGTTTGTGAGTGTGCACATAAATCAATGCTTCCTTTTTAGTAGTGTGCAAATTTGTATAGGACGTCCAAATAAAAAAAGTGTGCACATAAATCAATGTTTCTGTTTTAGTAGTGTGCAAATTTATGTGGGACGTCCAAATAAAAAAAGTGTGCAAATTCTTGTGAGACGGATGGAGTATTTGACACTATTTATGTTTATCCAATTTCTAGGGAATATTAATTTAGTTTCGAATTGATTTTGATTAGAAACAAAACCTACATAAAGAATAATAATTTCTTTTCATAAAACAAAAATAAAGAATAATTCTAAGTAGGGAGGAAGTACCGTTGGGTTCATAGTATATAGCATTTCGTAATATATTATATAGGAAAAGGACTACTCAATTTTATTCCCCTACTGTATATTATTTCATGTTATATATTTGATTTATACAAGAGTATATAATAAAAGTGACAAAAATAGTATTACGAAAATATATAAAAGTATCACATTAAATGGCAGAAACCGTTTCATATATATTTTGTGTTCTAAAAAGTAGCAAAATTTAACATTTTGATAGTATTAAGTGTCTCATCAAATACATTATGCAATTTAAATACATTTTTAAAAAATTATCTCTATTATTACTGAAAAATCATCCATTTTTTTACTGACATATTGTCTGTTGCCTATTGTAACAGGGGTGATGTTTCAATAGAAAATTGATGGTTTTTCAATAATGATAGGAGCAACCTTTAAATATTCTTAACTTGTATAATACATTTGATGTATATAAGAATAGACTTTTGATAGTATATTTTTGTTAATGAATTTATTTAATTAGTATACTACTCCCTCCGTTCCGAAACTACTTTCATAGTAATTTTGGGCACGCGAATTAAGGAAAAATAAGTATGTGAGTGTAAAGTTAAATAATAAAATATGAAAAAATGTACTTTATTGATTTTTGTGAGAGTAAAAAGTTTTTTTTTAAGTGTGGAAAAGAAAAGTTAGGACGTTCAAATAATAAAAATGTGAAAGTAGTTTTGGGATGAAGGGAGTATTTTCTATTTTATACCAAGCACTATATCCACATTCTCAAGTAATTGAGTCGAGTTATAACATATCTACTTCCCTTAATTATGCCACTAATTAATACTACATCATTATTTTATTTAAGGCTGCAACTTTTTACAATAATTGTTTTAGAATTGAAGAATAATACTATATTAATGCAACAAATTTAATAAAATCTAAAAAATTACTCAACCGAACCTAACATATACTTTAATTGACTAGTAAGTTGGATAAGATTTTAAAGTGACTTGTTAAAATCTCTCATCTTTAATTAATTATGCCTGCATTAACTGACCGAATCACACTTGGAACATTTCATCTGCCCACATTCATCTAACTTGTCCTAATAATTTGTCCTTTTTTTTTTTTATTTATCACAAGGCACTCAACTTTCTCGAATTGAATTTCATACTAACATTCAATTTAAACATAACTTTTAGTTTGTTGATTGATTATAAGTTATAACAGGTGAACAATGACACATTTTAATTATCAGGTGATATTGGAGCATTTTCTTACAAATCTTTGTATTTTTAAAATTTTGAATTTGTTCCTATTAATTTTGTATGTATTCCGAAATAAAAGTATTATTAATTTGAGTAGGTATTGTGTGAAAATAGTTCATGATAAACTTATCATGAAATTATTCTAAAGTATCAAATATTTGGTCAAGTATATCAAAATATGCATCAGGTGTATCAAAATCTCAGATTTTTTATACACCTAGTTAAATATTTAATATTTCGAAATTGATTCATGATAAGCTTAAATGAACTATTTTCATACAAATCTTTACCTATTAATTTTAATTTATTGACTTTATGCAGCACACTTCAAAGAAGAGGGAAAGTATGAAATCTACAACCAACTCAAATTAGTTTTATATATTTTTCTCTTTAAATTTAGCTGAATACATATTGTTGATAAGGGCATATAAGCTCAATGATTAAAGAGCCATTAAAGTATAAATAAGCCGAAGTGTAAGTTGCTCGTTTAGTTGCTCGCCAAGCTGTTCGACGGCCTGCTCGCCCGCACCCGGGGGTGACAAAGCAACGAGCCTACATGGTCATTCCCTAGTTGCTCGCCAAAGTGCTCGCCGAGCTGCTCGCCTGATCGCTGGTGGAACAAAGTAACAAGCCCACGTGGCCAGGACCAAGTTGCTCGCCACCATGCTCGCCTTCTTGCTCGCCAACTTGCTCACCTGACTCAGTGATGACAAGGCATCAGGCCACGAGGCCAAGCTAAAGGTGCTCGCCACCATGCTCGCCACCCTGCTCGCTCAGCCCGGAGGCGGCTAGGTACTAAGCCATGAAGACAAGCCCGAGGTGGTCGCCCACTTGCTCGCTATGTTGCTCGTCTGGCTGGTCGCCCTTCTTCCAGGAATGAAGACACAAGATGTCCAGAGAACCTAAAAGGAAGGCATAGGTCATAGGGTTTAGAGTTAGTGGGGTAAATCATTAAGGTGGTGACAAGTGGAGGACACTTGTCACCATCAGAGACCACATGGCCTATAAACGTGCCACCTCACCTTGGTAAAGGTATAAATATGGGTAATAACCACATTTGTAAGGATCTGAAAATCTTAAACAAGAAATACACTACAAAATTTCTCTCTCTACATTTCTACTTCTAATTCATACTACAAATCCAATTATCATCTTTTAATTATTGTTTGAGTGATTTCCATAGATGAATTAGCCACATAATATTACAATTAGTAAAATTGCTCAACAATTTGGCGCTAGAAGGAGGGCTCGAACCTCCGTCAATCAAAAATTCAAGTTCGTTCTTTGTTTTCTCAAGAATAACCATTCAAGTTTGGTAAATTGTGTCAAGAACAAAATAGGTAATCTTCAAGCGTAAATGTTCTTGGAAAGACTTTATCTTTAAGAACACGTACTAGAAAAGATTTCCTCTTTAAAGGATTTATTTCCTTGACACAATCCTCATAAAAAATGACAAGGCGTACATACGACGATTCCCATGACGAATCCCGTACCACCTTGACAAGTCGGAGGTAGAAAGGAAAGAAACCGTCAGGACGCCCGCAAACCAGAATGACCCGAGTCTCGGCATTACCTGCGGCTCCAGTTGGTCCGCAAATCGAAGCTACCATCGAATTGATGGTAAGAACCCCGGAGGACATTGAAAGGGCGATGACCACACTCAAACAAATACAAAGGCAACAAATGGTGGTGACTCGCCAACCGGTGATACAAGCAGCCCCGACGGAGATGAGGCATGAGACCAGAACGAGTTACCACGCCCAGGAGGAAGAAGCCAGTAGTGGACGGGTCGCCCCAGAAAACTCGAAGGGCAAGCAAAAAATATGTGATCGCTTGGGACTCTAACCCAGACGATCAGACCAGCGAGCAGGGGGGCGACCAGCTGGGCGAGCAGTGGAGCAGCCCAGACATCATGAGGGGTCACAAGGAGATAAGCACAGTAATCCGAGTCACCACTCGGAAGGTGGAAGATCCGGATACTCACAACACCAAGAACCTTGTGAGTCAGATGCACGACATCAACGCAAACCTGTCCTGGATAGGTTAAGGCGACGGGCATCCGAGAGGTTAGGCCCTAATGCTGCAAGTAACCTCCAACGACCACACCGAGAGGTCGCCCGAAGTGAGGGACTGCCGGGGGCAGCACGTCAATACGAGGTGCACCCGGAACAGCCTCGAGGAGGGGGATCATCTCGTGGGTCGTCAATCTTGGAGATCGAAAAATTGAAAAAAACAGTGGAAGACTTGCGAGAACAAGTGGCCAACAAGGAGAAGGTTGAGACATACACTTCCCTCCCAATCTCACCACTGTCTAGCACCATCCTTACGGCTCCGGTACAAAAGAAAATACAATTTCCATCCTTGGTATTGTACGAGGGTGAGTCTGACCCCAAGGTGCACATCTCAAAGTATGCTGACTATATTATATCCATGGGGGCATCAGATGCTACGCAATGCAGAAACTTTCCTTTGACTCTTGGAGATCGTGCCCACAGATGGTTCTCAGCGTTGGCACCCGGGTCTATACAATCATTCGGCCAGTTGACCAGAGAATTCCTATCCCATTTTTTGGGATTCGGAACGTATCTAACGCAAAAACACCGGCTGACCAATATCTCACAAGGGGCGGAGGAGACTGATCAACAATACCTGGAGAGCTTCGACAAGATCCTCTTGGAAGGCGAGTCGGTCAGCGATGACACTGAGGTTGTTGCAGTCATGGCGGGACTGAGTAAAGGAACGGACCTGTGGAAGGAAATGCATTTATCCTATCCAAGTACATACATCGAGTTCCGCCATAAGGCCGGAGTATACGTGGCAATGCAAGAGGTTATGGCAAAGCAATTAGGAATGGAGACCGGCGAGAAAAAGAATGGCAAGAAACCTAGTAGCAGTGGCTATAAAGCGCCTAAGAACTTGAAGTCGTTCGGAGACACTGCAGAATACAAGGAAAAACTTAATCAGGTGTTGGCTACTACGATCGATCATGTGTTCACGGCAGTGAAAGATCAAGACATGCTGGCAGCTCCCCGGAGGATCAGGCAGGATAGGAGCAAGCTGAACCCGAAAAAATTATGTGCTTATCATCAAAGCATCGGGCATTTCACTAGTGAATATCGCAATCTTCTGAAACAGTTGTGGAAGTTTTATGAAGACGGGAAGCTTGTGGAGTTCGTGAAAAAAAGCTCCAGGAAAAAAACAACGATTGTCAAGACAAGGGGGTTCAGATGATGAAGACAGTGATGAAACAGAAAGGGCCCCGAATAGGCAAGTGCGAAGAGGTCCACCAGCGTTATCCGTACATCAAGAGCCAAATCGCGAAATCCTGGTGCTTGAGGAAATTGGCTCGGCTGAAGGAATGATTGATGGCCGTCCAGTATAAAAAAGACAAAAGAAGGCAGAAATTCGGGCAGTCAATCAGGTACAAGAATCGGGATCCGGGACAAAGGTGCCAGCAAAACCAACTGTGGACTTGGTGTTCTCACAGGCAGATCTCGAAGAAATCTTGACACCGCATAATGACTCTCTTGTTATCAGTGCGAATATCATGAACACAAGAGTACACCGACTGCTGGTGGATACTGGAGCCTACACGAACATCCTGTTCAAGAAAACACTAGATCCGTTAGGAGATTACGAGTCCTATATAGAGGATTGTAATCATAAGATAGTGGGATTCGGAGAGGCTGTGACCGTCCCACTAGGTGTAATTCGCCTGTCGGTAGAACTTGTAGCGCTAGAGGACCCGGAAAGAAGGATGACTAGGTTGTTAGATTTTTTAGTCGTAGATCAACCATCCACCTATAACGGGTTCCTCGGCTGCCCTTTCATTTCAGAATTCAAAGCCGCATGTTCTACTTACTACTATTGCATTAAATTTCCAACCTTAAAAGGTGCAAGTACAATTAAAGGGATGCTATCTCCATCGACATCGAGATGATGGAAGTGGATCAAACGCCGGAGGAAATGGAGGTAGATGATACACCCCTACGAGGTCAGCAGGCCGAGGGGCAAGTGGAAGAACACACGGAGGTTCAAGATGATGTACCAGCAACCGTTGCTGAACCCAAAGGCCAGTTGAATGAGCCAGAAGACATAGAGCCCCGGATGGGATACGAGCCAGTCCCAATGGAGATGGACATGCATCTAGAAGGACCCATTGAAGACACATGATGGAAAGATAAAAAATGGCGTGCCACTCCAGTCGAAGATTTAAGGTCCATACAGGTAGACCCCAATAAAAAGGACTTGGAACTTTTTATTGGGCCGGAGTTGGAAGAGCCTTATAGAAGCAGAATGGAAGAGTTCCTTCGGGCCAATCTCGATGTGTTCGCTTGGTCACACGAGGACATGACGGGTATACCGATGGAACATGCATGTCACCGTCTAAACATTGACCCCACGAAGAAACCCGTCCGCCAGAAGAGAATGAAGTATGGGCCAGATAAGTATGAAGTATTAACCGGCGAAGTGAAGAAGCTATTAGATAATAAGCTTATAAAGGAAGCGTTATGTCCTCAATGGGTGGCAAATCCCGTCCTGGTCAAGAAGCCAAATGGAACGTGGAGGCTCTATATAGACTTTACGGACCTCAACGCCGCATGTCCAAAGGATAACTTCCCCTTGCCTCACATCGACCAGCTGGTGGACAATACCGCGGGACTTGAGATAATGACCTTTATGGACGGCTTTGCAGGGTACCACCAGATCGCAATGCATCCCGATGACCAAGAGCATACAACCTTTTACACAAACAAAAACTTGTTTTGTTGGAAAAGAATGTCCTTCGGGTTAATCAATGCAGGTGCCACATACCAGAGGTTAGTCAATAAGATGTTCGACCAGCATATTGGGGAGACGATGGAGGTCTATGTTGATGACATAGTGGTGAAGAGTCTTAGGAAGGAAGATCACTTGGAGCACTTCAAGCAAGCATTCGACATCATGAGAACATACAACATGAAGCTCAATCCAAAGAAAAGCAGCTTTGGGGTGCAGTCCGGAAAATTTTTGGGGCATTTAGTAAGCCAGCGAGGGATAGAAGTAAATCCCACACAAGTCAAGTGCATCTTAGAGATGGGACCACCGAAAGATGTGCCAGCTGTTCAAAGACTCACGGGATGTCTCGCGGCGTTGAACAGATTCATATCCAGGCCAGGAGACAAGAATAGGTCATTCTTCGAATCTATTAAAGGCAAAGGCATATGTAGAAGAACTGGGAAGACCAACTACATCTGGACGGACGCCTGCCAAAAGGCGTTTGAAGATATAAAAAGTTATCTCAGCAATCCCCAAATCCTGTCAAAGCCTGTCCCAGGAGAAAAATTATATTTGTACCTAGCAGCATCGGAGGTGGCCATAAGCTCAGCCTTGGTACGAGCGGAGGGCAAGACACACTTGCCAATATACTATGTCAGTCAGGTGTTACATGAGGCGGAACTACGATATTCCTCAATGGAGAAGTTGGCATACGCATTGGTGATGAGCGTAAGGAAACTCCGACCTTACTTCTTCGGCCACCAAGTGAAAGTCTTAACAACGTTCCCATTGAGACAAATCTTACACAGACCCGACACTGGCGGACGATTACTAAAGTGGTCACTAGAGGTCAGCCAGTATGGTATAACCTACGCTCCCCGAACAGCGATCAAAGGGCAGGCCCTAGCAGACTTCATAGTAGAGCTAACCTACCCTCAAGATCCAACGAGGGGACGTATATACCCATGGCACCTCTGCATAGACGGCTCAGCAACAAGTTCCGCGGCCAGTGCGGGTGTTGTCCTAGTAAGTCCCGACAAACAAGTATTCACCTCAGCAATAAGGTTAGACTTCCTAGCAACTAACAACGAAGCTGAGTACGAAGCACTTATTGCTGGATTGAGACTATCTTTAGCTGTGGGGGCAACCAGACTTCAAAATTTTGGAGATTCCCAGCTAATAGTATCTCAAGTTCGAGGTGAATACGAAGCAAAAGAACGGCAAATGATCATTTATCAAAGGATCATCGCGCATCTGATATCCAAGTTCGACCAAGTGTACATCGAGCAAATCCCCCGGCTAGAAAACACACAAGCAGATGCTCTAGCTCGTTTGGCTACAAGCACCAGAGAACCAAGTATCTCGGAGGTGGTAGTCACAAAGCTAACTAATCCTTCAACATTTGATTAGGTTAATCAAGTGTTGAAGAGGGGGCAACAAATAATGAACAACCAACAGATGACCACCGACGACTGGCATACACCCATCACTAAGTACTTGACCGATGGAGAACAGTCGGAGGATCCGTGGGAAGCACAACGAGTCGTGAAACAAGCTGCTAGATACACAATGGTTGAAGGACAGTTATATAAGAGAGGAATCTCGTTGCCATTACTCAGATGCCTCTCCCTGGAGGAAGGACAGAGAGTGTTAGAAGAAATCCATGAAGGAATATGTGGAGGCCACGCCGGGGGGCAAGCCCTAGCCTACAAGACTATTAGGCAAGGATACTATTGGCCAACATTGCGGAAGGACGCCATCAGATATGCTAAGAAATGTTTGAAGTGCCAACAGTTTGCTCCAAGCATCCATACCCCGGCGCAAGAATTAAAATCGGTGTATAGTCCATGACCATTTGCTAAATGGGGTATCGACTTGATCCGCCCGTTCCCTCCCGAAAAAGGCGGGGTAAAATTTGTAGTGGTGGCCGTGGACTATTACACTAAGTGGGCCGAAGCAGAAGCCTTAATGACAATAACCCAAGAGAAAATGATAAGTTTCATTTGGAAAAACTTGGTATGCAGATTTGGATTGCAATAGTCAATCGTCACAGATAACAAAAGTCAGTTTGATGGGAATAAGCTAAGAGACTTCTGCGCTTCATGGGACATAAAAAAACATTACTCCACACCATATCATCCTCAATCAAACGGACAGGTCGAAGCCATAAACAAGATCTTGAAACACATCCTGAAGATCCGATTGGAAGAAAGAAAGGGTAGTTGGGCCAACGAGCTGCCAGAAGTCCTATAGACCTACAGGACGTCTTATAGAACAAGTACCGGGGAGACACCATTCACCATGACCTTCGGAGTTGAAGCAGTCATCCCAGTGGAGGTTCAACATTGGACGTGGAGGATAGTTAAGTATGATGAAGAAACGAACGAAGATGATATAGCAGTGGAAAAAGACCTGATTGAAGAAATGCGAACCTCGGCGGAATTGAGGAATGTTGTCTACAAATGACGAGCAGAAAAGTACTACAACTCGCAGGTCAAGGATAGGAAGTTCAAAGTTGGAGACTTAGTGATGAGATGGATATTAGCAGTTCCTTCGGGGGTGTTTGGTCCAAAATGGGAAGGTCCCTTCAAGGTGACAAAGAGTTGGCCGAATGGGACCTATGACTTGGAAGATATGCAAGGCCATCCATCGTCATACACTTGGAACACCACACACCTCAAGAAGTTCTACCAGTAATGATTTGTTAAAAAAATTTAATTTTGAAACCTTGTTCGCCCAACATGTATAGGGGCAAGCAGGTTCGATTCAGATAGAGTCAAGTTTGTAAAGGTCATATTGCGTTGAATAAAGAAGATGTTTCCTTTCAAGAATGGTGTATCGAAAAATATCTCAAGTAAAAAATAAAAGGCAATGTATTGAGACTAACCCTATGGGTATACCAGTAAAAGGGAGTCCTTACCAATCAATAAGCCTACATCAAAAGAGATGAATAATGAAGGGTGTAAATTCGCGATTCCGCAAAAGGAAAAGTAAGACGAATCAATTTAAACACCATATACAAAAATGAGCAATAAATAACTTAGACATCAACATAAATGAAAACATATCAAGTATAAACAAGATCTATGAAAGGGAAACTACAAGTTCATTAATGTCAAAAAGAAGTTCAAGTACATGTGGGGCGCCTTCGAGGGCGAAGAAGCAAAAAGTTACATTTAAAAAGCAAAAACAAAAAGTTCAAGGCAAAAGGAGGTCAAACACCCTACTGCCCGCCAGCATGGTCGCCGGCTTGCTCGTCAGGCTGCTGCTCGCCGGCCTGGTCGCCCACCTGTTCGCCGGCACCTTGAGGAGAGAGACCTGAGAGGACTTCAATAGGAGATAGACCTTCAGTGTCTACCATGGCGTCATCATGAGCATCGATCTCGAGGGCTGGATACCTTCCGCCAATGATCTTGAGCCCAGAAGGCACGACACTCAGGTCGACACCCATATCCTCAAGGTCCCCGATGTCAACCACCAAACCTTCCTTGAGAGGACGTTCGGTAAGGAATTCGGTAAACTCCTTCTTCAAGTTCTCCCAAGGGTCCGCATTCTCACCAACAGCGTGATGATAAGCCCGAAGGTTTTCAGCAAAGGCATAAACGAAGCCGAAGTCAGATGACTCAGCCCGAATGTCAGCAACGGCATCAGCAGTGTAGCAGTCGACATGCTCAGCCTTGTGCTCAACTAGTTGGGTTCGAGTAGCTTGGAGTTCTTTCTCCAATTCGGCAACTTTTTCTCGAGCTACTCGACTCTCCTCCAACTGGGCTCAGATGCTGGCTAGTTCGGCCCAGAGGCCATCAGCTTCGGCTTGGGCTCTTTCGGCACTTGCAATCGCTGATTTTTTAGCATTCAATGAGGCCTTGACCTTAGCCTCCAGAGTCGTTGCCTTCTTATTGGCCTCATCTCTTTTCTTCCTCAGAGTGTCGTTCAGCACCGCATAAGACTTCTCCAAAGTCACGGCTTGCTCGATGGCGCGCTGAGCAATGATGAGAGCACCACTCGAATGATGCATAGTCGTGCGGATGTTGTTAGTTAACGACTGGTGCTGTATGATAGCATCTTGAGGCTGAGTCCAATGGCGGGTGGCAGACTCGACGGCTCTCCTAAGGGGACCCTGAAGCTCGTTGAGGGTCTTCGAAAGCCGAGCAAGTGCGAACTGATGGACCGCCGGGCTGCGGTGCTGGTAACGTAAAGGATCATACCTGCATGAAGAATCAAACAAGAAAACACTTAGAATTTAATTCTAAGTACAAATGTGTTAGAGGTCTGAAGAGTGTTACCCTGCTGCACGATCCTGGTCCCATCAAAGAATGGAGATATCCGACAGTTGCCCCACAGAGCGTATGGGCGCGGGGGCCATAAAGGTACCGGCCGAGACCGGAAGTGTAGGCTCCGAAGCCTCAACGCGACCTGAGCCTCCGGAACCCGAGGCTCTCGTAGTCTTTGCCCTCTTGGCGGCATCACCTTCACGCTTGATGCGTGAACCATCGCCCCGCTGCAAGCAGCGACTACCACCACTAGGAGAGCTACTAGGGGCTTGACGATCCTCAACGCGAGGAGCCCGGGGTGGGGCAGCAGATCTGGTGCTCGGCCCGGTGCTCGTCCCCTTCTTCGTCTGGGCTGCCTTTTAAGCAGCTAACACTACGGACGGGGGTCTCTCTTGGTTTGTGCCATTCCGAACCTCTGGTTTAAGACTCGGAAGGATGGAGGGATGGCGATAGTGACTTCTGCGGCTGCAAGCATCAAGAAACAAGAAAAGAGTTAGAAAATTTTCACAAGTCTCAAGATGTAAGTCAAAGGGTCAAAGAAAATGACAAATATACCTGCGGGACGAGCAACTTGAGCTCGTAGGTGGTGAGGAGTTGTGATCAACCCCGAGGCAATGCGACAACTGGCCTTGTTTAGGTACTCGAACATCCTGTCCTTGTTGTTCCTCAGACAGACAAGAATGCAGGTAAACTTGAATTCCTCAGACAAGCTTGTCTTCTTCCAACGCTGAGGGGTCAAGCCTGCAACATAAGGACCAAGATGTTAGACACAATATCGAAAAGCAAAATCCCAAGTACAAACAAGTCCTATGCTGCAACTCGCCAAACTCAATAGGAGACATGATGCGTCCCCCAAGTCCTTCATTATTGTCCGGGGCACGCCAATCTCCACCTATGAAGAAGAACTGCTCCTTCCAGTCCTTCACCTTGTTGGGCAATCCCTCGAGGATCCTCATGTCACTCCTCGCCTTCAGGTAATAGTAACCCTGACCTTCCTCAGAACACTTGCTGAGGCAGAGGGTATAGTTCACCTCTTGTGGAGTTAGACGGTCCTTATACTTCTCCAAAGCAAAGACTGTGCAGATAGATATCAGGTACGTCCAGGCATTGGGTGTGAGCTGTGTAATAGCCAAACCCGTGGTCTCCAGGAAACGTCCGATAAGTGGATGGAGGGGTAACGTCACTCCGGCGGCGGCTAGTGTATGCATGTTGATTGCCGTCAATCCCTTCGGAGGGCAGTCGGGCCTCTCATTCTTCTGGGGGGCATACATCGTTACATCACATGGGATGTGATATTCCCTCCGGATGCTGTCAAGGTCATCCTCATCAATTATACTCTCCACAGTGTTTGCTTTGTAGTTGGTAAATACGTCCTCTTCAAGCTCCCAGTATTGTCGAGGAGAAGTGGGAAAGTCAACGGCGTATCGTTCGTAATACGCCCTCCAATCGAGCTCTTATTCGATACCTTCAGGGATGGACCTCTCCGACATGTGAGGATGTGGGAAGCCTACGGACTCAAACCATTCGGTAATAGAGTCATCATCATCATCATCACTGCTTGAAAGCACTTCAGTGGGCTCCTGACCATCATCCTCTAGGCGAGCAGCAGGTTGCTCAACTACTTGCTCGTCCAGCTGCTCGCCAAGCTGTTCGGCCTTCTCTTTCAACGGTCGATCAACCTCCACGACATTAGGATCGGACCCCGCTAAATGAACCAATGAAAGGCCGGCAATTGGACCACTTTCCTCCACCGGCCGTTTGCCCGGATTCCGGTTAGAAATGGTGTGGCTCGAAGACGATGACATGTTTGAGAAATAAGAGAAAATGAATTTGGCCCTAGGAATGTGCTAACTATTGTATTAATGATTCCGGCCAAAGTTGTCCAAAGAAGAAAAATTCGGCGAACAAGAACCACATAAGAAATAATAAGGAGTATAATATCACTAAGAATGAGAAACAAGAGTCAAAGAGAAGTTATCGTTGATTAAAATCTCCGAATTGCCTTGGAAACCGTGAAAAAAGCCAGAAAGACGCCGAAAGAACTCGAAGATTTAGGCCGCCGAAAATTTCAGAAGAAAGATCAAATGAAGGAGAAGATGAATAGTGAACAAAAAGCCTATTTATACCTTAGGGTTAAAAAGAAAAAAGGGAAAAGAAACTTCAAGGACTAAGTTGCAAAGAATTTGAAAAGTTTTGAAAAGGGGCGCGTCTTTTCGTGATTGATTGGCACAGTAAACGAAAAGGCGCCTCGATTCCTGGAATACCTTTTCAGAGGCTAAAGTGGGAGGGAGACGAGCAGAGGATCGAGCACTTGAGCCGAGCACTAAGTCGAGCACCATGCTGCTCGCCTAACTGTTCGTCAAACACGATGAATTAATTCCAACATATACTTTGATAAGGAAAAATCAAATCAAAGCATATACTGAGGGACAAATGTTGATAAGGGCATATAAGCTCAATGATTAAAGAGCCATTAAAGTATAAATAAGCCGAAGTGTAAGTTGCTCGTTTAGTTGCTCGCCAAGCTATTCGACGGCCTGGTCGCCCGCACCCGGGGGTGACAAAGCAACGAGCCTACATGGTCATTCCCCAGTTGCTCGCCAAAGTGCTCGCCGAGCTGCTCGCCAAATTGCTCGCCAGATTGCTCGTCTGATCCCTGGTGGAACAAAGTAACAAGCCCACGTGGCCAGGACCAAGTTGCTCGCCACCATGCTCGCCAACTTGCTCACCTGACTCAGTGATGACAAGGCATCAGGCCACGAGGCCAAGCTAAAGGTGCTCGCCACCATGCTCGCCACCCTGCTCGCTCAGCCCGGAGGCGGCTAGGCACTAAGCCATGAAGACAAGCCCGAGGTGGTCGCCCACTTGCTCGCTATGTTGCTCGCCTGGTTGGTCGCCCTTCTTCTAGGAATGAAGACACAAGATGTCCAGAGAACCTAAAAGGAAGGCATAGGTCGTAAGATTTAGAGTTAGTGGGGTAAATCATTAAGGTGGTGACAAGTGGAAGACACTTGTCACCATCAGAGACCACATGACCTATAAACGTGTCACTTCACCTTGGTAAATGTATAAATATGGGTAATAACCACATTTGTAAGGATCTGAAAATCTTAAACAAGAAATACACTACAAAATTTCTCTCTCTACATTTCTACTTCTAATTCATACTACAAATCCAATTATCATCTTTAATTATTATTTGAGTGATTTCCATAGATGAATTAGCCACATAATATTACAATTAGTAAAATTGCTCAACACATATATTTCTTATGACAAAATACATAAATATATATATAAATAGTTTATGATATGTTTATTATAAAATTTTAAAATGTTAAATATTTAATTGGAGTAAAAAAATATGGATAAATAGTACTCCCCGTCCATTAAATTTATGCACTATTTTTTTTATCATCCGTCCATAAAAAATACTATGTACTTTCTTTTTATAGAAACTATCATCTTTATTATCACTCTCACAATTAATTATTTTATTTATGAATAAACCTCATAATACACCCATAATACTTTATTTTATTTACTTTGTCATAAAAATTCATGCAAAATACTAGTACACATATTTACTGAACGGAAAGAGTATTATATTATAATTTTTTTTAAGTCCAACTTTTCATATTGATGATAAAATGTTTAATACTCGTAAATGGTAATGACATATATACTTCCCCCAATCCAAGACTATTTCTATAAGATGGTGATTGGTAGCCAATATTAGGGGTTATAAATTTTGTAAGTAAAATTCATATAAGTGAATATGTGAGTGTAAAGTTAAATAAGAAAATAAGAAAAAATGTATTTTATTGACTTTTGTATTAAAAGTTTCCTTTTAATGTGTGTGAAAATAGAGTTGAGACGTTCAAATAAAATAAGTGTGGAAGTAGTCTTGGGACGGAGGGAGTAATACTTTACAACTCCTTTATAATATATTTATCATAAATTATTTTTATATAGTAAAATTTACTATTTTCTAGTACTCCCTCCGCCTACCAAACTATTTACCCTTTGTAAAGTGGCACGCGATTTAATAAAAATTAATATATTATATTAAAATAATAGATAAATTAATAAAAATTAGAAGTACTATGGGATTCAAATTCTTATTTGTGAGCGTGAATTATTTTTAAATAAGAAAAGAAAAAAAGTACTCCCTCCGTTCCACTATAAGTTGCTCATGTTGTCATTTTCGTTCGTCTCATTATATGTTGCTCATTGCTTTTTTATCTTTTTTGGAAATTACTATTCAATTCTTTATTATTATTTTTAATATTTTTTACACTATTTTTATTATTTTTTCACTTTTCTTCATCACATCATTTATATTTTTCCACTTTTTTCATCACATAACTTATATTTTTTTACTTTTTTTATCACATTATTTATAATTTTTTACTTTTACCTTAATTCGTGTGTCAAAAACAACGAGCAACTTATAGTGAGTTTATTATATCGGGAGTATTTATGAGTCTCATCGCCCAAAAACTTTACAAGGAGAATGACAGGATGTGGTGTTATTGGGCCAAGTGGATAGCTGATACATATCTGATAAAGGGGTAAAGGCCACCTTTGACCCCACCACAAAATCCTTTGCTAGATTCGCCCTCAAGGCTGCAAATTATGGTCGCCAGCCACACATGAGAGAGATATTTTGTTGGGTCAGTCAACCATTACCACCAAATTTTGTTGATTTTTATTAATTAAATTGAGACTTTCTTCATTCCACGCACACATTTTGATTTTATTTAATTCTCATCCCTATATATGTGTTTTCTTCCCATTCGTTATTCATCAATGTTTTCTCCTAGGAGGCTGCTTCCATTTTGGAACCACAAGTAACGTCCACTACCATCTTTCTCCTCCATTTATTTTTTTTATTATAAAAATTTGTATGAGAAATTATTTTGTGGAGTTTTGTTGAAAATTATACTGTGGAGAATGTTGGGTAAAAGTTAAATTCAGAATGTTCGACCAGCTTAATAATATAAAAAAACTTTGTCTCATTTTAAAATTTTAAAAAATAAGTCACCTGTGCACCAGTTACACGGTGCAACTCAAGTTATTTTTAAAAAGTTACACAATTTATTATTGAAAAATTGCACAAATTATTATTGAAAGGTTACACTATAAGAGATACACTTTTCAATAATAACATGTGTAATTTTTCGGTAGTATTTTATGTAATTTTTAAAAAATGAACTTGAATTGTACCGTGTAACTGGTGCATACAGGACTAATCCAATTTTAAATATGTATAGCGTTGTAAATATTCTTCTTTTAAATTTATCAACACGTCCATAAATTAAATAATATATACATATAAAGTAAAATTTGTGTGAAACTGTCTTAATTATATTATAAAACCAACTAAATTGAAAAAATAATAGGGTTATAATAAAATGGCAATGCTTTTAAAGAAAAGTGATAAGTTATTATTTTTTAATAGTGATAATATTTTAATTAATAAATAATATATTTTAAATTAAAATTAATAAAACAGTGTTGATCTCATACTATTAGACCGTCTCAC
The DNA here is from genome assembly GCA_026898435.1 of Prunella vulgaris. Taxonomy (NCBI): domain Eukaryota; kingdom Viridiplantae; phylum Streptophyta; class Magnoliopsida; order Lamiales; family Lamiaceae; genus Prunella; species Prunella vulgaris. The sequence goes on along the minus strand of JAPKLY010000354.1, from coordinate 22,107 downwards.
GTACTCTTAATTTTTTATTTTTAAATTATTATAATAAGAACATACACATATATAATATTTTTGCCGGTATTAATGCTATACGAGGGCTTGTATAACACTCTTCAAATCATAATAATTCATGCAGCAACCAAATTGAATATTTAAATTGCCATGCTTATTATTTTTTGAAAAAGTGGCGATCGACAACGACAACCCAACATAAAAGTCAGACTTACAGAATGAATTAAGACAGCCGAAAAACCAAATTTCTTTTTTCTTTTTTTTTGAGCGTAAAAATCCGGTAAAGATGGTTCGCATGTATGTTGTTTATTTTGGACGCGGTGATTGCACAATTTGTAACACAATCAAACCTTATCCTAAACAAAAGTAGGTATCCTAGGTTATTAATATAATAATTGAAATGACTACTTTATGTTAAAAAAGAGTACTCCTATATGATTCAATTAATATTTGTTTCAAAGTGTATGTTAATTGGTGACGTAGTTGGTGATGTATATAACAATTTGCCTTTATATAAATATTACTACAATTTTTAATAATTAAGAGTCTTTTAAAAAATTTACAATAAAAGAATTAAAAAATTTGAACATTTTTACCCACACGAAAGAGCACATTCTCTCTGTTATGTAACTATTTAGATAGTCTATTACTATGGAAAAATAGTTTTATACTCTAGAATTAATCACTCTTAATATTTTTTATTTACACCTATTTTTTCTATATATTTTTCGTATACACTTTAGCAATAAATTAGTTTTTTTGTCAATAAAAGAGAATAAATCAATATATATTTTTAAATTTACATATTTTGATACTACTATTTTTTTTATAATTAAAACATGCATTGTTTCATGTAGACAATCTAATTTGTATGAGAAATAATTTAAAAATTAAAATTAGGAAATGAAGAACAAATATTCCTCGATCTGTCTGTAGGTGGGACTTTTAAAAATGAATAAGGAGAAACCGAAATATAGTTTAAAGGTCAATATTTACTATATAAAATTTTAATTAAAATCTAAAAAATTGTGAAACGAAAAAAAAAAGGTCAACACAACAAGCTGAAAATTTATGTTCATGCATGTTTCATATTTAGCGTGATGTGGTTGGATAATTTTCTGGTGTACTTATCACCAGATAAAAGGTAAAGTAATCATGACTTGACTAGCTTATAAATATTAATAATTTAAGAATTAATAATAAGAAAATAATCAATAAGTTACCATAGCTACAGTTTCTTTTTTAACCTAAAACAAAATAAAATTAATAATTCTATGCATTGAAACGCGTCTATTAATAAAGAATTAAGGATGTCATTTTTGTAACTCTCTTGCACAGAAATGAACCATACAATTTAAATATTTTTATATAATTAAGATTGTTTTTAATTAACAGTTATGACTAATTCATATCGAATAATTATAATTAAATTGATGTATGAAATATCATAACTGTTCAATAAAATAATTTTAATTATTTTAAAAATATATTTAAAATCATTGTTTGTGGCACGATTTATGATCGCCTAATAAACCTATTATTATTTTTATATTTCAAAAAGTTGGATAAAATTAGTTGAGGGATTTCATGTGATTTTGAGCTATACATACTAAATACTCCGCCTCCCATTATAAAATTTTATTTAGGTGAAGAACTTGTGAGATAGAGGGAGTGCTATAATTTGGTGGTTGCACTAAACTACCCTATTCTAAATTCTCTTCCATTTTTCTATATGATATTATGATATACTCCTTCCGTCCCAAAACTATTTTTATAGTAGTTCTAAGAGCAACTCCAATCCTGCGTTATGCGCTAGGGTGAAGATGAATTTTACCTCCAACGTAGCACTACAATTCAGCGCCACATGAGAGTTGTGAAATAATTTTTAAAATAATTTTATTTATGTAATATCTTTAAGTTTAAATTGAAATATTTTTAGGTTTAAATTGTAATTATATAAATTAAACTTATTAAAAATTAAGAAAAATATATGTAGTGCAGAATGTAATGCGAACTATTGGAGATGAATTTCAAATTCTGCGCCACTCTAAGCACGCGAATCAAGAAAAAATGAGTATGTGAGTATAAGATTAAATAATAAAAAAAATATTTTGTTGACTTTTGTGAGTATAAAAAGTTTCATTTTTAGGTGTATAAAAGTAGATTTGGGACGTCCAAATAAGGAAAGTGTGAAAATAATTTTGGGACGGGGGGAGTATTATTTTATCTTACTATAGATCGATATTATAATTAATACAAGAGAGAAATTATTTGAAATTGCATTCAATAATAGCATCTCATTCGGGACCGCAATCTCCGTAAAAGGAAAACCACCATCCCACAATAAGAAGACCACTACAAGAGGGAATAACTTTTCTCTTTCTGTGTCTTGAATTCAAGACTTCAAGATCTTAGGTAGTGAAGTTACAACCCTTTGAACTTTTCATATATGATAATTCTTTTTATATATGCACCCAAAATAGAGACAATTGCACTTTTGGTTCTACAAGACACGCACTCGTTTAAAAATGGTTCCAACCATTTCAAATTTGATCCATTTTTTTTCTATACAAATGGTCCAAAAAAACTAAAAAAATACAAAAGTCATCCATTTTTTTATTAAAAAGAAAAAGAGATCAACATTAAAATATTTTATATCATTATCCTCTGAAACCAAAAGTACATTTTCCTCACCTAAAATATATAAAATATTTATTAAAAAACGCGAAGAGATAACTTTTTCTTTTTCCTGGTTGGCATAAAAAATGCATCCGTACAATGTATGGATGGCCACGGCCACCTAACTTGTGAACGGATAAGGATATAAAAGTCAGGGAATTAAATAGGGGATATCCCTAGTACGTGAATGTGGTGGGCTTTTTACTTATCCTGCTCTGCAGCTACCAACGGAGCTGTCGACCGAATTATCAATTTTTATGGTTAGTATTACCATTCATCAAATTATTTTCTTTTTTAAAATAACATGAAATTTAATAAAAATTAATATTATATTAAAATAATATACTCCCTCCGTTACTTTATAAATTAATCATAATTTTTGGACACTAGTATTAAAAAACGTTTTAAAATATTGATATAATACATGTGATATAATGTGAAGGAGAGAAGTGAAAAAATAATGAAAATAGTGTAAAAAGTATAAAAAATACTAATTTTTTTTTAAAAAAAAAGAGAGCAAATGAGCAATATATAATGAGAGGACGGAAATGAAAAAATGAGCAATTTATAATGGGAGGGGGAGTATAAAGTAAAAAAAAAATGGAGGTAGTTATTCCAAATAAACAAAAGAAAAAAAAAATTTGTTGACAAAGATAAAAGAAAAATGAGAAATATTTTGGTGGACAAGTAGAGTATTTATTTTTGGTTGAGGACCTTGAGGTACTAAAATCTAATACACGAGTTTGAGTTTTGGGAAATAAGAAAATAATTTGTAAAAATTATCACTTTTAGAAATAATAATATTTTAACAAAAGTGATGTTACATTCGTTTACAAAAATGTGTTTATTTGTTTGTATGTGATTTGATGTAATATGTAGTATGAAATTATATGATATTGTGAGATCCATTTATGAATAAAATGATTGTTTATAAAAAGAATGTCATATGTATACTTTCTAATATATATTCTATTTATTCATAAATGAACTTCACAATACCTCATAATATTATCTGGCATATTATTAAACCACGTGCAAATAAGTAAACACATTTTTTGTGATAGGAGAGAGTAATATTTTTTGTTGAAACCCTCAAATTTAGGAGCTTTTTCTTTTCGCCTGTCCCCCAAATTTGTTATCATTTCTATTTTAGAAAATATTATTTTATTATCACACTAAAAAATAATCACTTTATTTTTTTGTGGACCCCATAATTATTCCATAATATCCTTACTTTATCTATTTTATCTCATTATTCATAAAACTCGTGCCTACATAAATAAAAATAAATTCGGGGGATAAAGGGAGTATCATTGTTCTTAAAAAATATTATTATTTTACAATATATTTATAAACAAATATTTTAAAAAATGATAATATTTTCGTAAAAGTAATTGAATTTTACTTAAAAATATTGTTACATTTTGTCATAATTTTATCATAAATTTTTTGTTAGTCTCATACAATTTTTTTCTATATTTTATTCTTATAAATTTTCATGTACATATTTTAACAGTATAAAAATTGAAGTTCTTTTTTTCAAAAAAATAAATTGAAGTTTTATATTAAAAATTCTGTCTCTTTCAGATTTTTTTTTTAATTCTTTTACATTTTTTCCTCTTAAAAAAGAAATTCTGAATCCATTCTTTACATATAAATAATAACTATTCTCAGGAAAAAAAAAATCACAAAAATTGCCAAAAAAATTTGAGCCAAAATTTGCATGCTATAATGATAGCGATTACGAGGAGTCGTAGATGATCATCTCAACAAAGGTTTATTAATTCTTTTTTCACAATTTCAAATTTTCTTTTAAAATTTAATTATATTTTTCTTTTTAAATTTGGACACATAAAACATAGATGATCATCTCGGATGAGTGGACGACATAATTAATAGTTTTCGTTTTAAATTTATTTTATTTTATTTTGTGTTGTCAAACTAGTTTATTGGTTTCATTTTTTGTATTGTAGGCTTTTGTGTTTTGTAGGTCGGCAACCTTTATTTGGAGATATGGAACGACAAGCCGGTTGATTTTCTTTATGACTCTTCTTGGATCCGGGTCGGGTCTAACGTGTGGAAGTTCGAATCCTTTTTTTCATCTTCATTTTTTATTTGTTATTTATCTATGAATTTTTTTTCACTATATAAAATAATTGTACAATCACATTTACAAGAAAAGCCAATCAATGACTAAATCAAAAGAAAATTAATTACAAGATATGAATATAAAATTTTCTTAATTCATAATATTCCTTAAGTTACGCTATTACCCCCGTCAAGTGTTGTGTGAGGTGTAAGTAAACACAGAGTTTGGATCGAAGAAGCTCAAAGGCAGGGCGACGAAAAGACTCTTCTGAAAAATGTCCGCCAACTGAAGATGAGAGGAAACAAATTGTGTGGCAAAACGATCAGAAGAAAACAATTCATGAACAAAATGATGATCAATATCAATATGCTTCACTCGCTTATGTGCCACGGGATTCTGACTCCATAAAAGAGGACTCTTGTTATCACAAAAGAGTAAGACAAAGCACTAGGAAGAACCTGTATCTCTCGAAGTAGATTGACAAGCCAGATAACTTCAGAGGCAGCATTTGCAACGGCCCGGTACTCCGACTCACAACTAGAACGAGAAATAGTAGGTTATTTCTTTGCACTTCAAGAAACAATATTTCATCCAATAAAAACCTAATAGCCAAAAGTGGAATGACGAATCTCAACACACCTCGCCCAATCGGCATCAGAGTAAGCAATGATAGAACAATCCAGATTATGAACGAAAGACAGTCCAAAATGTATAGTGCCCTTTACATAGGGCAGAATATGCTTAACCGCTAGAAAGTGATCATTAGTAGGGGAATGCAAGAACTTAGTGACCAAGTTAATTGCATATGACATGTCAGGACGAGAGATGGTCAAATAGCGTAAAGCACCAACTAAAGACAAATACAAAGTTGGGTCAAAAAAGGTTGATCAACGCTCACAAGTGACTCACTAGTTGCTAAAAGGGTAGAAATCGGTATAGAATCAAGCAATCTACCCTATCTTATATTTCACAAGCATATTTGGATTGACCAACAAATAGACCAGAAGAAGTATAAGATACCTCAAAACCCAAGAAATAATTAAGTATGTCAAGGTCCTTAATAGCAAATTTAGTGTGAGTTCGATCAATAAATTTTCAAAGTAAGGAGGGATCATTACCCGTAACAATAATGTCATTTACATAAAGGAACAGATAAATGATAAAGGTACCTCGGTAAAAAAAAAATAGAGAAGAGTCATAGTGGATTCCCCGAAAGCCAAAATATAATAGAAAAACACTAAAACGAAGGTACCTCCCAAAGAAGCCCGACAAAGGTCACAGAGCGACTTCTTCAATCGGCAAACATGATCAGGAAACTTTGGATTGACAAAATTAGGTGGTTGAGTCATGAACACACATTTATGAAAAACATCATTTAAGAAGACATTCTTAACATCCAGCTAATGAAGATCCCATTTGAAATGAATTGAGAGGGCCAAAGTAACACAAACTGTGGCAGCTTTTACAACTGGACTGCATATGTGAGAGAAATAAGTATCAGTAACTTGAGTAAAATCCTGAGCTACAAGACGAGCTTTATATCATTCTATAGCAAACTTAACACCACGAGGTTCAGTAGAAGTAATCAAGGCAGACACTAAAGTCGATGTTGCAAATTTGACGGGATATTTAGGGTGAAGGTACAACCGGGGCTGGCGGAGTGACATCAAGTGGTGGAGATCTCTGTGGGAAAATATCCTAAAGGGGCAAAGATGGTGCTGGAAGAGATGAAGCAGACGGCTCCACACAAACAGAACATGGCTTAGATAAAGTGTTAGTTGATGAAGTAGATGATGTGGGTGTTAAGGAGGTTTGTGCAGACGCTGGACGGTGAGAGCCCAGCCTCAGGAAAAATAGATAATTCCAATAAAGACTGTGAGGAGAAGTTAGGAGCACCAGAATATGAAAATAAAAGGTCATCAAATTGAGCATAACGTGTAATAAAAATACGTGATCGTAACATCGAAAATCTTTATAAGAACCACTATTTTCAAAATAAAAGGTGCTGATTTAGTGGGCTCACACTATATAATTTTTTTTATTAAAATGAGAAATTAGTTATATTTAAATGAGAAATTTTAAAGAAGTGAACATGAAAAATATGTAAAATAATAAATATTTTATAACACGATTTAAATCCAAAAACGATAAACATATTGAAATGAAAAGGAGTAACAATACTAAATTTTAAAATATTACTCCCTCCATCAACTAAAAGTTTCACTTGTCATATTTATCCACCACCAAATACTTGATTTTTCTTTTTATGGTAATAATCATTTTATCTTCATCGACTTTACTCACGATTCACGGACACATGTTTTTATTTATATATACATAACACATTTTTATTTTATTTATTTTTTCTTAACAACCATGTTAAAAACAATGGAAATTCTATTATGGAATTGTACACTACTTTTAAATTTATATAGAAAAGTAAATGTGAAAAAAGAGAGAGTTGGATATTTTTAAAAATCAAATTCAAATTAATGTAAATCACCATAATTAATATTTCAGTCATATTTTTATAAGTTCAACTTTAATTCCACCCTACTAATTTTTATCGAATGAGTGCAACGATAAAGTATAGAGTAAAAATAATTTATACATGAATCATTTTAAAAAATATTAGTTATATTCAGTAAAAATATCAATTCTAGAGAATATAAGTTATTTTCACTAAAACGTATAAATTGAAGGATAATATTTGTTATTACTAAAGAGTATTAGTTACTATAACAAAATACTATCTTTGTCATATAATAATTTGTGCATTTTTCTTATTTGGACGTCTTACATACATTTGCACACTTTAATTATAAAATATTTATCTATGCACAAACTCTCTAGATGAAAGTATTACAAAATGATTCATGTATAAATTATTTTTGTTATAATATATGTAAATATATTATTATATTTTATGGATATAATATTAGATATATCCAGTGGGCTTTAAGCCCACAAGAATTAGGGTTAGGTATCCTTATATATTGTATCTTCCCTTTGTATTCTCTACATTCTACACATTCATTGTAACGACAGTTCTTAATAGTATAATCTCCTGGCTTGGTCGCCCCCAGACGTAGTCACTTTGTGACGAACTGGGTCATCAATATTGTGTTTTTACTTTTATACTTTACGCTTTCCTCTCAATATTACAACACGTTATCAGCACGAGTCTCTACGAGCAATAAGGATTTACGAGAGGATTGCTCCAGCTGTTTTCGGATCAAATCATTCGGGATTAATTTTATAGATTGCTGAAACAGTAAGTTTCGTGATTTAATATTAATCTGAAAAATCATGAATTCCATGAATTAGCTATCTTGCATAGCCTAATATGTTTTGATTCAGATTATGTAATTATCTGATTATATGATTTTTGCATTCACTGCAATATTACCGATTATATATGCCTTCTGATATAAGAAGTAGGTATCCTGCGTATTCAATCTGATATATCCATATTTTGATTCTGGCTATGTGATTTTCCATGTCCAATATGATTTATATATCCATGCTTGTACTTCTATGCTTTGTTCGGAACATCATATGAAATCTGACAATCATGAACATGTACAATTCAAAATGTTGCAATTCTTTTGCTGCGGACTCAGATATCAATATCTGATTATATGCTATGTTTATCAAATTCATATGCACTTTTTGCTGTTCTTATATGCATATATGACTATGCGCATAACAAAACCCAGAAACAAAATTCGATCTCCCGATCGACTATTCTGCTTCTTCAATCTGTTTTCAAAAACCCAATCGAATTTTTTTTTGAAAACACCCCTCTGTTCTGGGAATCAAACTTCGAAAATTTCCTTTTCGGATTTCAGAAAAACAAATCAGTTTTCAAAATCATCTTTTTTTTCGAAAACAAATCAAAACCTGTTTTCAATTTTCAAAAACCCAGTACACAATTTTGAAAAATCGAATCGATTTTGTCGATTCCAGATAACTATTTTGAATTTTTCTTTCAGAAAATCAAAATTAGGTTTTTCAGAAACCCCTTTCTTTGGTTTTTCATCATCAAAACCTGTAATTGGAAATTCCTTTTCCGAACCCAAAACCCAAAATCCAATCAAAATGGAAAAACCCCCAAAACAGCCCGATTGGAATCGGAAACCTACCGTCTCTCCGCCGCGATGCAAACCTGGCCACAGATTCAGCCCCTGAAGTGGCTGATCGAACGGCCGCGATGGCAACATGCCTCCGCCCTACGCGCGAAGACGCGACGGCTGGAGTGGCGGCAGCCGCGCGCCCCGTCGATGTACGACGACAACAGCGTGACGGCGCCTCCGCCGCTGTGCGTGACGGCACCTCCGCCTCTGAGACGACGGCGACAGCGACGCGGTGGCCATCCTCTGTGGCGGCTGCTGCGACGGTGACAAGTTCACCGGCCTGAGTGGCGTGCCGCTCCCACATTCAAGTCGTCGGATTTTTCGCGCACGACCCCGGAGAAATCGGCGTTTGTTACGCCTTAATACACTTGTATATTCTTCTCTGATTGAAAGAGTCGTGTGTGTGCGCTCAAATTATGAAAACCCTACTGAATGTTTATGGGGTTGGGCCTCTTTACATGAGTTAGGCCATTTTTTAATTGTTTTGGGTCATTCCTTTAATAAGTTTGGGGTCTTATTTTTTATTGATTGGGCCCAGATTAGTTTTGGACCAACTTATGGCCATTTTCGGCCATTACCCCTAATAAAAAAAAAAAAAAAAAAAACTTATTAATTAATATTAATATTAATTAAATAATTCCTTAGGCCAATTTTTTTTAATTAACTGATTGGGCATTTTATTTTAGTTGATCCTAATTAATTTGGATCCTAACAATTATTTTTGGGCCTGTTGTCCCATTAATAAAAAATTCATAATGGTATTATGAAAGCCCAAATCATCAATTTTTTTTTCTAAGGCCTTATCCAATAATTATTTTTGGGTTAAAGTCCCATTAATAAATGTCTCACAAGTCATACACCCAATCCTTTATCAAATACACCCATTTTTAATAAATTGTCATTGCATTTTATCTTAAGCCCTATTCCTTTTGTTACAAAACAATTATAAATTCTAAATTTATTAATTCCTTTCTTTGTAGCAACAAAAATGTCAAACATCATCAAACGTGAATTTGATGAACTGGCACTAGATGGCCACAATTACTTGACATGGGCTTTAGACGTTGAAATCCACTTAGCTTCAAAAGACTTATCCGACACCACCACTCAAGGGTGGAAATCCACTACTGCCCAAAAGGCACAAGCTCTTATCTTCTTAAGACATCATCTTCACAAAGATCTTAAGAATGAATACCTCACTGAAAAAGATCCATCAATGTTGTGGAAATCCCTCCAGGATCGATTCCAACAACAACAAAATGTGATCCTCCCCGAAGCCAGACATGCTTGGACAACACTTCGTTTCCAAGACTTCAAGTCTGTGACGGAGTACAACTCCGCCCTACATCGCATAGTTTCACAGCTCAAGCTGTGCGGTGAACCGATCCCTGATGATCAGTTGATCGAGAAAACTCTTTCCACATTCCATGCTAGTAATCTTGTACTCCAGCAGCAGTACAGGGCCAAAGAGTATCAAACACACTCCGACCTCATTTCTGCACTTCTAGTTGCAAAAAAGCACAACCAATTGTTGATGAAAAATCACAATACTAGACCAGTTGGCTCACAAGTTGTGCCTGAAGCACATGCTACTCGGAGGAACTCTAGAGGCCGTACACGTGGGAAAGGAAATGAGGCGAGTGGGGGACGCGGATCGACCCGAAGTCGAGGCCGTGGTAGGGGAAGAGGTAGAGGTCGCAACAATGCACAATCTAGTGCAACTGAAAAGAATGCACCTCAAGACAAACCATCGAGCTCAGGTACACAGAACAAGCAACTCTGTCACAAGTGTGGATGCGACGACCATTGGTCTCGCCAGTGTCGAACTCCAAAACATCTAGTGGAGCTATATCAACGCATGCTTAAAGACAAAAAGGAAAAAGCTCCTAAAGGTGAATCACACCACACCAACCTGCCAGAAGCAGGCTTTGATATGGAGAATGATGACCTCTTGGGTGATACAATGACTGTAGACGCCTTTGGAGACAATGAGTGATCGACATCAACCTGCTGTTTACTTGTTTTATTAGACTACTTGATACTATTTGCTTTTTGGTTTGACCAGCATGTTTGACTGGCTTTTATCTTGACTATGATTGCATGATACTTTTATGGATTTTTTTCATTTATGAATGCTTATCAATGCTTTATTTTTACAGTCAAATCCAATTGTCGATCACTATTGTCTACAAAAATAATTTAATACGTTCTTGATAAAGTAGGACCTAAGTGATCCCTTGTGCGGCTGATCAATCAGCGTCTGTAATCTTGGCTCTCCTTAGCATTCCTCATATCTAAACGTACCCAAACATACACTTAAGTGCTTATGGAGATTAATGTGTTGTGCTTAGTAGATAGTGCTACTACACATACTATCTTAAAAGATAGACACTTTTTCCAAACATTAACCGAAAAGAAAGGAAGTGTCACTACTATTTCCGACGACGACATACAAATCGTTGGCTCCGGAAGAGCCTCGATCATTCTACCTATGGGTACCGAGCTGATAATCGAAAATGCTTTATTGTATCCACAATCAAAGCGTACCCTCCTCAGTTTCAAAGACATTCGACTGAATGGCTATCACATTGAAACAAATACTGAGGACAATAGTGAATATCTCTTGATGACTCACTATTTAAATTGTCGTAAACACATCATCGAAAAACTTCCATCTTTCTCGTCTGGCTTGTATTACACATACATCAGACCCTCAAATCTCCATATAGCTCTTAATCTAAAATTTAATGATCCAAACTCTTTCAAACTATGGCATGAGCGGTTAGGACATTCAGGACAAACTATGATGCGTCGGATTCTATGTAATTCATCAGGCCATAACATAACACACAACAGAATCCCTTCTGTTAATGAATACATATGTGATGCTTGCACAAAGGGTAAGCTAATAATTCGTCCTTCTAGTAGTAAAGTAAGAACTGAATCTCCTAAATTCCTTGAACGGATTCAAGGAGATATTTGTGGACCAATACACCCAGCATCTGGACCATTTCAGTACTTTATGGTCCTAATAGATGCATCCACTCGGTGGACTTATGTAACCATGCTATCCACTCGCAATACTGCTTTTGCAAAGCTTATTGCACAGATCATCCTGTTGAGATCTCAATTCCCAGATCATCCTATTAAATCCATTCGTATGGATAATGCCGGTGAATTCACCTCTAAGGCATTCGATGATTTTTGCATGGCACTGGGAATCAAAGTGGAGCATTCGGTCCCTCATGTTCATACTCAAAATGGTCTAGCTGAATCATTAATTAAACGTCTTAAATTAATCGCTAGACCACTACTACACAAAACGAACTTACCCGTTTCATGTTGGGGGCATGCAATCCTACATGCATCATCACTAATCCAATTCCGACCAACTGCATATCATGAATATTCCCCTATTCAACTCGTGCGTGGAAATGAACCTAACATTTCCCATCTGCGTACATTCGGTTGTGCAGTGTATGTTCCAATACCACCACCTAAGCGAACATCTATGGGCCCACAAAGGAAACTCGGTATTTACATCGGCTTTGTATCTCCCACAATACTTAAATACCTCGAGCCTTTAACTGGGGATCAGTTTACAGCCCGTTTCGCTGACTACACATTCGACGAAGATCTATTTCCGGCCTTAGGGGGAGAGAAAAATACCACAATTAATAAATGCCGTGAAATAACTTGGAACACAAAAGATCTTCAGTTCCTAGACCCACACACAAATCAATCTGAACTTGAAGTTCAGAAGATAATAAATTTGCAATACCTAGCAAATAACCTGCCAGATGCATTCACTGATCATAAAGGAGTGACTAAGTCGCATATACCTGCGGTAAATGCGCCTCAAAGGGTTCAACTCCCTTTGAAGACAAATGTTAATCCCCCCATGCGCCAGAAGCGTAAAGGAAATATTAACATAAGCGAACCGAATTCGCGTAAGTGTAAAGCTAGCAAACACACTATGTCACCCCTAAAATCTCCTGAAGAGATTCGTCCTGCAGACGAAAATCAGAGTCAAAACGCACGTGCTAAATCAATTAATGACTCTGAGAAAGCGGAATCATCAGACCGATACCCTTTGGGAAATGAAGAGGATCTGGTCGATGTAAACATTGAAGTTTCAACAAACTTCGTAAACACGGGAGAAACTTATAACAGAAATACAACTGTTGTCGACAACAAATTTGCAGCCTTAATTGCCTTCACCATTTCTAATAATGATCTAGATCCTGAACCCAAAACTATATCCGAGTGCCGGAAGCGCTCTGATTGGGTGAAATGGGAAGCTGCAATAAAGGCAGAGCTATACTCGCTAAATAAACGAAATGTTTTCGGTTCCATCGTTCGTACCCCGAATAATGTAGTCCCTGTTGGATACAAGTGGGTATTTGTACGAAAGCGAAACGAGAACAATGAGATTGTGAGATACAAAGCGAGGTTAGTGGCTCAAGGGTTTTCGCAGAGACCCGGTATCGATTTCGATCAAACTTACTCTCCTGTTATGGATGCCATAACATTCCGCTTCCTAATATCCCTGGCAGTTAAACTAAACTTAGAAATGCAGCTAATGGACGTAGTTACCGCATACTTATACGGATCATTAGATTCTGACATCTATATGAAAATCCCTGATGGATTAACTATTCCCCAAATGAGGAATAACGAACATCGTAGTATGTTCAGCATTAAGTTGCAACGCTCGTTATATGGCTTAAAACAGTCAGGTCGTATGTGGTATAATCGACTAAGCGAATTCCTCCTGAAGAAGGAATACGTAAATAACGAGGCTTTTCCTTGTGTCTTTACTAAGAAATCCCTTAATGGTTTTTGCATCATCTCGGTGTATGTGGATGATCTAAACATTATTGGAACAAGGAAAGAGATTGAAGAAGCAAGTTCAATCTTAAAAACTGAATTTGAAATGAAAACTTTGGGTAAAACCAAGTTCTGCCTCGGTCTGCAGATCGAGCATTTCCCTGAAGGAATACTGATACACCAATCAGCTTACCTAAAGAAAGTGTTGGAGAGATTCCATATGGATAAATCTCATCCTTTAAGCACTCCAATGGCTGTCCGTTCCCTTGATTTGGAAAAGGACCCATTCAGACCTAAGGAAGATACCGAAGAGCTATTGGGACCTGAAGTTCCATATCTAAGTGCAATTGGTGCACTGCTCTATCTTGCAAACTGCACTAGGCCCGACATTGCCTTTGCAGTCAATCTACTTGCAAGGTTCAGTGCCTCCCCTACGAGGAGACATTGGAATGGTGTGAAACATATCCTACGATATCTTCAAGGTTCTCAAGATCTTGGTCTTTTCTATCGAAGAAACCAAGAGAACACGCTTATAGGTTATGCTGATGCTGGTTATCTATCTGATCCCCATAATGCGAAATCGCAAACGGGTTATGTTTTCCTCTGTGGTGGAACAGCCATTTCATGGAGATCTGTCAAACAAACTTTGGTGACCACATCGTCAAACCACTCAGAGATCATAGCTCTGTACGAAACTGCACGAGAATGTGTGTGGTTAAAGTCCCTTATAAAACACATTCACGATTCGTGTGGTATCCCTTCTGTTGACTTAAGCCCTTCAATTATCTACGAAGATAATGCTGCATGTATTGCACAAATGAGCAACGGCTATGTCAAAGGGAACTTGACGAAACATATATCCCCAAAATTCTTTTATCCTCACGAACTCCAGAAGAGTGGTGAGATCACGATAAAACAAGTACGCTCAAGTGACAATCTAGCTGATTTGTTCACTAAATCCCTTCCCACTTCGACTTTTGAAAAGTACGTACATGGAATCGGGATGCGTCGACTTGGAAGGTTGTTATCTTCAGGGGGAGTAACAAATGTTAAACAATCCTGATGATTGTATCCTCGAGGCCATTTGTAACACTCCACTAAGTAACACTTGCATTCTTCCTTGTCATATTATATCCAAGGGGGAGTGTTATAATATATGTAAATATATTATTATATTTTATGGATATAATATTAGATATATCCAGTGGGCTTTAAGCCCACAAGAATTAGGGTTATGTATCCTTATATATTGTATCTTCCCTTTGTATTCTCTACATTCTACACATTCATTGTAACGGCAGTTCTTAATAGTATAATCTCCTGGCTTGGTCGCCCCCAGACGTAGTCACTTTGTGACGAACTGGGTCATCAATATTGTGTTTTTACTTTTATACTTTACGCTTTCCTCTCAATATTACAACAATTTTTACACTATACATACTCCAACTCAAAATTATGATAATTCATTTTATAACTTTTAGAAATTGCATGTGACATCGGAAAATGACATAGAATGACAAAAAAAGAAAAAAAAAAAAACTCGTTCCGTTTATGAAATATATGTGTACTTACAATTTGCACTTACATTTAAAAAATTAATAAAGTAATTCATAAAATAGATAAAATAAAAATAATGGTAGGATCAATTTATGAATAATTAAAATAATTAATATGAGTATGAAGTTAACGATATATGCATAATTAAGCGGTTGTTGATTGTTTTTTATTAAGTAAATGTTTATTGTTTTGTTGAATGGATCGATAAATAAGATATTCTCTCTAGCTCAAAGATATTTTTATCTTATTAAGTACACAAATTCAAAAAAATTTTAATTTTGTATGCACCAAATAGGGGTGTGCATAATTCGGTTATTAACCGAAAACCGAATCGAAACCGAACCAAAATATGAATTTGATTCGATTACCGTAATATTCGATTCGGTTTCGGTTATCATATTTTAGAATCCAAACTCTAAGATTTGGTTCATATTATATGCGACTTTCAGATGTAATGGACAGGTTAGTTATCCGTAAATGGCGTGTCAAGTGGGGGACCAGCTCTAAGATTTTTTTAAAGTAGAACAAGGGCCCCACTTTATCCAATATGAGTTGCGTGAAAAACTGAAGATAGTGTAATACTCCCTTGCCTAACTTACTTGCTCCCAACTTTCAAAAAAAAAAAAATTACTTGCTCCTCCGATCCTAATGAATTTGCATGTACGAGAGTGTACATAATTTAAAATATATATATATTTCATACATAATTTAAAAAAATATATATCTCAAATAGAGTAGTGATTTAGGAAAATATGTGTATAGTATTGTGAATAAATTGATATTTTTTTTGAATAAAATGTAAATTGATTTGAGACAAACCAAAAATAGAAAGTATGCAAATTAATTTGGGACGGACGAAGTATTTTTTATTGGAGACATGATACGTAATTTAAGAAAAATAAAGTATATGGGTAAGAAATTAATTAATAAAATATAAAATATATACTTTATTAATTTTTGTAAGTGTAAATTTTTTTTTTGATTAATTGTGAGTTGGAGGCAAATGTTGATAGACAAATATAAAAATGTGTACTTTATTAATTCACAATTTATTTGAATGCCACCTCCTATATTCAACCAAGAATTATAAAATGAAGAGAAAGAAATTCCAATTTTATGACTTCTTCTCTTTGGGAAACTATATAATCGAAATAACCCGGAGAAAACCTTGAGTTTGGATATCCAATTATAGAGCTACTTAAATGAATTTAGAAATAACCATGATGGATCGACTTCAGATTCATCATAATAGAAGATGGTTGCCCAGCATAATTGTACAACAATCACAACAGGTGACGAAGCAAGTTGACGTGTAGATTGACCGAAAACAGATCAAGTTATAATTATGAATAACATATTGAATTGTTTTTGTTGAAGCGAAGTATGATAATTTGATTTGCTTATTACCGACATCTATGTTTTTTTTTTTTATCAGTAAAGGGAACATTTTATTAATAATAAAATTGGTACCAGAAGTACCAAACAATATAATATTTTAGGACTACAATGAATATTAAATACTTAAGACCATTCTCTAATTATGTAACCAATCCTGCCAGCTACACCGACTAACACCTTGAGCTTTTATAAAGAGCCAACTCCATATTCTTGCTTTTATTTTCTCCCATATTTTTTCAGCAGTAAAGACACCATTGTACCCACATCTATGTTCTATTTGCATACTTTTATTTAGTTTATTTATTATCCAATTCATTCAGCTATTTAATTTTGTGAAAGAGTGATAATTGTGTTGAACTTTACTTTTTAAAATTTGAACTGCAAACTCCATTCCAAAAATTCAGAAAAAACTTGATTGCAACAACAAAAATATTCTGCAAGTGCTAAGTTGATTATTTTTATATTTTCACTTCAATATCCTTTTTTTTTTTAAATAATGACTGATATTTTTCGTTTTTTTTTACTGTATGATGTGATGATCTTCACTTTCAAGTTCCATCACATAACCTTACATTGTAGGCAATTTTTTTTATCAGTAAATGTTAGTTGTTAGTAGTTAAAAGTCAATTCACCAAGTCTCCTTACACCCCAAGAATATCTCCAAATTCACCCTTATATCTCCCTTCTAATTCGTTCCCAAAGGGAATCGAACCCAGACCACTCACTCAAGTGAGGAGTCTGGTGACCAGGTTATTTTTATTTCATTTTACTTTGTAGGCAGCTTATTTTTGTTTAATTTTTTTTTTCCAAAAAGAAAAACATCCTTTGTAAGTAACAATGTTTTTTATTTTTGAATATCTCTACAAAATCTTTAAGGTGTAATTAAAATTTTGAATATCTCTAATTTACTCATGCAACAACGAACGTAGAAATCATCTCACAGTAAAATGAAAAATATTACTGTTGTGTTATTTGACATTTGAGTGACTCAAAATGCAAGGTTTAGTTTCCCCCTCCCCCACCCCCATTTTTCTCATCTCACAGTAAAATGAAAAATATTACTGTTCTGTTATTTGACATTTGAGTGACTCAAAATGCAAGGTTTAATTCCCCCCCCCCCCCCCCCGTTTTTTTCCTATGTGGGTAATGAGAATGAGTAGTAATAGTGAAAAGTCTTAGCTTAAAAAATGGAAGACCCCTAATCAGTGAAAAATAGAGAAAAAAAGGTATAACTTATTAAATATCTGCTTTTCATCCCAAAAAATTTAACTCTTAAATTTTGATTACTCAAATCTTTGGGTTTTGACTAGCGATTTGTGTTTACACATAAATGCACTTTCCTACAAGTGTAGGAGATCGTGTAGTAGTAAGCTGAGATCAGCCTAATCCTAAAATTTGTGTAAATTTGGAAATTAAGACAAATAATGAAAATACAAACGTGGTTCCTAACTAATTATTACTTGACATGCAGAAATTGAAATGAATTAGAAATGCAAAAATAAGAACCTAAACTAACACTTGCGTGTGTAGGAATATACTTCAGGTGAATTCTATTATGAGTCAATCAGAGACAATTCCTAAAAACTCTATCCTCAAATTCATTTGAGGAATAAACCAGACATACTACCATATCAGAATATAAACTCTCATTCATACCCCCCAATACCCTTAATTGTTTTGATCTCAGTGTCTCAGCATTTCTCGTATGTTGTGATCAGGATTTACTATTGTCAAATGAATATTTTTACCATTTTCACTCAACTTTTATATGTTGTGATTAGAACTCCAATATCGATCTCAAACAATATATTCCTAATAAAAATATTAAAAATGATATTACCGGTAATCCTTTAAAAAAAATAAAGTGCATAAACAGAAATTGAAATTCAAATAACATTAATCTTAAAAATTAGTAATTCAATTCAAATAACATCAATCTTAAAAATTAGTAAATTACTCATACTGCTAATAAAAAATAACTGAGAGAAGAAAGTAAAAACTCTCAAACCCTGACTCTCTAAAACCTACTTTCGCCTCAAAATAATCTAAAACCTACTGCCCCTTCCTTTTCGTCAATTTCCCTCAATATATATCCTGTAAAAGAAATTGGGCCGAGATTTTTCTTTAATTTTTTAGTAATGGGCTTAGACAATTAAAATAAGAAACTGAGGCCCAACTTCCTCCTTACCAGCGAAATTAAGGCGGTTCTTTAGTTTCGGGGACGGACTCCGACCGGCGATAGAAATGGGCGACGAACGGCTGTTGTTGAAACTTGGTGCGGCGGCTTCGTTGGCAAGTCGAAAAGAGGCAAGTGGTTTCCGATGCGGCTGGTTTCAGTGAGCGGTTGTGATTTTGGTGAGATGGTGGTGTGGACGAAACTTGTGGTGGTTCACTGGCAACGACGGCCTTCCGTGTGCATCGACCGCAGAATTCCACCCCCCGCCGAAATCGCCCCTGAATTTCACGCGAATCGCACCGAGGATGATTCTTCAAGTAATTTGTTCATGATTGACGATTTCTCGGCCTCTCAATTTTATGATTTCAAGTTTGGGGAAACTAATGTGGTTATTCGGAAGCTAGGGCACCAATGTCGACTCATACACTCATTCTCGTGCGTCTTCTTTCCCTTTTCTCTAATTAGTTTTCTCAATTATACCATAATCTTGAATGTTTTCTGGAAATTCTTGATTTGCATCTTTTGCAACTTTTGAAAATTTCTTCTCTGTTGTTACCTGATCACGTGATGGAGAAGAATATAGTTGGGTTCCATTCAGTTTTAGAAATATCTATGAACTTGTGATTTTTTGTTTCTATTATCCTTTCTATGAAATTGGGTGTTCATTTCACAGTTGCATCCTCAAGTAGTTTACTTGTATTCACCTTTGAAAGATATTCCATGTAGTGAATTTATACATATGTTGAATCATATACTCCATAGAATGGAAACAGGGGATTTAATCACCAATCCTTGCTTCCAGTAATTCCGAAAATGGAAATGAGCATAATGAACCATGTTAGTCTGGTCTTGAGGCCATTACATAGTGCACGCCAAAATATTTTTCCATTGAGATGTACTCTGCTGATCTAGGCATTGTGACGAAACCTAGGTACTCGATCGGAAAATAAAATGAATCTCCTAAGTCTCTTCCTTTCTTGCATTTGCTTGCTGCCAGAAACTTATTTTGTGTAGTTCTTTTGGTGGAAGCTTAGAATATGAATGATGAAATATGATATGAACTCTTAAGTTGCATTTAAATTGGCCATAAGCTTCCTCCTAATAGTTGTGCACCTATATTTTGGCTACAGGTGCTAGCCCTTTAGACTGAAAATACAGATATTCATGCACTTGAGCCAAAAAAAAAAAAACTAAGACTAATGTGTTGGATACATTACTTCAGCATTTGCTATGTGAATTTGGTATTGCATTGTCAGACTCTCAAAGGTTAGACATTATCTAAATTGGATTTGTTTTCTGTTGTTTCCAATTTGTAAGCTCTCTAAGGAGGTATGTTTTACTTATTTTCCTACGAACATCACTTTCTTCTGCTTTTCCCTTTCTCTATATTTTTGTGTGGCCAAGTAGGAAAGCTTGAACAACTTCATCATCATTGATGACAACTGATTCTGAAAGTATGGACACCCTTGTTGCAAAATGGGGAATTGTGGTTTAATAAGTGATGAATTGTAGTTTGGCATCCTATCAATAGCCCTATAACAATTTTCCCTTGAAAAAATGAATTCTTGAACGAATTTCCTCCAATTTTATCAATTAACGAATTCCGGTAAGTTTTTAACAGTGGGGACCATTTCTGCACAAAAAATTGACCAGTTTTGAACAATGGGAGTATGGGACCAAAAGTGTTTTGAAAATACTCCTAAGAGTATGTTTAGTTTAAAAGATAAAATTATCTATCCGCTTAGAATAGACATATTTTGGACGGATTGATAATTTTATCCTTTAAACCAAACACATTCTCATAGGATGAAAGTGCAAATTTTCCTGTTTCAAAGATATAGGAGGTGGAATACCAAATGAAACAGAATTAGGACCAATTTTTCTAGTTTCATAATGTGCTTATTCCTTTCTTGTTCTTACCATAAATTTGTGTTTCATGTTGTTCCTTCTCACTTCAAGTGTATTTAATAAGTTTATTTTTAGCAATAACATTAATCAACACAATTTAAATTGCTAGATTAAATATCTCTCATTACAATTTATAAACAAGAGTGGATGCAAAACATTCAAAACAACATATTGTTGAGTAGGTCTTTAGTGAACTCGAGTTTACGTGAACCCGTATCACTGTTATGCATAATTATTATCATTGTTACTTATGCATACCATCACTGTTATAAAAATATATTTGACTTTTTAAACAGTGATATTGTATATTCATAACAGTAATAGTGAATATACATAACTGTGATAATGTATACAAATAACAGTAATAATTGACAAACTCTAATTCACCGTGAACTCGGGTTCATACAACTTTTTGTCCATATCATTTCACAAATTTCCAATATTTACATCTAGAAAGCACGTCAGTGAATACCACCATCCAAATTGGAATTAGGCAATTTAGAGTAGCCAAAATTTCCTACACCACCAGACTCTTGGTCACCATGGTACTTCTTACACCAAAAGTACAACACCGTATAAGCCACGAGCACATAGATCCTCGCAAGGCTAAAAAAGTTGACCAAAATCAACCATTGCCCCACGGCCTTCACTGACCACAATCCATCACCAAAAACCAACCAAAATCCCAGAAAAACAATCAAGACCGTCAAGTTGAATAACAAGAGGAGCATGAAACCGAGGTGCCTCTGCCCTTCAATAAGCTCTTCGGCTCTCTCCGACCCCTCGAACTTCTCCTCCACCACGGACACAACACTGGACAAAACCGTACCGACGGAGGTGTAGAGAAGGAAGACGAACAGCGAACCCCCGACGACAGCTGTGATGGTAATGGTGACGGGGCTGGGATAAATGATCGCCATGGATATGACTACCATCCAAACAATCATAGCAACTATTCCCATTCCTCTGTTGTACGATGTGCGGTATCCGAATGCCTTTGGTCCCTTGGCGCTGGATGATTTGACTCGGGAACAGAGGCCTTGCACTGATAGGTCGGAGTTGGTGTATGAGGTGGCGGACACGAGGATGGTGGCGACGGTGGAGATGTGGGAGATTTTGGCGTAAGCGATAATGCAAGTGATTTGGAGTAAGAGAAGGAGAGATAAGTACACATAGGCTATGGTTGGGAGACCCGGTGAATCGGAGTATTGGATGTTGTTCATGATGAAATTAGTGAGGGTTTGGTAGAGGTAGCAGAAAAGGAGGAGGAGGGAGGAGGGGAGGAGGAGAGAGAGAAGGGCGATTGGGGCCATGAGCTTCCCATTTTTGAAGAG